>CM034349.1:137015235-137395508 GCA_019925275.1 Mytilus edulis
AGTTATCAAAGGTACCAGGATTATAATTTAGTACGCCAGACGCGCGTTTCGTCTACATAAGACTCATCAGTGTCTTTCGTATCAAAATAGTTATAAAGCCAAACAAATACAAACACAAAAATGGCGACGATTTAAGCTCTTTGATTTTCTCCTTGACAAAGTTTTTGGCATTTAAGTTTATCGATATGTTGTGTGTGTAGTCCTGTTTGACACTTCAAAAGTTTTGTTCATGGATTGTGTTGTAGCACATGTAATAAACAAATTCATAATCGTCTGTTCTCTCTCTTGGCTTATTATTGGAGACCGTATGGTTTGTTTACATATTCTCGTTTGAATTGTTTTTGAATTTTGGATTGTCATTTCGGTGCCTTTTGTACGGTATAAGTTTTGCTCATCTTTGAAAGCCGTTAAAGTTGTCAACTTCTACATCATTTTGTGTCCTGTTGAGAATTGTCTCATTTGCAATCGTACCACATCTTGTCTCATTGGCAATCGTACCACATCTGCCTATCATCATATGTTTTTGACAGGCAAAGTTATATAATTACATTTAAGAATTGAATGCTCTTTTTTGTAAATTTATTGGGGTGTAAAAGCGTTAACCGAAGTACATTTTGTTTCCGCGCTTCATACTAAAAATGTGCGCACGTTCAACGCTTTTACAACCCTATAAAGTTACCAAAAAAAAGCATTCAATACTTATAATTACATTTTTACCTATAGGATCATGAAAACACGCCTTTTATCAAGTTTTTATTTCATTTACCTGTGCACTTTATTGTGGGACCTCGTGTCATCATGAATGAAAAGTTGCATTGTGTAATGCAATTGATTAAGGAATATCACGAGATTGCTAGTTAGCCAATCAGAATAACGTATTATAATGAAACATACATCTAATGTAATTAGTCGCTTTTTGGTATTTAATAGAACTATTGAAGTAGTAATAGACGCATACAATTGTTTAAACATATAAATTCCCTTTTGGTGTTGACGTGAAAAGGGACATGCATCAATGGACGGTCCTATGTATTGGTTCTGTTCATTCAGATAATTCTGGTGTACATACAATTGGCAACAACTTTCAATAGTATTCATATATACGGAAATACAAACGCATATAACCATCCTCTGAATATTTTTTGAGCTGATTTATAGTTTTCAATGTACAGATTAGCGACTTATTTTATATTAATAACAAATTACATAATCTTATGCAGCCTGTCAGCACAGGACAGCTTTGTTATTTCATAGAAATTCACTGTTTATATTCAAATTTTGAAATAAATTTGATAAGGCAAATTCTATATTCATTTTAATGTAACATTAAATTACATGCTTGCCAGTTGTGATCACTCAAAAATTTGCTTTTCCTTTTTGGATGTTGACATTATTTTCTTAGTGCATCTTTTGCATTTAAGTTGAATGGACTAGTCTTTCAGGGTGTTTCATTTAGAATAGCAGTTACAGAGATAATGGTAGTCACCTTTGAATAACAAGTCGAAACTGAATTGTAAATACTTTTAAACGATCGTTATTGTAGTCCAATGATATCTTATAACATTAAAGTCATATTATATTTCAAATTAAAAAAAGGTTTTATATTCTTGAAATGATAAGTTTTACCTAAACATAATGCGTGTACAAGAGCTTTCTTGTAAAAAGAAAATTCGTTTTCTGATGAAAAATTTCAAAATGAACTGCTTTAGAATTATTGTCTCTAATTCACATTTACCAGTAATTTTTTCGACAATCGCACAATGCAAGTGTGAGTTAAAACCACGGTGAAAAGGGGGTAAATGAACAGCATTTGAAAGTAGACAGTGTTATTTGATTCTGAAAGGAAAAAAAATAATACACCAAATCATTTAACAACTGCAGCAAAGTTTGATGAATAAATGGAATGCATTGAAAATATTAAAAAAAATTACGTGTCAAGATACATTATTGATGGAAACAGAAATAAAACGAGCTCATAGCGAGAGGAAAGAAGTAAGTTTTGGACATGTAGGTTTTGAATTCTTTGAAAATCATATCCTTTATAAGTATTTTCAATATATTATGGTCAACAATATTTTAAATACTAAAAGAAAAAAATATATTAGAAGAAAATAAGTTTGAAATACTAGTAATGTAAAGTGTTTCTTCCATTATAATTTCTAGTAGAAAAACTTTAAGGTTATATTATTCGAATGCAACTTAAATCAATCAATTATAATCAATGCATACATCGACATAATAAATGAAACGTGAACGGCTTTTTACACCAAGCAACTGGTCAACAAGCTACCATAGGGTACACAAGATTTGCCATTATTTTTTTTTTGACTTTGTGAGAGCTTAGTAAATCGCCATGCAAAACATGCCGTTGGAACACGATATATTCATTTAAAAGCAAGATATCGGGTTGTTTTTATTACATTGCAGTATTATTATTTCTGAAGTCGGTTGAAATAGTTTATATATATATATATATCCCTCTACCTTCATTTCATTCATTGTGAGATTCTTTTAGTTGAGGTTTTCACATGTATTGACCTTGATATGTTCATGCTGGTTGTCATTGGAAGTTCAACTCTCAATTCCATCAATTTAGAGCAATATCCTTTTCAATCAAATTTAGCCTTAAATTCACTTCGGTTTTCATTGGTGGTATTCTATAATTTAATCGGGTTTTTTTAATTGTTATCTATCATTAAATATCTTTCTTGTAATTAATTAAAACTAAAACGTACCTATTGTGGGTTTACATTGGTGCACAAATAAATATTTTGAACTTTCTGTGTACCCCTTACCCCTCCCAAAAGTCCACCTATTACTAGAGCAGCATAGAATCTGTCTTTAACACCTTGTGGCATACCAAACGTCGGATATAAATTACAAACAAAAGATTTCAGATAATATAATTTAAAGCAGGCTGCATTGAAGACTTCTATTGATAAAAGCACCTGCATCTATACTTAAAAAAAACCAAAAAAAAAACAACTAATGAGTCATTTCAAATAACCTATATCTACTTCCTTTTAGTTATGTCATTAAACATCTCACGTGGAAAAAATGACGAAATTCAATAAAATGGCTGTAACGGTATTAACTGACAGTTCAGAAACAGAGATATGACCACAACTCTAAAGAAAATAGACCAAGTGATTGCCTTCTTTTTTTTTGTCTTTTTTTTTATCTTTGAGTGTCCATTTTTTTTTTTTTTATCTTTGAGTGTCCAAAATTTAGACGTGTTCTGGACGTTATTGGTTTATATTTGGAAAATAAAATTCTGTAATAAGGAAATGTTGTGTCTTTATCAGAGATACAGAACCTAATTACACAATAACCCAAACACATCTCGATGTTAACATACGGTCTCAAACAACAGATAGGTATCTATATGATATATCAAGATTTTAAATGTTCATGAATTTAGAAATGTTGTCACTAAATTAAACAGAGATTAATTCTAGAGCTGCCATCAAAATCAATTATTTTATTGGACACAAAATTAGTCTACTCTTAAAATTGCTGCAAACTACAAAATATGTGTAAATGTATGTATTGTTTGCAATCTGAATTGAACTAACTAGTTTGTATATGAAAGACAGAAACTTTTCTTTCAAATGAATTTATGTTTTATTGGAAAGTTATACTGTTTTCTTATTTACTTATTTATATAATGTGTCTTAAGAATTCTTCCTGCAAATGCAATATGTTTTTATTACTCTGTCTGTAAAATAAAGGTGTCTATAATTTCATTCTGTAAATGTATGATGACATTTGTCCTGTAAATGTAAGGTCTCTAGTTTTCTTACTGTAAATGTAGGTCTCTTTAATGTTCTTGCTATGGTGCGTGGTGCCGTATATGTAATCTTCCTGTAAATTAAAAAAAGTTTTCTTCCTGTGAATGTACGTACGTTGCGCACGGTAGTGCGTTCGGATTAAAATTTCGTTACAATATGATTTTAGAACAGCAACCATTCGGCTATAATAAAAAAAGTCCATCTACATGCACATATCTCCAAAAAGGCCTTGATATGTTTTTCTTATTTTAACGTGTGTTCTAAGTTTTCTTCCTGTACATATATAGTGTCTTTATTTTTCTCGCTGTAAGTTTTTTCTCTCTAAATATTTGGTGTTCTAAGTATTATTCCTTTTTTTCTGTAAATGTAAGGTATCTTTAGTTTTCATCCCGTAAATGTAAGATATCTTTAGTATTCTTCATATAAATGCATGTTTCTGTATTGTATAATGCCTTTTGTTTTCTTCCCGTAAATGTAAGATTTCTTAAGTTTCTTCTTGTAAATGGAAGATCCCTGCAAATGTAAGTTGTCCTTAGTAATTTCACTGTGAATGCAAGGTTCTTCCTGTAAATGTATAATGGCCTTAATATTTTTCTTGTGAATGTAAGATATAAAAAAGAAGATGTGGTATGATTGCCAATGAGATTAACAACTATAGGTCACCGTACGGCCTTCAACAATGAGCAAAGCCCATACCGCATAGTCAGCTATAAAAGGCCCCGATAAGACACTGTAAAACAATTCAAACGAGAAAACTAACGGCCTTATTTATGTAAAAAATAAATGAACGAAAAACAAATATGTCTTTTGTATTCTTCATGTTAGTTTAAGGTTTCTTTAGTATATTCTTTCTGTATTGTATAATGCCTTTAGTTTTCTTCCTGTAAATGTATGATGTCCTTAGTATTTTTCTTGTGAATGTAAGGTGTCTTTGTTATTCCTCCTGTAATGTGTCCTTAGTATTTTTCCTGTAAATGTAAGTAGTCTTTTAGTTTTCTCCTTGTGAATGTAAGGTGTCTTTGATATTGTTACAGTAGATTTAAGGTGTGCTTACAATTCCTACTGCTAATGTAAACCGTCTTTTGGTTTCTTCTCTTATTATTGTAAGTGTCTTTCGTTTTCTTCCTGAAAGTGTAAGGGAACTTTAGTATTTTTCTCTGCAAGTGTAAGGGGTCTTTAATTTTTGGTAATATGCTTGTTGAAGGCCGTACATTGACCTATAATGGTTTACTCTTTTTAAATTGTTATTTGGATGGAGATTTGTCTCATTGGCACTCACACCACATCTTCCTATATCTATTGGTCTATGTGCAAATAAACTCATCATAGATATCAGGATTGAAATTTTATATTTACGCCAGACGCGCGTTTCGTCTACAAAAGACTCATCAGTGACGCTCGAATAAAAAAATATCAAACAGGGCAAATAAATACGAAGTAGAAGAGCATAATTTTGTGCTTCTTTGTTACATATTTGTTTGTTTTTATAGTGATTATCATTATAACACACAATGTTGACTGCTGTACCCCTATTTTTGACATTTTTACTTTTTGGGTCTGTTTGTTTTGTTCGCACATCGTTGTCAATATAATGTTATTTGAAGAGACTGTCATAGAAGTGAGAGGTTTAGATAGCACTAAAAACCAGGTTTAAACCACTATTTTTTTATATAAGAAAATGACTGTACCAAGTCAGGAATATGACAGTTGTTATCCGTTCGTTTGATGTATTTGAGCTTTAGATTTTGCCATTTGATTAAGGACTTTCTTTTTGAATTTTTCTCGGGAGTTCAGTATTTTTTTAGTTTACTTTTTAGTATTCTTTCTGTAAATGTAAGGTGTCTGTGATGGTATTCTTGCTGTACATGTAAACCGTCTTTTTTTCTTGTTATTATAATTAAAGTGTCTCCGTATTTCTAACTAAGGTGACTTTAGTATTTTTCTCTGTAAGTGTAAGGTGTCTCTAGTATATATTCTTCTTACTGGTGTAATAAAATCTGTGTTAGTAAAATATTACATTCCTTATATACTCTGATCAGATCTTAGGTGCTTTAAATGTTAAGAAAATGTGTTAAAAAATTAGGAAAACTGCACATTTATCAGTAAAATGAACCTTTTATATGTTTATCATAACGTGTGATACCTCCCGCTACGATATCATTAACAAAACAATCACGTTAAAATGTTGTTAAATATTGTTATGTCTTTTTATAACACTGGATTAATAAGGAACAGAGCAAGGCAAAAAAATAAAATTGCCTTGAGCTTTAAACCATAATTTTACCTGAATGCTGTAAGATAACTCGAACAGATATGACAATCCACTTTGGCCGAGTAACAATACACCAGTCTAGTTTAACTTTGAACATATCTTTTAATCGTTTAAATATTTTTTTGTGCTCTGTATCGAATGACTTCTAATGCTTGTGATTGGCAACATCTTTGTTGCACTAGATTTACAAATAATCTTTACCTAAGCCTTACAGTTTCAACTTCCGCTATTAGATTATTTTTTATCGTAAAACAAATAAATTTCTATAATTACTACTATTTTTTTCCATCATAGATATGAAAAACACAAAATGTATACTGAACCACAATACACGAGAAACCAACAAGAAAATTAAAAAGGGATAAATTACGGTACCCGTCCACCATAAGGTCCCATACTGTCTTAAACTAACCTTCCACACTTGAAGGTCACCATACTTACCCATGACATGTTCGCATATGAACTCGCTTTCAGGTCACCATACTGTATTCAACGATCGTCCACATTTAAAAGTCACCATACCACTTCATTAGATGTTCGCATATGAAGGTCACATTACTGTCCTTAATGAGCATACACGTTTGATGGTTACTATTCTGCAACGACCTTAAAAAACTCAAAGGTCACCATACCTTCTTAATAGATGTTCGCATATAAGGATCACTTTACAGTCTTAAACGATCTTAAAAACTTAAAGGTCACCTTACTATCTTCTATAGATGTTCGCATATGGAGGTAACGATACTATCTTTTAACGACCGTACTCGTCTAAAGGTTACCACCAGCGTACATACATGTATGTTAGCATTCATTCTTCTGCCAGTATACACACCATATGTCAAGCTCTGCATCCCTTGTTTCAACTGTAGCTTTCAAACTCCTGTTCGTTCAGTATGTTAAATTAGTTAATAAACACATGCTAAGAAATGAGACAGGGGTTATATATGAAGGAGATAAACTCTAACAACACAAAAATCAAATGCCATGTAGAGTTCTGTGACAAAAAGGACTCAAAAGTAAAAATCATTTAAAAACCGTGAGAGAACTCAATGAGAATATGAGGGGCCTGATTGGTGGGGTGGTGGTCTCATCACGATTCATGAGTTGATTTTATGGTCAATCACGATTCACAGAAAATAAATTTCAATGATCACGAAAATATAAAAAAAAATCTGTAGAAAAAAGGATCACGATAGCGAAAATGCGCCGATCACGAAGAACGAAAATAACCCATCATGCCCCTCAACTATATGAAAGACAAGAGCAAAAACAATATCGCGTCAATTTATTCTCTCGATCACATTTGGGCAGTTCAAAGTACCAACTCTGATGATACCGAAAGCATGCCGTTCTATACTAAATCATCGGCGGTTATACATTGGAGTAGGTTTCAATTAAAACGCCACGAAAAGTATACGAAAACACGGTGTTCAGCAATGACAAACTTCGATTAGTATAAATAGAAGATATTGTGTCTATTTTACACGTCCAGTCATTAGCGTTTGATCTAACTGTATAATTGTGTATGTCAAACATAAAAGATTGATTTGACATAACTGTTATACGTACGCTGCCCAGTATATGATGTATATCAAACATTGAATTGTACTTTTCACTTTTATTTTCATAGAAAAACACAAAATTTTACTTCAGAACTTTTATAAAAATACAGGTAAAATTCTTCAAAAACTAATCTGCACTGTGTTTATCTATCATACTTATGTAAATATATGAGCCGAGTTCTTTTGATTAAAAAGTTAATTCCATTTAGATGATACACCATTACAGTCATAAATCAAGTTTGTCTGCCACATGACAATATGACAACTAGAGAAAATAAATTTCCGTCCCACCAAAGATGTTCTAGCTTCAAGGATACTCAAAAGTTCATTTGTCAGTTTAAAATAACACGTAGTTTCATTGTTTTATAACAATTAGTTAAGTTCAATATGAAAAAGGTTATCGACTCTTCAAGTTCTCTGTAATGTAAATCAATATCTAAAAATATATAGAACTTTAAAAATCAATAATCAAACCACTAAATACTGAAAGTATATAATAATTCATATGTTAACTGCAACTGTTTTTATAAATAAACAAAATGTATGAAGGAGCTAATGATAAAATTCTGTTCCGTGGTGTGGGCCTCACTGTGACTTTAAGATTAAGAAAAACAATCAAAGAGCTCTTCGTTTGCCTATTTTACTCAGGTACTCAATCATATTTGTATCATGCATAACTACATCTTATCCTTCTGAATTATATTATATATCACAAAAAAAACAAACTTAAAGAACCCCATGAAAAATAACAAATAGTCTACAAAACATAACACAATTTAAAATCGGGATGAATTCTGGTATTCCGAATGGATAAGAGGTTGTAAGGTTTTTTTTTAAAACATTTTCTTATGACCGTTTCAATTTTGTAAATTTTTCATCACTTATTAATGTTGGAAGGAAGGAAGAATTTTCTACAAATTAGTGCAGTTTCTGCGATTGTTGCAGAGAACCAAACTACTTAATTCCAATTATCCAATTATCTTGTTCTTTTCCGTCGTACTTTTAAAGTGTTATTTATTATTCTTCATTTTTTTCATAATTTGTCCAAAACAAATTTCATTTGTTAAAGATTAGATTATTTAATTTTAGTTATTGATATAGTATTGTTTTCATTTTCATTTCTATTGTTAGAAGATTTAAATCTACTCCGAGCTGTTGCAGTAGGTTTTACTTCATGCATCATTATCATATTTTCTTCTCCCTTATATAAATGGGTTTTTTTTAGTCCGGAGGCCTTATAAGATTTAGAAATTTTCTGAATACATTTGGTAATATAAAAAAAAATTAACCAAATACATATAATTCAAATTATAAGGGTAAATATCTCTACCAGAACCTGAAAATAAATTTCAACCGAGAAGTTCGCATACCCAGGGCCCGGAATGTTTCATAGGTATACGTACATACAACCCCTAAATGTAGTCAGAAGTCTATAATATGAACTCGTTTGTCAAAATTCATATGTTTACAAAATATATCAACGAAAATTAGTGAACTATACACAATAAAATACGTATTTTATATCAAATGATTTAGCAATATATACCGATTGTTTAAAATACCTGGGACTAGTATAATAGTCCCAGAAAATAAACAGAATTTTATTTTATATTTTGCAATTTTGACTTCGATTATTTGTTTAAAAAAAATATAGCCTTATAAATTATACTTTAAAAAAAGTAGGCTATTGCCACCCTTATTTTCAATTAAACAAAAAGTGGTAAATCAAATCATTAATCTAAAATGTTGTAAAAATGTTTTGGGATTTCAATATTTATCTCCTTTAGTTGCTTGCAAAGTTTTATTAAAATCCATGAGATCGCTCATTGGCGTACCAGTTACCTGAAATGTATATGGCTTTTTCAACCTTACATTTCGTTTCTGATAATTATATAAAAAAATCAAAGATGTTGTATATATATATAT
This sequence comes from Mytilus edulis, assembly GCA_019925275.1. Lineage (NCBI taxonomy): Eukaryota > Metazoa > Mollusca > Bivalvia > Mytilida > Mytilidae > Mytilus > Mytilus edulis. Next base: position 137,024,787 of record CM034349.1, read on the forward strand.
ATGATGGCCAATGAGACAACTCTCCACAAAAGACCAAATGACAAAGAAATTAACAACTAAAGGCCAACAACAATGATCAAAACCCATACCGCATAGTTAGCTATAAAAGGCACCAAAATGACAAATGTAAGACTGTTGATATATTATATTCTTTGAAAGTGTATGTTTATTTATAATAGTTTAATTGTGGTTCTTACGACGACAGCACATGAGTATAGAAAGACAATATGTGACTATTTTTGTTATTGCTCTTGCAGCATATCAATGCACATCTTAAACTTTAGCCCATTTGTAGCGGTTACTGCTTTCTTCTGTCGACACTGGAGCCTTCACAAGCAATAAACATCATTTGCTTATATGATATATTTTAATAACTGAATGGTTTCATAAATATTCATCCATATTCAGGCCTTCTTTTCTTTTAATTTTGTTACTATTGAGGTAGACTTATAACTTTTATATTTGCATTATACCTATATTTAATATTTTTATAAATAGGTATCTCTCAGTCGTCTTTTAGCCAAATGTATTCTACTTTCAACACTGTCAGTGCATTCTTAGGTGTAAACTATTCCGTTTTGCAAGCACAAAATTTAGCAAACATTCATTTAGGTGACCAAGAAGAAGCAATTATTGTGAAGAATAGTTATAAAAGTGTTGTTTATTGTTTTTTTTGTCACAATGAGTTCCTTTTGCAAGTTTTACTTCTTATTGCAAAATTTTACAATCCATTCACACTACTTGTTGCGAGATTTTACATTCAACGCACCAGGTTTAATCCAACATTTTCTGCATAAGAAAATGCCTGTACCAAGCCAGGAATGTGGCAGTTGTTATCCAATCGTTTGATGTGTTTGAGCTTTTGATTTTGCCATTTGATTAGGGACTTTCCATTTTGAATTTCCCTCTGAGTTCAGTATTTTTTTTTTATTTTACTCTTCACACCACTGACTGCAAAATTTTACATCACAAAATATAAGCAGTGTGCATGAAAATCACACTGACTGTAATGATAACACTTATTAAATAAAACAACCATCTGACTAAATATGTGATTCTTGTGGCATATCCCATAATGTTTGTGCTCATTACACATTAACTTGACTACGTGAGGGTACTGAAGATGAATTAGGCATGTTATTCAGCAGATATGCAACGAATACAATTGTATTTAACTTTAAGAACTGTCTCCTGATTCCAATCATCGTCTTAATAATGCTCTTGGCTTTCATTGACGAAAATTATCATACCTTTGTTTTTCTTAGTTTTTCTAAAAATATCAGAAAACCTTTAACATAAACAATAAAACATTGCCAAGTATATAAACAAATGGTTAATAATTGGAACATCTTTGTTGAAGAAAAAACAGCTCCAATGTGTTCCACGTAACCATAGACAGTTATTATTTGTTTTCAAGCAAAATGATTGACCAAGTTTTCATTGCGAATGCTGACTTCTCAAAGATTTATCACTGTTGAAAATGATAAATTTTTCTATTCTAAATATTATAAAATATTTCCTGATACACATGTATCCCTTATTCCTTACTTATATATATAAAAGATATATTGTCAGTCTTGGTGGACGAGTGGTCTAGATCGCTGGACACTTGCAGACGGTGTTGTCTCGATTTCCCAATAGCATGAATTTCGAATCCCGGCGAGTCAAGAACAAAAAATTTGCTTCTGCACATTTGCAGATTTAAAATTGTTGTGCTAATATTTAGAGTAATTATGATCATTAACACTTTCATTTTTGTTTCTTCAAACCTTAATGTGTTGAATTAATGTGGTCAGTGTCAAATTGCAAGTCCCCTTAAATATCCTTTCTCTTTTTTTGCAATAGTATTTGAGATCAGTGCGCTTTGCTCATTTGTAATAAATATACTGTGTTACATCAGCTGACAAAGTCATTCTTTACTTTGAAGATTGATTTACGAGAGAAAAGATGTTACTACAAATGAGATATTACTGTAGTAGTCGAGGGTTTTCTAGCTATAAAACCAGGTTCAAACCACCATTTTCTTCATTTGAAAATGCCTGTACCAAGTCAGGAATATGACAGTTCTTGTCCATTCGTTTTTGATTCGTTTTGTTATTTGATTTTGCCATGTGATTATGGACTTTCCGAATTGATTTTTCTCTGTAGTTCAGTATTTATGTGATTTTACTTCTTTCAAGAATATCATTTTTCACTCATTACCTGTTGCAAGGTTATTTCATGAGTTTCACTTTTTGCCAAATGAAATAAAACGGTAATATGCATATGCATATTCATTTTATTTATTTTATTTTATTTATTTATTTATTTTATTTATTTTATTTATTTTATTTATTTTATTTATTTTATTTATTTTATTATTTTATTTATTTATTATTTTATATTTATTTTATATTATTTATTTATTCATTTTTATTTTATTGTTAATTCATTTAATTGATCCTATTTATTTAATTTATTTAATTTATTTTATGTATTTAATTTATTTTTGTTTATTTTATTCATTTTATTTATCTTTCATTGGGTCGTGAGTAATAATAAGTGAGTACACATTCATAAAACTATAGTATAATAAAAATCTTTCAAAACTTTTTGTCGTACTTTAACTGTCTTTTGTCTAACGTTGAAGTATAACCTAGCTAGTTCATATAGAAATTAATAAACATTAAACATGTCCGAGTTTTCGGAGTTTGTACAAGAGTTGTGGGAACACATTTTTGAAATACAAAACAGAGTATCATAAAAAATGACATTGAACCATGAATACCATTATGTCAGTTTTTGGAGCAATAGAGGACACGAATCCTTTTTGCTTTTATTATTATTACTTTCCATATACCTATAAATTCAAAACTGATATAAGAATAAAAAAATGTGATATTTTAGCAGCTATAAGCATGGAACGACCTTCAACAATTAGGAAAATTCATACCGTATAATAAGCTATATAATTCCGCGGCATGGGCATGTTAAGAATGAGTGTTTTATTGGTCATCTGACCCAATGTTAAATACATTCTACACACCAAAAGAATGCGAAATAAATAGCCATAATTTTATCACGGGTTAACCTGATATGAACCCATGTTTTTTTTAACCCGAACCAGACTTATGAATATGACATATATTATTGTGGTTATCCTAACATTTCTTATGTACTTTAGACGAAATTTTCAATAAATTAATCAATCTCTTACTTCATTCTGCCTCGTAATTATGCGACCCTATTCATTGTACATTGACATCAACTACGTTATTCTAGGGGATGTATACAATCTTTATATTATGAATGAATTAACAGAAACATGACATGTTTATTCGGTACCACAAATTGATTTTTTATTTCACTCTTCAATGGCATTAAGCAAAGTTGTCCTTTATGTGCATTTCTCTATCAGTATTTGTACTTATCACATTTATATTGTCCCCAAAAAAATTACAAAAGGTAAGAATGAACTCATTACTTTAAAAAAAAAAACGTTGATGCTTTCTCATCATTTAAAAAAACAAGTAAAACAATTCATGCAAATAAATTATACTTCGCCTCGTAAATTATGACAGATTTCGGCCAGATATAAATCAACATGACAGGAAAACTTATAAGAGTGACGACATTTACAGTTTAACAATCAACAGTATTTGATGGAGTTTACGTAAATTATTTCTTAAATGGTGTGTGGCGGCACCGTGGTAGGTGTCTACTCCAGTTAACGTCCTGTATACTTATGTAACATCCCCGTCCGGTTTAAAAGTTAAAACCATTCTCTCATTCTAGACATGTATTTGTTTACGGTCAATGAAAGAACACATGTATTAGAATGAAAACACGAAATTGTTATGGGTTACTAGACTAAGTGATTATTTAACAAGAATGTAAGATATACAAATGTGTTTCCGAGAATGATGTAACGGTTTATATAAATGTGTTCGGAAATTATAATTATGTTATTACATGGTGATATGGGTTTTTATAGAAAAAAATACATCGACAAATACGAGGATGTATGTAAAACAAACTGAAATTAGACAAAATATTCATTTACCGAGCATGTAAAACGAACTTTAATAGCAACATTTCTTTTCGTTAAATTACCCAAAATGTTTTTTTTCTGCTTCTGTTACACGGGTTTTTGCGATAATGTTTTTCATCTTTGTTGATAATTTGGCCTCCATTTTGTCGATAGTACTGCTGGCCCCGTCCCTAGGATACCACAAACAATGTAGTCAGTCCTCCTGTGAAGACATGTGTTGATACGTTCATTTTCTGTAAATGAACTGTACTAGTATTTAAATGTTACAATTATTCAAACATTACTCTATTTTTCTGTCACAGGCATATTCAATGTATTGCCATTACCATTTTTTTGCACAACGTATTAAAAAAGATTTGGTTTTCTGTGCTCTTCAACTCTGTTGTTGATGTAAATGTATAAAACAAAATTATTAACACAATACAGAGAGTTAGAATAACTCATCTGAACATTTATCATTGTATTACATCTTGAATGCAGAGATTTTCTTTCCAAAATTACACATACATCCCCATCTTTTCTACATAAGAGAAGCTATTAAATTTTGTTTAATTAAACATCGTTGATTTTGCAAGGTTTTATTACAATTTCAACAATTTCGATAATTGTCATTTGTTTTGTGCTTTGAATTGTAGATTTATCAAACTAAAATTCGAAAACTATATATTTTTTTGTAATTTGTTTATTTTTGACATAAAGACAGAAAACAATCAACAGGATTACACATATGTGCAGTTTTAAAATATGGTCTTAAAGATATTATCATATTACTTCGAAAACTATATTGCCTTATTTAAAATAATTTTAGTTTCGTATTTATCTAATGTTTTTTGTTTGTGTTTACCTTGTATCATTTTCCTTTCCATTTCAGACATGGCCGTTTAGCTTCAGTGCGAAATCTGGATCGGGTACAGAAAGTAAATCACCAGAGCCAATCAAAATGCACAACGACAGAATGATGTCACCGTCTGACGATATGATGTCATAATGAACGTTCACAGCGTTGAAATAAGATTAATGAAATCCAGTGATAAACTCTAGAATGTCGCTTTTGTCTCAGTTTTATTGATGTATCGGATAACTTTGTAAAAGATTATCTACATTTTTTAAGTCATAAATTGTGTTGTTGTTAATATCATATATTTCACAATCATTACATAACAAGACTCAACAAAACGCATTCCTTCCAAAACAAAGGACAAACACACACAAATATCAATATAAAATACTGAACGAAACGTTGCAAGGAAAATAAAAGCCACATGTACTAGGGAAATGTGCCTGTATTTTCTAATTTCATTTTTGTTTTTGTGTTAAAACTTGTTTTGGTTATTGGCAATTTTAGTAAAATTTAGAGGTTGAGCCAAAAACGGCCCTTGTCATCTTTTAAAAAACCCTACAAAACGTTGCTAACAAGGTATGCGTTTTATTCTAAGTATTTGATAAACATGATAAGTAAGATTTTAAGAAATAAGCATGAGGATTTCTGAAGAACGTTCTTGATACAGTATGTACAAAGTACATGACCATAAGTATGAGTATTTCTGAAGAACGTTCTTGATACAGTATGTACAAAGTAAATGACCATAAGTATTCGTCACTTGTTATATTCTTCACTATATTCATATCAAACTAAGTTTTCTCCAAAAAAATTATTGTAGATTCATTTGTTGCCGCATCTTTATCAACTTGGTACCAATTGAAGAAGAATTGTTTTAGGCTAATTTGTTTCCTTGGTTATATTTCTGTATTAGAGCGATTTTAATTTTCTTATGATATAAACACGAGTATTATTTTATTACTGTTTATAAATTCTATACGTGTTCATATCAAGCAAGTGAAAACAAAAACAAAAACAATTGACGACAAGACAAGGCGGACCAATTAGACAAATATACTTTATACAATTATGTGTCTTAACGTAGCTGGTTTGTAAAAGTCGAACAATACATGTTATCAAAAATAATTTAAAAAAAAACATGTGTTTTTATATCAAATGTATAGCAAAAGAGAGAAGTCGCAAATCTTTCTACCATGCAGTAGGTGTAATTACCACAGTCATACAGAGAGAGTTTTTTTCATTTGTGGTCAGATTTTTCTTAAGATGTTCAGTACCAAGTCAGGAATATGGCAATTGTAAACAATTAGTTAATTTCTATGTATGTTCGAGTTTGTTTTTGTTGCAATTCGGTGCTATTGTTGTTCTTTTGTTTTCCTCTTATAGTAGATGTGTTTCCTTGGTTTTGCTTTGTAACCCAGATTTGTTTTTTCTGAATCTATCTACGACTTTTGAACACCGGTATACTACTGTTACCTTTATGCAGCTAGCTATAAAACCAAGCTGAATCCATAATTTTCTACATAAGAAAATGCCTGTACCAAGTGAAGGAATATGACAGTTGTTTTCCATGCGTTTGAGATTTTGATTTTGCCATTTGATAAGGAACTTCCGTTTTGAATTTGTTTTCCGTGGCGTTTTGTAGTTTTTTATTTTTATTTTTTATGACATGTAGACATGTAGAAAAATTACATGAAATGGAATTAAAAGACAAATTCTAGTTGTGTTCAACTTTGATAGCCGGGACATCAACAGAAGGTTATATAAAATACTAAATAACAAAATAAAATAATAGTATACAAATGATCATCCTTATAGAATCACATTTCGTTCGATTGAAAAAACGAAATAGTTGGAGTATGTCTATACAATAAACTCATCATAGATACAAGGATTAAAATTGTGTATGCCAGACGCGCGTTTCCCCTACAAAAGACTTATCAGTTCCTCGATTCAAAAAAGGTTAAAAGGCTAAATAACGTAGGAAGGGGAAGAGTACTGAGGACCCAAAAAATCTAAATGGGTTTTGCCAAATAAAGCGAAGGTAATCTCTTCCGGGGGTTAGTAAATCCTTAGTTTTACTAAAATAGAATTAAAGTTTAATAAACAGTTAGTTTTCAATGGTGAATATATCAATGATAATTCATAGCAACATATAAGTGCTGACTTCTTGGCTGGTGATAACATCGGGGAGAAAGCCTCCATCAGCAGTGGCATCAAACCAATAGTTGTAAATGAACTCATTATAAATACCACGATTACAATTTTATACGCAAGACGCGCGTTTTGTTTACAAAAGAATGAAGTGACGCTCCAGTCAGTGTTTTTAAAAGGCCAAAATAAAGTACGAAGTGAAGTTGAAAAACTTAGCTCTAGTAGTAGTTGCAACATCCCGAGCAAAATTATATGAGTTTTCATCATTATTAAAGGCCGTACGACGACACATATTTTCTTACTTTTATTATTTAGTCTCTGGTGGACAATTGTCTCATTGGCAATCATACCACGCCTCCCTTTTTTATAATTTGCATCTATGATATAATAGTAATAATACCAAACTCAAAAATTATCTAATTGTGAGTATTTCACTGATATTGATGTTCTTTTCAAACCAAACCAAAAAATCAAAAGGATTGTATGACAAGACTGAGATTTAAATTTGTAAATTCTTCGACTTTCGTTGATAGTTGACCAGTCTATGATGTATATCAATGTTTTTACTGTAATTGAAGATTGCAATTTGGAAATTTTTTAAAATGCATATATGGATATAGTTTGAAGGTCACATGTACACATAAATGGTCGATCGTTGGAGTTTAGTACGGAATGTCAGCTTTGTGGAACTATCTTCAGCACGGAATTTAATATTCAATATTTGAGAAAATTTGCATACAAAAGCTTTATACAAATCTGATATATATATATATTTTGTAACGTGCCCGTTCCAATAAGGACGAAGACGGTCATGGTCTTATTTTTGCTCCCATCAAAAATGAAACATGCTTTCTTGAATTCAAAGTTGCCCGTTATATTGTCATTGTATTGAAATGTATATAAATAGTGTTTTCACAGCATTAGCATTTGAATCAGTAGGACAGCAAAATATGTCAAAGTATATTTTTCGTTTTTTTCGATAAATATAGTTGAAAATAAGAGAAAGCAAATAAAAAGCAATACATGCAACATTATAGTCTAGAATAATTACTAGTTGTTTACACGCTTGGTAGATAGTTGTTCCATTGGCAATCATACCACGTCTCCTGTTTTTTTGTATTTCTGAAAGAAAGAAAAAAAAACAGAAACAAATATGGACCAAGTAAACATTTTTCATATTTATGATCATTAATCACAAGCAGTAATACAACAACAGATGCATATTTTGACAATTTTAAAGTCTTTTCAGTGATGTTCAAGGTAAAAATATATGAAAATCCAAAACATAATTTAAGTACCAATAGTATACATGTATAGTCAAAACAAGACAAGAAATAAGACATACAAGAGAGTTAATAAACTCATCATAGATACCAGGACTAAATTTAGTATACACGCCAGACGCGCGTTTCGTCTACAAAAGACTCATCAGTGACGCTCGAATTCAAAAAAGATAAAAGGCCAAATAAAGTACGAAGTTGAAGAGCATTGAGGACCAAACTTCCTAAAAGTTTTGCCAAATACAGCTAAGGTAATCTATGCCTGAGTAAGAAAAGCCTTAGTATTTCAACAAATTAAAAAAATTATAAACAGTAAATTCATAAATATAACCATATCAATGACAATTCATGTCAGCACAAAAAGTAAAATTAGATGAAGAGATTTTATATGATTATCATTGCAGCAATTCATACAGAATAGTCGACCAAAGGTAAACGATGATACAATGACAGGGAACTTTACGGCTTTCAAACATGAGCAAAACTCATATATCAAAAAGCTCTGTATGACAAAGTTTGTAACAATACGAAAGAGAAAACTAAGATCCATGCACCAGCAATAAACGAAAAATAATATTCTGGTTGAAAGCAACGTACGCCAAGCACTCTATTATCGGTTTCTGACTTGGAACATGCACATAAATAATGCGACGGGGTTGAATGTTTTTCAATCATACCACAACTCCTGATTTTTACTCGAACGAAAACAAACATTGAAGTCTATATCAGAATAACATAGTGATCAAGAGAAGAGGAAAACTCTAGCTATGCTGAATTCTAAACAAATTTGGAATTAGCTACGATTAAAAGATTCACTAAACTTGAGTTTCCTTCAAATCTCTACAACTAAAATTACATATATAAAGTAATATGTAAACTGTGACAAATTTAATAAACAGAATGACTACAGTCTAACCATGTCACAGAAATATGTTGCATACACTACTAATAGGTTTCTCTACCGATGTCATCAGTGTATATGCAAAGTCGGTTTCATTCTGCGGGAATTGGAAGTACTAAACAAAAGGAGGGTGTACATCTTTTGTTACTATCAATTTATAACTGGACGACTTCCCATTTTTCTGTGTTATTTATCACCTGTCTTGAAGGTACCTACCAAATAAGAATACTGAGTCTAATGTCTGTAGTATTTTGTCACTGTCTTGTAGAATACTAAGTCTAATGTCTGTAGTATTTTGTCACTGTCTTGTAGAATACTAAGTCTAATGTCTGTAGTATTTTGTCACTGTCTTGTAGAATACTAAGTCTAATGTCTGTAGTATTTTGTCACTGTCTTGTAGAATACTAAGTCTAATGTCTGTAGTATTTTGTCACTGTCTTGTAGAATACTAAGTCTAATGTCTGTAGTATTTTGTCACTGTCTTGTAGAATACTAAGTCTAATGTCTGTAGTATTTTGTCACTGTCTTGTAGAATACTAAGTCTAATGTCTGTAGTATTTTGTCACTGTCTTGTAGAATACTAAGTCTAATGTCTGTAGTATTTTGTCACTGTCTTGTAGAATACTAAGTCTAATGTCTGTAGTATTTTGTCACTGTCTTGTAGAAAATTGATGATTTTTACGGAGTAAAAGTTTGATATATAGCGGTAATTTGTGTATACAAAGTCACACTTGGTGGGATATTTTATATATTTATCACCATTTACATCTCTCATGTGTCTGTAGCATAGAGATAGCTGTTTGTCTTATCATCACACTAGATATATTCCATGTCATTTACTGAGGCTAACGAGATCTAGACAAATTTACCTAAGATATCGACATCGAAATTGCGTGAGGTATCTCTCGTATCTACTTTTGTAAAAATAAATAACTTTCTACAAACATGTGTTCTAGGGAAATATATATATTTTCTTTCCATCTTGTTTTTATTAATCTTCAAAGACTTAAACTATTATATCTCGTTTCCGTATTGTAAATATTTCAAGATAAACTTGAATCGATCATCACTTTGATATTTAATGCTGTTGCAGTAAGGACAATGATGTGAACATTTCAAATGATTGTGGTAAAACGTTTTTATGAAAATCTAAATGAGGGAATAGTTCATAACATAAAGTGCGTGTTATGGACTAGGCTTTTACACGTTGGTAAATTAAAATCAGCTCAGAAATAGATCATATGACCTTTCCAAATATGTTTACTTTATCGAATTCAAAAAATCACGAAGATTTGTCAAAACTATGCATTTTTGAGATTTTGTGAGAGAAATAAATCCCAGTTAATATTTCTATTTTGTACAAACTTGCAGTTAAATAGAATAAAGAATGAAAAAGGTAATATGTCTAAGAGACAAAAACCCGATCGAAGAGCTGAACGCAGCACAAGACCATCGAAAGGTCCTCAACACAGCAAAAAAAAAACCTGCGCCAGGAGGCGGGCTTCAGCTAACCTCAAAACAATAATGTTCACTAGTTCACCAAAAAATGGACCCAAATTTTAAAACAAAACACACAGAACTAGTGGTTACTAGAGTCTCAATCTTCTACTATACATGTAGTCAAAGCGCAATAAACAAACCCAAACAAACCGTACTGTAGGCATACTTCGTTAAAGGCAAAATAAATTCCATCTATGTAAAGAAATGTGCATGGAAATTTAAAGCTTCCATCAAACTCGCAATAAATTTTCCATTCGAGGAATAATGCCTTCATTTTTGGCTCTTAAATACATAATTATACATGAATGTATCTTTCAATAAGATGATGAAAAACTGTAGAAAAAAATGCATATTTTAAACAAATCAACCTAGATGGAATAATTCTTATATGTTGAGCAAAATATAATGTGCAATAGGATATTTTTTCATCAACAGACTTTTCCAAACCGATTCAGTAGATCGTTTGTGAGTAAGTAAGTAAGTAAGTAATTTTTATTGGTTTAAAATCCAAAATTACAGGATCGATACCAAGACAATACAAATTTGTTATACACAAACATACAAACATATATATATCATATCAATTTCATAAACATTATATGAAGAGGTGGTACCACAAAGTTATTTAGTGCTTAATAAAGCATTTCTAGAAATGTACATGTCGCTTATAAATTTAACAATAATTCTAATTAAATCAGTCTCAAAACACGTATACAAAAATTTAAATCTTGCTTCATTAGTCATATTTAAATAAGAGGGAACTATTTCACTAATTTTGGAAAACAGTTGGTCTCTAATTATATTTAGTTTTGTGCATTTTAAAGTGAAATGAAATTCATCTTCTACTTCTAAGAGGCACAAAGGACATTTGTGTGAAATGAAACAAATAGAAAGTACTGGTTAGTTTTTACATATTGATATCCCAAAATATCAGCGGCGGCCATTTAGGCAAGTACACATTTCACAAGAATGAAAATAAAACAAACAGTTGTGTATTTTGCTGAGTGTGAATTCGCATTGCCGTAAGACGTGTCGCGGTATTTTTTATATCTAGCGTTCATGAATTGAGTTACGAAGTTTTATATGTAATTCTGATCGGATATTGTTTTGTGTCCATTCGTTTGATGTGTTTTATCAGTTGATTTTGCCATTTGATTAGGGACTTTCCGTTTTGCATTTCAGTATTTTTTTTATTTTACTTTTTATCGTTTGTAGTTGTTATTCTTTATTTTATATTTTATATTCGTTTTTGAAAGGAAAGATAACTAATTAAAGCAACTATGTGCACATAATTTATTTGTATTACACAGTTTGATTTGGAAGAAAGGCCGATATAGTTATTTGCACAATTACTAACACAATTCTATATTATTTTCTTGTAAAAAGTTATCAAAGGTACCAGGATTATAATTTAATACGCCAGGCGCGCGTTTCTTCTACATTAGACTCATCAGTGACGCTCAGACGCGCGTTTCGTCTACACAACACTCATTAGTGATGCTCAGATAAAAAAAGTTATAAAGCCAAATTGTTATAAATAAACTCATCATAGATACCAGGACTAAATTTTGTATATACGTCCGACGCGCGTTTCGTCTACAAAAGACTCATCAGTGACGCTCGAATCCAAAAAAGTTAAAAGGCCAAATAAAGTACGAATTTGAAGAGCATTGAGGACCAACATTCCTAAAAGTTTTGCCAAATCCAGCTAAGGTAAAAGGAGGGACGAAAGATACCAAAGGGACAGTCAAACTCATAAATCTAAAACAAACTGACAACGCCATGGCTAAAAATGAAAAAGACAAACAGACAAACAATAGTACACATGACACAACATAGAAAACTTAAGAATAAACAACACGAACCCCACCAAAAAACTAGAGGTGATCTTAGGTGCTCCGGAAGGGTAAGCAGATCCTGCTCCACATGTGGCACCAGTCGTGTTGCTTATGTGATTACAAATCCGGTAAATAGTCTAATTCGGTAGGTCACATTCATGAAAGGGAAGGGGATTGTAGTTACGACGTAAGGAACATATCGGATATCATTTATGAAACGGTTATTCCATAACGGTCAACCAACTCGTGATGGCGTCCGTAAAATTTACGAAGGGATGACTTCATCTTCACCATTTGGAACACTTGGTTTAATAGCTTCCTTGTGAGCAGCAACCCTCTATCAAGAAAATCATGATAGGAAATGCAAGCACGGGAATATCGTACCAATTGGGAGATATATACCCCGTATGCAGGTGCTGCTGGAATGCTGCTACTTAGAAATGGAAAGTTCACAATTGGAAAGCTGAAATCATCTCTTTTGTCGTAAAGTTTTGTTTTCAGTCGACCCTCATTGTCAATTTCTAGATGTAAGTCAAGATATGAGGCCGACTTAACTGTATCTGTAGTATCCTTTATCTCTAGCTCGATGGGATAGATGCGTTCCACATAGTCACCAAATTTTGAATTATTTAGTGAAAGAACATCATCTATATAGCGGAAAGTAGAGTTAAAGGATATTGCTAACTTCTTATCTTTCTTCCTAAGAAGTTCCTGCATGAAGTCAGCCTCATAATAATAAAGAAACAAGTCGGCAAGTAGAGGGGCACAGTTTGTTCCCATTGGAATGCCTACAGTCTGTTGAAAAACACGTCCTCCGAACGTAACAAATATGTTGTCAATCAAGAAATCAAGCATCTTGATAATATCAGTTTCAGAGAATTTTTTGTTTGAATCAGAGTGATTCTTTACAAACTAGGATTTGTCCCTCCCTAAGACAAGACACTTGTATCTACGTTGGCCATTCTTTTTTATGAAGCAAAGCAATACCAACTCTTTCAATTTGTCTTTTAGATTGGAATGTGGAATACTTGTGTAAAGAGTAGAAAAGTCAAATGTTTTAATACTGTTACAAGATGAAAGAGAGTTAGATTGTTTGTACTCTAAAAGATCTTTGGAATTTTTAAGTATCCACATCTGATTCACGCCACCTCTAGAATAGGCAGTTTCACAATAACTTTGAAGCCCGTCTTTGATTGCTGATAAAATAGATGTTAATAATTTAGAAAGAGGTTTCGTGGAGCACTTGGAAGACCCAGCAATATACCGTTGTTTGTAAGGACACTTATGTAGTTTAGGTATCCAATACAGTGATGGAAGATCCAGTTCTTCATCTTTGGTTGAAATTCCAAGCGAACATAAAACAGACCTATAGTTATCCAGGATTTCCTCTTTGGTAAGTGTCGTGAGGGTATATGTTGAGTTTCCAAGTGAATTGTCAATACCTAATTCGTTTATCAAGCAGTTAATGAGTTTTATATACAAAAACGATGTTGTTTGCCTGAGGTAGAAAAGCCTTAGTATTTCAAAAATTCTAAATTTTGTAAACAGTTAAAATACACCAAATAACATAATTAGAAACCTAATTTTGATTTACATCAACTTTTCGAAATTTGCAAGTGACGTTACTTTTTGTGGCGTTGATATATACGTGTGGCAGACACACAGTTTGTAATTTTATTAAGCTATGTTTGTGTACTGTCCTCAATTAATTTGAGTTATTCGTTTTTATTCTGTGGTTAACATGTCGAAATGTACTATTAATTAATTCATTTATGTATTTCTCTATCTTGGGTGTTCTTACATTTATTTGTACTGTATTCCCGTCATGAAATGTATCATTATAACGGTATATTCAACATTGACATTAAGCGCGATGTTTGGCTAGCCTAAAAAAACAGGTTCAACCCTCCATTTTTTCTTAAAATGTCCTGTTACCTACTCAGGAATATGGCAGTTATTATCTAATAGCTTGTTTCTATGCATGTTGCATTGTCGTTTGTTTTTTATTGCACTTCCGTGTTCTGTTGTTTCATTGTTTTCTCTCATAGTTGATTTGTTTCCCTTGGTTTTGGTATGTAATCCAGATTTGTTTTCTCAATTGATGTATGACTTTTGAACAGCGGTATACTGCTGTTGCCTTTATTCCCATTTCTTACAGTCAATAATATATTTGTACAACACATAACACAAAGAAAAATAATCTACGCTGATTTTAAAGTTCTTAAGAATGAATGCCTGGTATCTCTCTTTATTAAGCTTTAGATGTGCATAAGAAGGGGTTCCACCTATTTCATGTTAGTTTAAACTTAAAGGATCAGTCTCTTAAGTGTCTCTTTCATCCTAAAGATGTTACAACAACCAGTAGCATGTTGACATGCAATTGTGACAATTATTTTGATTTCTTCCATTCACTATAAACATGAATCATATGAATTTAGACGACCGAAATGTAATAGAATGTGTTACATAATGTGCTTATATCTGTACTAAATTTATCAGATATGCTGAAAATATCTAAAAGTTTAAAAGTACGTAAACTCTCAAATAAAAAAAGACTTCTTAATTTTCAAACATCAAATTATAAAGAGTATAATTTAAAAGCAATATATGTCAAAAAAGAAGTCTGAGGGTACATAAGCTTATGATTGAAAAAAAAAAGAATATGAGCAACTAGAATTATCAGTTGTATTTATTGTCGAAATGCGCATCTGGTGCAGAAAATTATTACGGTTTATGTTATTATTACCACTGGGTCGATACCTCAGCTGATGGACTGATAGTCCCGGATGGTTTCATTTGTCCAGTAGCAAGTGCTTCGGTACTGGCATACAAATACGGATTTTGTGTTATTAAAATTTGCTGTTACAAAATTCGGAAATTATATAAAACCAAGGAATGTATCTCCCTGATGCAAAACTCTCATCCCTGTGTTGAATTGACTATATTTTTTGTTCTTTATTTTAATCATAAACTCTTCATCTTTTTAAATATAGGTTTTGGATTTTTTAATATTTAGTTCTCGAACAACAATGAAAAGACATCAATTGTATAAATGCGATCTCTGATGCAGAATTTTTTTTATTAACCTTGAAATTATTAGTTTTAATATTTTTGTATACAGTTTTGACTAAAAAAAAATTAAAAAATGACATAATAAGCTTCGTTAATCCGAAACTCTTAGCGAAAATAAGCGTAAAGTATTTAATACAGTCTAGATTATCAAAAGTATACACATTAACATGGTATCTGCTTTATTGTTGCAAATAATGATACAGTTGTAAAACATTTGTTTGAAGTGGTTGAGATTTTGATTTTGCCGTTTGACTACGGACTTTCCGTATTAATTTTTCCTCGGAGTTCGGTATTTTTGTTATTTCACTTTTTAGTACTTTCATGCATTCTGATTAAATATGTAAAAGTATTATCAAAAACGAAATTTAAAGCCGTAATAATACCAAAGCGCTTGTACCATGATTTTCATATGTTTATGACTGAAACAATTTATTATTACATTAATTTATCAAAAGTTCATTCATAAAAATCTATGTGATCATGCGAAAGAGTAGCATATAAGGTAGAAACATTTTTAGATATTAAATAGCTAAGTTGACTACAGGATAAATAGAATTGAGTTTCAAAGACTTCACTTTGATTTTTTTATACACCAAAAATAATTGACGTCTGTCTCAGTTGTTGTCCATTCGTTTAATGTGTTTTATCATTTGGTTTTGCCATTTGATAAGGGACTTTCCGTTTGAATTTTCCTAGGAGATTAGAATTTTTGTGATTTTACTTTTTGTTAGACTGTTTGAATGATAATATTTAAATGTGTTTGTTTAAAATGTTCATTCCTTTTTTTTTTTTGAATTTTTCAAATATTCTTAAGTTTAATTAATTAAAAGCTACCGATCAGGTGTCAATCCATACAAATTTTGCCTTGTGTAAAAAAATATATTTGACCTTAAAATCACAGTAAATTTTCAATAATATTTACTCAAAATCCGTATCATTTGTAATGCTTTAAAAATTTAGGTTAGATACTGCTTTTAAATGCCTGTGACGTAAATCGCTGTTTATGTGATAGTTTACATCAATCACATAATATATGATACATCCAAAGACCTTCTAGCACTGGTATAGACCTGGTTGGAAAAACGAACACGATTTACCTCTAAATGACAGTATTCATTTCAAGTCGTATCTTTTTCAAGCATATGTAATATCTTACATTTGTTTAAACGAGCATGGAATGATCTGTAGAAAATTAAGACACTTGTTAATTAAAATGCAATTTGAAAGATATATTCATTTTGACCAAAAGATAGATATTCCATAACGGTGAACCGCTCTTGATCGCGTCCGTAGAGTTTTCGAAGGGATAATTTCAGCTTCACTACTTTGAACTCTTGGTTTGATAGCGGCTTGTTCCTGCATTGTTATAAATCACTGTTTACCGTTTGTGTTCACGTTTTCTGTGTGTGTTACATTTTAACGTTGTGTTTCCGTTGTGTCGTTTGTTTTCTCTTATTTTTGAGTGTGAATTTACATTACTATAAGACGTGTCACGGTACTTATCTATCCCAAATTCATGTATTTGGTTTTGATGTTATATTTGTTATTCTCTTAGGATTTTGTCTAATGCTCAGTCCGTTTCTGTGTGTGTTACATTTTAATGTTGTGTCGTTTTTCGCCTCTTATATTTAATGCGTTTCCCTCAGTTTTAGTTTGTTACCCCGATTTTATTTTTTGTTCATGGATTTATGAGTTTTGAACAGCGGTATACTACTGTTGCCTTTATTTAATGGTTCACCACTGTACCAGGTTTGGGAAGGTTTGAGCGCTTTTCTTTATTCTTGAGCCCATGGTTACATGGTTGTCGTTTATTTGAAGAATTGTGCAAATACTCGAAAAATTATGAAACAGCCATAACTATAAAACAGACTGGGTCTAGTATAAATTCAATTTATTGTGTACCAACATAAAGGAATGTAAAAAAAACAACCCATTAAACTATGCAATGTTGTGCACTAAAGTCCACATGCAATAAAAGTAAAATTGTGCACTATAATTAAAAATACACAAATTGTCAGGCTTATTCAATGTTTATCAAAAGTAAAAGACAAAAAGTTAGCAAACCTTATAATAAAGATACAAAATAGGAATTGGAATATTCATTACTTGAACTAAGGGCTCTTAATGGGCAAAATGGCGAAATATACACTCCAAACAATAAGCAATGATTTGTAATTGAAAAAAAGACTTGAAATAAAATAAGAAATGTTCAAATAAGAAAACAAAGAAGAATAATCCATACTGATCCGAGAGTTATTAAAAATTGAATTCCTGTTATCGCTCTTTACTCAGCTTTCAGTGTGCATATGAAGGCGTTTCACCTTTCTCAGATCTCGTCCCAAATAAAAAAAAAAAATTGAACTAAAAAAAAATCTTTGTGCAAAATGTAACTCTTTTATCTTGAAGTTATTAACGACAAATGAGCATGTTGACATGCTGTAGTGACAGTTATTTTGATGGGTTCAATCTACAGATGATTAAGTAGGAATGGTATTAATTATATAAGTTGGAAATGTAATAGTGCAAGGAAACGTTGTAGAATATTTTTTATACTTGATTTGCTTGTTTATCAACTGACTTTAATTGAATATATTTGCTTATAATATTATTACATTTATAAACATTTTCCCCCTTCAGAAACACAAAATCATTTACTAACAGAACATCAAGAGTGAAATATAATTGTAGTGATATAACTTTATTAGTCATAAGCATCTCAAAAATCCTACAACCTGTACCAAAAATAAAAACACTTTTCAAATTTCAAGAGGAAATTAAGACAAATATGCACATGGAAGGAAAAACAATAATTGAATATTAAGGACATGTCCACATTTTTTTTTATCTGCTTCGGTGGCAATATAAAAAAAACCAATTAATTAAAACTAGTTATTTTAGAAAGATGAGTAAGCTTTGTGTTATAGTTTGTAATAAGTTATAACAATGATGATGGTATTGAAATTTGACGGCTAAGATGGGTGAAAAAATAAAGGCAACAGTAGTATACCGGTGTTCAAAAGTCATTAATCGATTGAGAGAAAACAAATCTTGGTTACAAACAAAAACCGAGGGAAATTGGACGAGATCGGTCCTGCTAATAAAAAACAGATCACTATTTGACAGTAAAATATAAATAATTTTATTTTATAAAGCCTTTCATCAATAGTTACGAGTTTCATACTGATATTGGTATGTAGCTGGATAATCGGTGAAACAATGGTGGTGTATAAGATAAGCACTTGATGCAATGTTTCTATAGTTAGCTTACATACTCTCCAGTATTGATAAAACAACACCATGACATCGATCCACGACCATCTTTCAAAGGAATTGAACCTCAGACCATCCCACACCACATTCAAGATCATCTCTCCATTACCATCTCGCATTGCAGAGATTAACTGCAGGAGTAACAAAAAAAATATATATCTTAAAGTTTTTTTGTATATTTGCACTTTCCTATTCTGTTACGTGCGATGTGGAAAATATAAATAAAAACATCGTCACAATGGCTACAATGAAACCTTTTTTCTGAAAGTGGAGACTATATCAAAAAGAAATTATAAAGTACAAAAGCTAATTTACATCTGCTGACTTCGATTCAATACAATTGATCTTCTGGCTATAGGCATATAGGACGGAACCTATCAATATGTTTAAGGGAAATAAAAATGAAGGGAAAACTTCACATCATATATTGGAATTGCCTTTTTACTAATAACTTTCCACACTTCAAGCCTAATGATTTATAAAGATAAATCTGTTGATGGGTCAATCTGTATTTTTTTCTAAAAAATATAATGAAGTATTTCTTATTTTCATTTTTTTTTTATCAGATATGAATCTCTTATTTCAAATGGGATTTTAAAATTATGATTTTCTGCTTTAAATAATGAAAATAGAGGGGAAATGTGCAAATTAAATCCTGTTTTTTTTTTTGTTATCGTAAATTTCCTTTCGTCCACTACAGAGCTTTTCCGATAAAAACAATTTAACTGTCACATAAACTATTCAGTCATAGTGTTATATAGCCTTAGCTACCATCATAAATGTATATGTATCTAACCAAATCAAATCAAATTGTTATTGGTGTAAAATCCAAATATCGAATTGTTACCCAGAAATACATGACATACAAATGAAAATATTGAAAAACATACAAATTCGAAATCAACAGAAAAACGCTTCGGACGCTAGATATTTATAATACGTTGTTTTCATTTTTCATTTTTTTACAGAACTTGGTCGATTCTTCTGCTGGTGGACTGTCTGTCCCTGAGTGTATCATCAGCTCAGTAGTACAGAACTTGGTCGATACTTCTGCTGGTGGACTGTCTGTCCCTGAGTGTATCATCAGCTCAGTAGTACAGAACTTGGTCGATACTTCTGCTGGTGGACTGTCTGTCCCCGAGTGTATCATCAGCTCAGTAGTACAGAACTTGGTCGATACTTCTGCTGGTGGACTGTCTGTCCCTGAGTGTATCATCAGCTCAGTAGTACAGAACTTGGTCGATACTTCTGCTGGTGGACTGTCTGTCCCTGAGTGTATCATCAGCTCAGTAGTACAGAACTTGGTCGATACTTCTGCTGGTGGACTGTCTGTCCCTGAGTGTATCATCAGCTCAGTAGTACAGAACTTGGTCGATACTTCTGCTGGTGGACTGTCTGTCCCTGAGTGTATCATCAGCTCAGTAGTACAGAACTTGGTCGATACTTCTGCTGGTGGACTGTCTGTCCCCGAGTGTATCATCAGCTCAGTAGTACAGAACTTGGTCGATACTTCTGCTGGTGGACTGTCTGTCCCTGAGTGTATCATCAGCTCAGTAGTACAGAACTTGGTCGATACTTCTGCTGGTGGACTGTCTGTCCCTGAGTGTATCATCAGCTCAGTAGTACAGAACTTGGTCGATACTTCTGCTGGTGGACTGTCTGTCCCCGAGTGTATCATCAGCTCAGTAGTACAGAACTTGGTCGATACTTCTGCTGGTGGACTGTCTGTCCCCGAGTGTATCATCAGCTCAGTAGTACAGAACTTGGTCGATACTTCTGCTGGTGGACTGTCTGTCCCTGAGTGTATCATCAGCTCAGTAGTACAGAACTTGGTCGATACTTCTGCTGGTGGACTGTCTGTCCCTGAGTGTATCATCAGCTCAGTAGTACAGAACTTGGTCGATACTTCTGCTGGTGGACTGTCTGTCCCTGAGTTTATCATCAGCTCAGTAGTACAGAACTTGGTCGATACTTCTGCTGGTGGACTGTCTGTCCCTGAGTGTATCATCAGCTCAGTAGTACAGAACTTGGTCGATACTTCTGCTGGTGGACTGTCTGTCCCTGAGTGTATCATCAGCTCAGTAGTACAGAACTTGGTCGATACTTCTGCTGGTGGACTGTCTGTCCCCGAGTGTATCATCAGCTCAGTAGTACAGAACTTGGTCGATACTTCTGCTGGTGGACTGTCTGTCCCTGAGTGTATCATCAGCTCAGTAGTACAGAACTTGGTCGATACTTCTGCTGGTGGACTGTCTGTCCCTGAGTGTATCATCAGCTCAGTAGTACAGAACTTGGTCGATACTTCTGCTGGTGGACTGTCTGTCCTCGAGTGTATCATCAGCTCAGTAGTACAGAACTTGGTCGATACTTCTGCTGGTGGACTGTCTGTCCCCGAGTGTATCATCAGCTCAGTAGTACTTTGGTATTGACATGATTTATTACACACCTTTCTAAACTTTTCTTTAAATACATTTTGAAATCGTTCGAGACTCGACTCGACTCCCTCGAAAGTTGACCTTAGATTGATTAGGCTATTTTCTAACGGTCTTTTTATCATATAGCTCTAAATATGCTAAATCCTGGAAAACCCTTTGAAAACATGAACTTTATAGCGTGTTGTGTTCATTTTTAACAAAACATTCATAAGCCAAGGCTCCGTGTTGAAGACTGTACATTGACCTAAAATGGTTTACTTTTATAAATTGTGACTTGGGTGGAGAGTTTTCTCATTGGCATTTCATACAACATCTTTCTATATGTATATAGTAGATCATATATTTATATATTTTGGAGAAGGTGATACTTTCGCAAATTCGAAAAATAAATGTACAATGTTTTTAATAAGAATGGTATAAAATATTAAAATAATTAGATATTTGTTTCGGTCTATATCTATGGCAGAGCAGCCAGTTTGTATGGGAGGAGAGGGGTCCAAACGATTGCTCATTCTTTAAGCATACTCTATTAGACGTCAATAATAACTTATCCTAAGATATTACTTATTGACTGTTACCACATGCAATAGAAAAGTTATTCATTTATTAACTTGTATGATCGTTTTTTCCCTTTTTTGTTCACATTTTTTCAATCAAACATTATTATCCATTTTCATGTTATGTTTTATCACGGTTAATACGATACCTACTATCTGTTTGGCTGATTCAGAGTTTATGTTTTATCACGGTTAATACGATACCTACTATCTGTTTGGCTGATTCAGAGTTTATGTTTTATCACGGTTAATACGATACCTACTATCTGTTTGGCTGATTCAGAGTTTATGTCTTATCACGGTTAATACGATACCTACTATCTGTTTGGCTGATTCAGAGTTTATGTTTTATCACGGTTAATACGATACCTACTATCTGTTTGGCTGATTCAGAGTTTATGTTTTATCACGGTTAATACGATACCTACTATCTGTTTGGCTGATTCAGAGTTTATGTTTGGTCATTGTTGGGATATAGTAGATAAGTTCTATGAGTCTTTGCGTTATTCTAATGTGTTGATTCATCATTGGGAACAACGCGATAGTAGATAAGTTCTTTGAGTCTTTGCGCTATTCTAATGTGTTGATTCATCATTGGGAACAGCGCGATAGTAGATAAGTTCTATGAGTCTTTGCGTTATTCTAATGTGTTGATTCATCATTGGGAACAGCGCGATAGTAGATAAGTTCTATGAGTCTTTGCGCTATTCTAATGTGTTGATTCATCATTGGGAACAGCGCATACCCTATATATCTTATTTTGAATCATACGCTTAATGATTGCTAACACAGGAGAAATAACTCCTACCGGTTATCGGTAGATTAACGCCCAATACTGGTTGTCGTTCTTTCTTAGTCTAATTGTATTTATTTGTTTTGAGGTTATATTAGATTCAATTAATTTTTGATCACTGATGCACTTTGTGAGTTAAGTACTACTGCTGATGTCTCAAGCTTAGTATATGCAAATATTTGATAAGCTAATTCGTCAATGGAACAGCATTAACTTCAGCAATGTGCGGGTCGAAATGATCACAAAAACAAAAACCCAATACAAATATTAAAGAGCTGATTAACCATCAATGCACGATAAGAAAATGATTGAAAACCCTAAAACATAACTCAGATACTGAAGAGCTGATTAGACAAAAAGAAAAACGTTATACCAAATCAGGACTATAAATCAGAGCTTTGTGTGAATAAACTCATCATAGATACCAGGATTTAAATTTCATATTTACGCCTGACGCGCGTTTCGTCTACAAAAGACTCATCAGTGACGCTCGAATAAAAAAAGTTAAAAAGGCCAAATAAAGTACGAAATTGAAGAGCAGAGATGACCAAAATTTCCTAAAAGTTTTGCCAAATACAGCTACGGTAATCTTTTCCTGAGGTAGAAAAGCCTTAGTATTTCAAAAATTCAAAAGGTTGTTAACAGTTAATTTATAATTATGAACATATCAATGATAACTCAAGTTAACACAGAAGTGCTGACAACTGAGCTGGTGATACCTTCGGGAAAATAAATCTCCACCAGCAGTGGCATCGACCCAGTGGTTGTAAATAAACTCATCATAGATACCAGGATTAAAATTTCATATTTACGCCTGACGCGCGTCTCGTCTACAAAAGACTCATCAGTGACGATCGAATCAAAACTTGTTAAAAAGGCCAAATAAAGTACGAAGTTGAAGAGCATTGAGGACCAAATATTCCTAAAAGTTTGCTAAGGTAATCTATTCCTGAAGTAGAAAAGCCTTAGTATTTCAAAAATTCAAAATGTTGTTAACAGTTAATTCATAATTATGAACATATCAATGATAACTCAAGTCAACACAGAAGTGCTGACTACTGAGCTGGTGGTACCCTCGGGGAAATAAATATCCACCAGCAGTGGCATTGACCCATTGGTTGTAAATAAACTTATTATAGATACCAGGATTAAAATTTCATATTTACGCCTGACGCGCGTTTCGTCTACAAAAGACTCATCAGTGACGATAGAATCAAAACTTGTTAAAAAGGCCAAATAAAGTACAAAGTTGAAGAGCATTTAAGGACCAAATATTCCTAAAAGTTTGCTAAGGTAATCTATTTCTGAGGTAGAAAAGCCTTAGTATTTCAAAAAATTCTAAATTTTGATAACAATTAATTTATAATTATGAACATATCAATGATAACTCAAGTCTACACAAAAGGGAGAATCATTCCTAGATTTGAAATGAAATCGTAATTTTATAACAGCAAATTTGAATAAAACATTATCCATATTTTCATGCCAGTTTCAAAGTACCTGCAGGGGTATTGACCCAAAAGTTAGACGCTTTGAGTTTTTGAAATATTTTAGTCATTAATTTGGCATGGTTTTACTTATCCACAATGGCAAAATCTTGGTTCTTAAGAAATTGCCCGAGGGTCACACAAGAAGACTAACAGATACCAAAGAATGTTGAATGAATTCAACAACAAAGCTTGAAACGCAATTATAACGTGACAACATTATAAACCCATATATATATATATATAGAAGGTATATAAAAATATATATTCAATAGCAGATTATTTGATTTTTTCACCAACAAGGTAGGTTTAGTATCTGAACAGTTTCAAAAGACAAAGAAACTGATAATGAACGATTGAAATAAATGCAGAAAATACATTAAAAAAAAATAGTAAAAAGAAAAATCACAAAAATACTGAACTCCAATAAAAATTCGAAAAGGAAAGTCCAGAATAAAATTGCAAAATCAAACGCTCAAACACATCAAATGAATGGATAACAACTGTTATATTCCTGTCTTGGTACAGGCATTAGCTTATGTAGAAAATGGTGGATTAAACCTAGTTCTTTGCTAGCTAAACATCTCACTAAGTTGTTATTGATTTTGTTTAGACCAATGGAAGTAGGTTCATAATATTGAAGAATTGACCCCTTTAATAGGTTACTGGTTTAAATGCCACATGTTTTAAAAGATAAATTCGTAACACATTTCAGTAGTGGAAGAGAGACGAAAGATATGAAATAGACCTTCAAACTCATAAGTCGAAAATAAACTAATAATGCCATGCCTCAAAAAGAAAAAAACACTAACAGAAAAACAAAAGAACTCAAAACACAACAAAGAACACTAAAGATTGAGAAGCAGAAAACCCACTATTAAATTTTGGTGATCTCAGTGTTCCGGAAGGGTAAAATATCCTGGCCACATGTTGCACCAGTCGTGTTAATCGTGTAAAACGAAACCCGGAAATAAGTCTTGTTCGGTAGGCCATATTCTGTGAAACGGATATTCCATAACAGTCAACCAACTCGTGATGGCGTCTGTTAAACTTAATAAAGGATGATTTCAACGTCACCACTGGAAACTCTTGGTTTGATAGCTTTCTTTTGAATAGTCACCCTCTATCAAGGAATTCATGTGAATTGAAGGCCGTAACTTGACCTATAATGGTTTACTTTTATAAATTGTTACTTGGATGGAGAATTGTCTCATCGACACTCATACCACATCTTCCTTTATCAATATGATAGGAAATACAAGCCATGGAATATCGTATAAACTTGGATATACATGTTATTACTCCTATGCAGATACTACTGGATTGTTGCTACATAGAAATTGAAAGTTCATAACTGGGAAGCTGAAATCTTCTCTTTTGCCATTAAGTTTTGTTTTCAACATACCATTATTGTCAATTTCGAGATATAATTCAAGATATAAGGCAGACTTAAAAGAGGGACGAAAGATACCAAAGGGACAGTCAAACTCATAAATCTAAAATAAACTGACAACGCCATGGCTAAAAATAAAAAAGACAAACAGAAAAACAATAGTACACACGACACAACATAGAAAACTAAAGAATAAACAACACGAACCCCACCAAAAACTAGGGGTGATCTCAGGTCTCCGGAAGGGTAAGCAGATCCTGCTCCACATGTGGCACCCGTCGTGTTGCTTATGTGATTACAAATCCGGTAAATAGTCTAATTCGGTAGGTCATATTCATGAAGGAAGGGGATTGTAGTTACGACGTAAGGAACATATCCGATATCATTTGTGAAACGGTTATTCCATAACGGTCAACCAACTCGTGATGGCGTCCGTAAAATTTACGAAGGGATGATTCCAACTTCACCATTTGGAATTCTTGGTTTAATAGCTTCCTTAAATTAATCCTGTGCATCCTTTATCTTAAGTTGTATGGGAGACATGCGTTGAACAGCCACAAAACTTTGAATTATTTAGAGAGAATATCATGTATATAGCGGAAAGAAAAGTTAAATGATAATTCCAACTTATTTTCTTTGTTCCTAAAAATTATTTCCTTTTGAAGTCAGATTCATTTAAATGAAAGAAGAGGTGCACAGTTGGTTCCCATGGGAATGCCGATTCTTGGTAGAAAAACACGTCATCTAAACGTTGCAAATTTGTTGTCAATCATGAAATCAAGAAGAAAATTTGTAAAGTAGGATGCATCCCTCTCTAAAACAAGATACTTGTATCTACGTTGGCCATTCTTAATTAGAAACAAATCAGGACTAAGTCTTTGGTTTGATGCGTTTTAAGCTTTTGATTTTGACATTTGCTGAGGGACTTTCCGTTTAGAATTTTTCACGGAGTTCAGTATTTCTTTTCATTTTACTTTTTTGTCTTTTAGTTTTGGAATCGGGAATATTTGTGCAAGTGTAGAAAAGTCAAGCGTTGTACAATTGGAAGATGAATGAGTCTTAGATTGTATGTACTCTAAATGATCTTCGGATTTTTAAGTATCCACATAAGATTCATACCACCTCTAGAATAGGTAGATTCATAATAACTTTGATGGCTGACAAAATTTATAGTAATAATTAAGAAAGAGGTTTTGTGGGGCACTTGGAAGACCAAGCAATATACCGTTGTTTTTTATGACACATATATAGTTTATGTATTCAATACAGTGATGAAAGATCCAGTTCTTCATCTTTGGTTGAAATTCCAATGGAACATTCAACAGACCCATGCTTATCCAGGATTTCCCCCTTAGTAAGAGTCGTGGGGGCATATACCTTATTCATTTATCACTTTTTGTAACGTAAAGTAAGATGAACCCCACCAAAAAAAAAGTGCTCTGCAAGGGCAAGCAGATTCTACTCCACATACTGCTCCCGTTGTTTTGTTCATGTTCGACAAAAAAAAAAACGGTAATAAGGTTAATTCGGTCCACTGTCATGTGTGTTTAACTTACGAAGGGATGATTTCAACTCCACCACATGGAACTTTTGGTTAATAGCTTTCTTGTGAGTCCAATTCCTTTATCAAGGAACTATAAACACTGGAATATAGCACTCTGTGTAAATAATAGTATCTACACCAAATAAAGGTTACCCAAAAACATTCAATGCAAAATCTGTACAATTAAGCAACCAACAAAACGGAAGACGGCACAACACTTGCAGAACAGGGTCAAAATGTGCTTGCAACTAAACAGTGACCTTTCATTAGTGCATATTGTGGCAAACAAAAATCATAAACAACATGTTTAATTAAGTCATTTAATTGGAACAGCCAGTTTTTATGAGATGGCAGTAAGTATTCAAAACGCCATAACCCTTTATCAATAAGTTAGTATATCACGTGTGATGTTGACGGATGTAAGATTTATCGCAAGAATTTACAATGTTTAAGTGATATATACGACATTGCAATAGAACTTAGGATGAGAAATAATGTCCAATATACAAATTTTACAAAAGGAAGATGCTAATAAAGACTGTTTAATGTTTTAAAAGCATTAAACCGTCTGTGTTATTTGTAACCCTATAAAAACAACTATTAAAACCAGGGTTGTTAGATATAAGAAGATGTGGTATGAGTGCCAAACTTCATTGAATACACTTTAGAATGGAAATGGTGAATATGTCAATGAGACAACAACCCGACCAAAGTGAAGATTCAGTCGAGTGTCACCAATGAATCTTCGGTCTAAAGTCG
This sequence comes from Mytilus edulis, assembly GCA_019925275.1. NCBI lineage: Eukaryota > Metazoa > Mollusca > Bivalvia > Mytilida > Mytilidae > Mytilus > Mytilus edulis. The sequence goes on from CM034349.1 coordinate 137,052,637, forward strand.
GCTCCATAAGAACATTATAGGTATTTACGTGTGTAAATTTTGAAATTACAGAGTAAAGATAACTCCCTCGGGCAAAATGGACATTAGCTATACTTGTCTAATTTTTTATTATTTTTTGATTCATTTAGCTCCTCGCTGCACTTCCTGTCAAGTAATGTTGTCATTTTAGCGGTATATTTAACATTGCCATAAAGCGCGAGGTTTGGCTAGCCACAACACCAGCTTCAACCCACCATTTGTACGTGAAAATTTCCTAGACCAAGTCAGGAATATGGTAGTCCTCCTATAGTTGATATGTTCCCTCGGTTTATGTTTTTAACTCGAATTTGTTTTCTCTCAATCGATTTATGATTTTTGAACAGCAGTATACTACTGATGCATTTATTAAGGTTATTACGTATTCATGGCTTTCAAATGCTCGGCTTTGGTTGTTCTTAATGAAGGTAATTCTAGAATAGCGCTTCAGACGCATGTGTATATAACGTGTAGTTTTCTTTTTTAACAACCGTACATATGGTAAAAGTTTCTGGAATCTACACACCAAAGAGTGGGGATAGAGGAACATCACAATTCTAACATGGGAACTTTGTGAAATTGTCTTGCAGGCAATAAATTTCAGTTTCTATTCTGGTGTATGTACCAAGAGTCTAATACATCACAAAGATTCCTCGAGAACTATAAATTTAAGAAACAATAGACACAGCTTCCTCTGTCTCATTTTTAGACTTATACTCGAATTTGACGTAAGTGTTCATATCAACACCAGAATCTATGACAAGCGAGACTGCTTCAATTTTGAAATTATAAATTTTCCCCACCTTAGCAGCAATATACCAACTTCACCTGCATATGGTATAAGTCCCAACTCAATCGGTATTCAAGACCTTGCAGCTGCTTCTCAGACTTTATAAAACGCAACCAGTGTCTGAGCAGAAAGTTGATGAGCCAAGGTTATGTCAAAGAACATCTATAATAAATGATGGTCTTGAATCATAGATTCTAGGTTCTCTTGTGTTTTTCGTCTAAATAACGTGTTGGAGTTACATGTTTTGTGCTTGTGTGTTTTAAACATTTCAGTTAATTCATTTTTTATTGTAATTATACTTATGACGTGGTACTCATACATAACGCCATTGCTATGGTCAATTTTGAGTTCTTTAATTTTCATGTTTCCTCTATATGTCTATATGTCACTTTGTGTTTCTTTGTTGAAACAGATATTTGTTTTCATAGTGATTATGATTATTTTATAATGTTGACTGCTGTACCTTTTGACGTTTTTTCTTATTGAGTCTGTTTGTTTTGCTCATAAAGTGTTATTAATATGACGGAATCCTATGCGACTGTCATACAAGTGAGAGGCATAGCTAGCTATAAAACCAGGTTTAATCCTCAATTTTCTACATATTTAGTAATTTCCTGTACTAAGTTAAGAATGTGACAATTACTTTCCATGTGTTAGATGTGTACGAGGACTTTTTGTTTTGAAGTTTACTTTGAGTTCGTTTTTTTTTTGTTTGTTAAGTCTGATATACAGTTTATACATACATATTAATGGGATAGTTTGAAATAAACATGTTCAATATGTTCAATTCGGATGACAGTTCTAACTTTTCGACTACACTTCCACAAAATATTGTCAAAGAGAAGTTTTCTTAAACAAATAATCCTTTGAACTATCTTGATGTAAATTAAAAATGTTGAAATATTCAAAGCAAGTTTTTCTACCCAAGATATGAACTGCCTTCGCTGAATTTTGGCTCAACTTTTCAGTTATCAATGATCTTCAACTTTCTAGTATGTTTGGCCTTCTAACTGTTTGGCCGTCCGTCCGTCCGTCTGTTCGGTCGTCTCTCCCGCTCCAGGTTAAAGTTTTTGGTCAAGGTAGTTTTTGATAAAGTTGAAGTCCAAACAACATGAAACTTAGTTAGCCATGGCGTTGTCAGTTTGTTTTAGATTTATGAGTTTGACTGTCCCTTTGGTATCTTTCGTCTCTCTTTTACATGTTCCCCATGACATGATCTTCCTAATTTTAATGCCAAATCATAGTTTTGACCCCAATTTCACGGTCCAATTAACACGGAAAATGATAGTGCGAGTGGGGCACATTCTTGTTAGAAAACAAATAATGCAAGAGCGATATACAAAAGTTTACAAAACACAACATAGAAAACTACAGACTGAGCACCACAAACGTAACTGAGGTTGATATCATGTGCTTCTGAAGAGTAAGTAGGTCGTCACATCTGAAATAGATATTCAATAACGGTTAACTAACTATTGATAGCATCTGTTAAAAAAAATACGAAAGGTGATTTAAACTTAACCACTTGGAACTCTTGGTTTATTAACTACCTTGAAAGCAGCATCGTTCCTGCGTCTTTAACGACAAAATCCAAGTTTTACATATTTTTTTACGGTACACCACTGTACGTTCAAGAAAGTTTAAATGCCGGAATTTAGTCTGGAACCTGTAGTTCATTGGTTGTCGTTCGTTGCTTTCTGTCGTGTTTTTTTTAGTATGTTGTTTTTTAAAGTATAAATGATTATCTCCTTTGAATAATTTCACAATTTGCCGTAACGCAGCCTCGTCATTTGCGCTATCAACATATATATCACCAAACATTTTATTTTATTTTTATTATAGGAATGTTTGATTGAAATGATTATCCAAAAATTTGAAGAATTGTGCATACTCGTAAAATTATGATACTTTAACCGTCTAGTATAAAGTAACATATATTATGTACCAGCATTGAAGAATAAAGGTACAATGTATGTAAAAAAAAACTACGCAGTATTGTGCACTATAGAACTCATGCAGTTATGCAAATACAAGTGAAAGTGTGCACTATAGAATTTAAAATATACAATTTGTTGGTAAAGTGCTAATTAGTAGAATATTTGGAATTATGCGGAATGTGCGAATGAATTGTTTGAAGAACTTTACGCAACTTGCAAAACTGCGCAACTTATTTTGAAACTGTACACTGAAATAAAACTTACACAAAAATGCTTAAAGGTACAAATAACCGGTAAGCACGCAGAATTGTGCATATGAGGTAACTAACTAAATAAACGTGATTTTCTAAAATAGTGCAAAAGAGTTGAAAACTTTTGAAATTTGTAGAATTATACAAATAACGAAAAAAAGGCACGGAACTAATAAATAAATGTATGTACATCTATATAATATATAGAGAATAATACATGGCAAAATCCGTATCATATGTCGTATCATCCCGAGACATCAATATCAGCCCAAGGGCTTTAGGCCCGAGGGATGATATTGGTCGAGGGTGATACGGCATGTGATACGGATTTTGCCATGTATTATACGCTTTATCATATATTTCAACAGAAGAGTATTATATTATATGAACTGTTTTCTGATCCATAGCACTGGGTTACTTCAGTTCTGCTTATGTCTTGTTTCAAAGCCTTTTAAAATAACTGCTCAATTATTTATACGAAGCACCTTACAATTTGCGAACTGTTGTTTTAAAAATATTTTGATTATTATTGCATTTATTTGAGTGTTTTGTATTTTCTATAGTTGCATTTAGTGTGCCAAAAAATATGAAAACTTGATGTTCGTGACGTCACATACAATATGAAAACTTGACGTTCGTGACGTTACAATACAATACAATACAATACAAATTTTTATTTTCCAAATTAAAGGGCCCATTAAGAGCATAACATTAATTACAACATGACATAAACATTACAGAGTGATTAAAGAAACATAAAATAATAATTGAAATTCAAATGCATGAAGAAAGGATCAGTGGTCAAGGGGAGATAATTTTGATATATTTTAGAGTATCTAACTAATTTTCTGATTTTCTTAGTTGCAGGCCTTTATCCAGGTATGCACATAAAATAGATAAAAATCTGCTATCTTCATTAATCATGATCCATGAAAAAAGATCATTTATATTTAAACTATCTAAACTGGGGTATTTTTTTATATAATCAGTGATATCTCTTCTGAGGTTATTGTAAATAGGGCATTCCAGAAGAAAGTGCATTTCATTTTCAATACAATTTGTATTACAATATAAACATATCCTCTCATGTCGAGGTAATATTTCATATTTACCACATACATTGGTAATTCGTTCATGTCTGCCAGTTTCTATTCTTAAACAGTGATTGCTAAGTCTGTATTTTGTTAACAAATGTTTATGTGGGTGCTTTAAATCTAAATAATTTTCATAGTCAAATGACTTTTTGAATGAAAAATAAGTGTCCAATTTGCCTTGATTCTGTAAATAAAAATCTCGCATTTTCTCCCAATCATTTTGAAAATTTAATTTGAGCTGTTTTTTCAATAAGTTTTTAAATTTATTTTTTCCTAGATTTTTACATATATTTAGATCAATACCCAATTTTTCACTGTAGAAAATGATATTAGAGAGCCATGAATTATTGGAACTGGTTTGTCCTTTACTTTCTATCATTTTTAACTCAGCATAAGCATTTTTCAATAAATCAGATGGAGAATTCTCTAGTCTATGCCAATACATAAACATATGTGTTAGCAAATTTATATAAAGAGGATATCTACCCAATTCAGACAGGACTGCTACATTTGTGCACATCTTTGTAACACCAATAATATACTTACAAAATTTTAAATTTAGCTTCTCAAACTCCCAATCTTTAAATATGTCATAAAGGGACAAATTTTTCCTTTTAGAAGTAATGTTAATAACACCCCAATTTTCACAACCATAAGTTACAATTGGCTGTATACAGTGATCAAATAAATGCAAAAGAGTTTTAATAGGAGGATTAGATGATTTCAAATCTTTATAAAGTTTAAAACTGGCCTTTTGACCTTTTTGGAATAATTGTTTCCTGGCTTCATTAAAGTTTCCAGTATTTTGGATGACTATGCCAAGATATTTGTATTGTTTAACACATTCAATAGAATTATTTCCTACATTGAAATTTTCATTAAGGCCACACCAATTTGATTCCTTGTTCGACGGACCCGCCCGCACCTATTTTTTTCAAAACAGAATTTTTTTATTTTTTTTATATTCCCGCTTCCCGCATCCGGAAATGTAATCATGTCCATTTCCCGCACCGTTTTTTTTTTGTAAATATTATAAAAAGATTTTAAAATTACAGTCTAACCTGTAAATAACGATTTTAAACATAAAAGCACCCACCACACTTTGTAAATATCTGTGAGAATATTTGTTTCAGCATGAAACCTAGTTATCCAAAGCGGGAGTGCTCCGAGATAAATTTATAAGGCGGAAATACATGCAAAGAACAAAAAATTGGTTACTTTCCCCCTTACTTTATATTCCCTATCAGAAAATGTTTGTTGTTAGAATAAAGACAATAAAGTACAAAGAACTTCTGAAGGATTTGCCTTCAACTGCAATTATATTGTATGCTGGCGAAACAAAACTATCAATAGCCGCTGCATGTTTATGCACATGTCCTGATTGATTAAGGGGCCTGTCGTTCAGCAGTTATCGTTTGTTGAAGTTGTTCATTGGTATTTTCCCGTTTGGATATACATTATATATAAATTAGATCGTTGGTTTTCCTGTTCAAATTGTGTACGCTAATAATTTTGGGGTCCTTTATAGCCTGCTGTTTGATCTGTATCAAAGCCCTGTGTAAAAGGCCGTACTTTGACCTGTGTTTGTTATTATCAGGTTGAGAACAACCCTCCCTCAGACAAGGGGTCATTTAACTGATGTAGAAAAGAAAATAGAAATACCAAGGATTTGTATAGTTCTTCTACACAAAACCTTTGAAAACTTAAAATTTTGTACTCAAAAAGAGGAGAGTTTCATCATATTTTAAATAACTTTTTCTAAAAGAGGGTCCACTTATTTTGAATAATATTAAACTGTTTAAAAAGTAAATGTGTTATTAACATGGTTAAAGTCCAGGAATATTACAAAATTCTTGGACATGTTTTGACCATTTAATACCAGATAGATATATAGTTCTTTGAGAAAATATGAGCCCTTTTGTACAAACAAATATATTATAAATTATATTGATCCCTCATAAAATATGTAAAAGGAATATTTATAACATTAAGGGGTTGTCCACAAACTGATTATGACTTGGATTGAGAATTGTCTCATTGTCAGTCACACATACATAGACCAGATTTAATTATTTCTTGGTGAACAGGGAAAAAATACTTCAGAAATTAAAGAAATGTCAAGGTACAAGTGATAAATCAAGCTTTAATATTGTCAAAACCTACTATTTTATGTTTAAAAAAAAAATTATAATCGCTCGCCTTTACTTTTCAAGCTTCGCCTCAAAAATTAGCAAATGAAATATTTTTTTATTAAAATTTTCAAATCGCTCGCTCGCCCCAAATTTTGAAGTCCAAAAATCCGTAGAACAAGAAATTAAATTGGTGTGGCCTAAGGAGTCTACCACTCCTATTGAATATTATAATCTTGGTTTTCTTCACATTTATTTCCATACACCAATCTTTGCAGAATGTGCACAAAGTATCAAGTCTCTTCTGAAGCCCTTCTTTTGAGTCAGATATTAATACAAGATCATCAGCATAAAGTAGACATGGTATCTTTTCATCATTTAAATTGACATCATCATAATTGTTAGATAATATATCTGGCAAATCATTAATAAACAGTTTAAACAATGTGGGACTCAAAACGTCACCTTGTCGTACACCAACATTATATCTAAAAAAAATCAGTTATTTTGTCTTCTACTTTAACACACACTTTGTCGTTACTATACATAGATTTCAAAATGTTATAAAAAATACCATTATTTGTATGCTGTAATAATTTGTATAATATACCAATATGAATAACCTTGTCAAAGGCCTTGCGAAAATCTACAAAACATACATACAATTTACCTTTGCCTCTTTTAACATATTTTTCTATGAGACATTTTAGTACAAAAATGTGATCCGAAGTGCGAGCTTTCTTAGAAAAACCAATTTGAGTTTTGTTTATGATATTATTATCAGATAAAAATTTATCAAGTCTGTTATACAGAATGGTATTGAAAAGTTTGCCAAGACTATTATTGATGGCAATACCTCTGTAATTTTCAGGGTTCTGCGGGTTATCAGATTTGAATATAGGAGTAATGTAGCTCTCAGACCAATTACTGGGATAAATGCCAGATAGAAGAATGGCATTAAAAAGTTTTAGTAAGCAATCTTGCATATAACTCTGTGAAACTTTTAACATTTCATTTGTAATAGTGTCTAGACCTGGACTTTTCCCAGATTTTAATTGCCTCAGGGCTTTTTGGAGTTCACCAGGGGTAATTTTAAAGTCAATCTCACTGAATCCAAAGTTTTTCTTTTCTAATAGTTCAAGTTTACTCTTTATCTCTTTTATCTTGGATTTATGTGTTCATTTTCAGGAATTGATGACAAGTCAGAGAAATATTTATACCAAATGTCACCATCTACATACCAAACAATGACGTCATTAAAAAATTTGACCTATTTTGAGGAATTTTTTTTTCTTAAGCAAAAAAAACCAAAAAAACTGACTATGAAAAAAAAAAAAAAAAAAAAAAAAGGTATGCGATACGGGTTTTACCATGCGATACGGGGTATGCGATACGGGTTTAGCTATGCGATACGGGGTATGCGATACAGGGTAGGTGATACAGACTGGAAAAACGAACCTTTATTAGATATACAAAATAGCTGTATTTTGTACTAAATATATGATAAATGATCATAAATGTATAATATGAAATATGTAGAATTGTATGTACGGTGTTTAGAACTATAGAAACTTGCAGTATTGCACATGCTCGGTTCGTGTGATATATGTCAATTGGGACATCTATATGCCAGTTCTACAATTATGTTTATATATTTTTATATCTGTAATGATTTTACTGGAGAAACCTTTGTATTAAGACTGCCTCGGAAGTCAGCGATAAGAAGTTCCATTATTGGAATTCATACTGTCTAGTAACAAATGTGTTGTCAATCTGAGATCCACCATCTGATTTCTCTGGGTCATTGGACTTTCTGTTTGAATCAGATACACGTTTCACAGAGTAGAATTTCCCCCTTCCTGAAACAAAGTACGCACAATTAAAATGTTTTTTTCAAAAGAAACGGCGAGAGGACAAATGTTTAAATACCACTGCACTAGTTCAGGAACTGTTTTATTTTGTACTCTGGGGTAAATATACGAATGCTAATGTTGTTAGACCATTGTAGCTTATGACTGCTGTTTTGATAGTTTATCATATGTAACAAATAGTATTTCAATCAAAGTATGATTGTATGTTACCGAAATTTATTAAAAAAAATTGTGTGAAATCCTGTAAAGTGTTGAGACTTAAATCTGACAAATATTTACCAGAGTGTTTCAATTATAATTGTCATATTCATCTGAGGAGACGTAACCATATCATTTGTCATCCACTCACTAAACTTTGATTAAAAGACATAAAATATATTGGTTTATTACAATAAACTACCTGTAAACGAAATAGAAATCCGAAAGTTCATTACAAATACCTGTAAAAGTCCAATAAATTCTTCACTGAGATAAATATCTTTATCTTTTTGATTGAGGCGTATACGTAATGAAAAAACTTCAGTATTCATAATATATTTTTATTCTGTTAGTGTAGATACTAACCCAGCAAATAACTGAAGAGAAATGGAGACAATCAAAAGAATTATTTGCAATAAACTTGAAGAATGAAATATGTTGCAGCTTTAACTGTTATCTCATCGGAAAGGGCTGTACCTTGCTTCATTAATGGGGTTATTAAAGAGATTGAGTATTATTTCTTGATAATTTCTCCTTCCATAAATACTATTTTATACCGGAATCAATCATTATATTTCTCGCACCATCTGCTGATTTATTTACAACTGATAACATGCAGCTCATCTTCGGAATTTGTTGAAACTTCACGCATGTAAACAATTCATTACGTTTGAATAAATTGTCTAATGGGTGTTCATTTGTACAGACCGGTTGTATTTAAGTGAAACAAACCCTACACGTAAAATCATGCTTTACATTATCATTCTTATCATTTCCTTGCTTCTAGTATGCAATAAACAAAGCTTACTAAGACACTCATAGGGCCGTCATAATTAAAACATGTTGCTTATTATTCATAAAGGTTATTTTAACCATGTTAAATCATCTTGAGTGGTTATCTAGCCTAATGAATAGATAAAAGCTTCTCCTTCGGTTTACATTATTAATATTTTCTAGTTTTACAGTCGAAATCTGCAGTTTTGGTACCAAATGAATTTCATTTGGCTATTAAGAGTAGAATGCTTCTACTTTATTGGGGTGTTAAAGCGTTGACCGAAGTACATTTTGTATGAAGCGCGGAAGCGCTTTATTCTAAAAATGTGCACACGGTCAACGCTTTTACAACCCTATGAAGTTACAAAAAGAAGCATTCAATACTTATAATTACATTTTTAGCTAGGATAATGAAAACACGATTTTTATCAAGTTTTTATTTAAATTGCCTGTGCACTTTATTGTTGGACCTCGTGTCATCATGAATGATGAATTTTTCTGTGTAATGAAGTTGATTAAGGAATTAAGGAATAACGCGAGATTGCAGTCAGCCAATCAGAATAACGTTTTATAATGAAACATACATTAATTTTAATGTCATTATTTACAATTAAACATGGGATATTGGCATCGTATGGCCTTTACGGTAAAAATTCACTACAGGTAGTGCATAATGATAACTTTTTCAATGATTCAAATCAAATCAAATCAAATCATTTTATTGGTGTAAAATCCAAACATGACATTTAAGCAACATTCATATTCTATAAGACATATAGCTATATATATATTTAGATATTTTGGAGGAGGTGATACTTTTGCAAATTTGAAAATACTGTACATTAATTCATTTGCAATTGTTATAAAATATATCATAACAAATACTATAAGAAAAATATAAAATGGTCATAACTTTGTTACATCGACTAGCCTTTCTTGTCAGCTATGCTATTTCTTAATACATATAAATCATTCACTCCCTTGACAATAATTTTAGTTACATCATACTCATTAAAAAGTAAACATAAAATTGAGAATGGAAATGGGGAATGTGTCAAAGAGACAACAACCCGCCCAAATAAAAAACAACAGCAGAGGGTCACGAACAGGTCTTCAATGTAGCGAGAAATTCCCGCACCCGGAGGCGTCCTTCAGCTGGCCCCTAAACAAATATATACTAGTCCAGTGATAATGAACGCCATACTAGTTTCCAAATTGTACACAAGAAACTAAAATTGAAATAATACAAGACTAACAAAGGCCAGAGGCTCCTGACTTGGGACAGGCGCAAAAATGCGGCGGGGTTAAACATGTTTGTGAGATCTCAACCCTCCCCCTATACCTCTAACCAATGTAGTAAAGCAAACGCATAACAATACGCACATTAAAATTCAGTTCAAGAGAAATCCGAGTCTGATGTCAGAAGATGTAACCAAAGAAAATAAACAAAATGACAATAATACATAAATAACAACAGACTACTAGCAGTTAACTGACATGCCAGCTCCAGACTTCAACTAAACTGACTGAAAGATTATGATTTCATCATATGAACATCAGGCACAATCCTTCCCGTTAGGGGTTTAGTATCATACCATCATAACATATATGAGAAGAGCATAACCCGCGTCATGCCAACAACTGTTTTTAGAATAAATGTGTTTAGTTCCGATGCAAAGACCTTATCAGTGACTCAATATTAACGCCAAAATATGCAATCTTTAATGACTTGACAACAGCTAATGTTTCCTCAACAGACATTTTAGGGAAATCTTGAACTATACTCTCTACTTTCTGAAAAAGTTTTTGCCTACATTCTTTTAAAATTTGACATTTTAAAGCAAAATGATATTCATATTTTCTGTATGTTCATAGTTTGTTTCCATTAGGGTTATTTTTGGTTGTTAAAAAGACTGTCTTTCCAGAAATCTGTATACATTTCAGCTAATTTATTACCTACAGCATTAATAAGCAATTTTTTGAGAAAGTTTTTAATTTTCCCATACATGATTGAATCCTATTTTTGAAAGAACATTTTTTAATTTGACCACAAAGCCATTATTTAAATTCAAACTACATTTATAAGCATTTGAAGCATAACTGTCTTCTTGCATTTATCAAATGGCACCAATAGCCAACAGAATCAATAGCAATATGTAACATACCTATTTCTGCTAAAACTGCTGTGTTAACTGCAGCTTTATTTACACCAAAAAGATATTTAGCAAATTTTATTTCAAATTTTGATGGTAAAAAAGACAAATATCTACATTCAAGGCTTGAGTTATCTTTAACTAACATATTAAGAGCCCATATTTCACTGCAATAACATAGAATAGGTTTTATACAACTTGCAAACAGTTTTAAATGTGGATAAATATACAAGTTTAACTGAGAATATGAGATTCATGACATTGAGGTAAATGTCAGATGATCCCTGCTAGACGGACACGTAAATTCCATATACAAAATACAATTTGACATATCGCTTATAGTACCTACAAGATACCAATCAAATTAATTAAAACTTAACGTTGACTGATGAACCACGAACATGATGTTAATGTCAACTGACACTACTAGACAGACTCGAACGTCTTACAATCATTCTATACACTAAATAAAGTTGTCCAATTGCTTATAATATCGTAGAAAGATCTAGAAACAGATGTCAAAAAAAAATTAAGGTTGATAAAAAAAACATATGAATAAAGGTCAAGGTCAATTGAACACTAGTCAGTGCTTGGCGGACATGCACTCATTCTAATCATTTTCTGTGCTTTATTTTGTAATTCATTTGATTGTATAGCTCAAATTTTGGGCACCATGATTGGTTAATAAAATTATCTATCTATCTATTTGCACACATTGTAATTAATAATTCAAAATACGAAATATACATTCAGTTGACATATTGCTTATAGTATCCGCGAAACCGACCAAATTTCAAAAGTTTGACATTAAACAACGAACCATGAAATGAGGCCACAGTTCGATGAACCCTGCCACAAGGAAATGTACACATAACAATCATTCCATATACCAAATAAAGTTGACCTATATTGCTTATAGTTTCTGAGAAATGGACTTGACCACACTAACTTAACGCTGATCATGATTTTTGAAAAGAGGTACTGTCTAACAAGACACTGCAATAATTAAAACAAATAAAGGTGTCCTATAAATTATTACAAGTTAGATATTCAAGTGATAAAAAACTTTACAGTTGATTTTCCGCCTTTTTTTATTTATCGCTAAAACGTGAAAATCAAGTCCGTAAATGAAATGGACATACTGATGCCACAGAAAATCCATAACATTCCTATGTTTTTCTTTATGCAGACCACATGTAAAGATGTTCCAGATCCCCAGGAGTCGACGTATGGAAGTGCCATGAAATTTTGTTTACCCGAATCTACGACATGGCATGAGAGCCATGCAAGGGTAATTTTTATACTAAATGTTATCAATGTACAATGTACCAGATTTTGATTTCCACAAAAATTTGATTTGAGCTCACTTTGAGTTAAATTTATGGAAATCAAAAATGAAAACCAGACTATGATTGAAATAACAGTTTCATATCACAATACACAAAACCAAGATAACACCAAAGTAACAAGGTTAAAGGTTAATAAAAAAAAAGTTGATGTTTCAAGATAGGAGGACCAGTTTTCATTTTGTTTCTTTAATTAGATATTTACCAAAAATGTTTATAACATAGCGGGAAGAAAGGTCAGAAAAAAATATTCATGTTATAAGCACGGACATGGGTTATATTATATGCACCGGCCATGTGGCTTTTAAAAAGTCAAGTGGACCTTGTCTTATATTATTAATGCATACAGCTTAAAATAACAATTCAGCATACTATACTGCATAGGGAAGTATAGACCAGTGGACAAATCATAAAAAGTTTAAATGTTGGTAGTTTGCTGTCGATTTGTCTTCTACCTTTACCTCTTTTGACAATTATAGAATAGTACTGTGAAGATACTGACCAGTGCGCTACATAACATCAAGTTCTCCGTGTATGTCCCAGAAGGGTTCCACTTTTAAATGTGACCTTTGAAAACCAATCATTTTAACGCCTACATAGCTATTTTTATTTGGTTCAGTGCTGTTTGTTGTAGCGCTTTATTACGAGTAATTCTACGGTATTAAAATTCTTAATTAAAGTAAATCATATAAAGTGGTTTTCTACGAAAACTGAATATTCTAAATGACAGGTGTATTGATTTTTTTCTATGATTGAAAGATACAGGTGTATTCCTATTGTATCCTCTTCGTCCTACTTAGGCGTTGTGTTTTCTTACAATTATCTAATGAACTTCCATACTCCCTAATTCACTGGAATTTCTTAATAACTGGTTTATATTGTAAGTAAGACTATTTGACGAGTGCCATCCATAACTTATATATCTCTCCTGGCATTCTGACAATTTCTCAGGATCCGCATCTTTGGCGAATTAAAACCAATGTAATTATTTGATGTTACTAGGATATCGCAGAACACGGCTCGTTTGCTTTCTGTATTTGCTCACTGCTAAACATTTATTTGCTGGAATGATTTATATTCGTTTAAAGGAATTAATTGAATCTATTTCATAAAGATATATCAGTGGAATTAGAATGTGACTTCTACACTGAACGACAATGAGAAGACATGACCACACAGAAAAGGTAAGTCTAATCACCTGACTTTGGAGAAAGGTAATTTAAGGTGAACATGTACCCAATGTTTGGTTTTGTAATCAATTTCAGTAATCGTTAAATTTGCTGTAATTAATTACAGAGACCACACATGTTCCGGATTTTTGTGTTTATCTTTTACATGGCATTGTAATTCAGTTCAATTAATGAATGAATTGAATATCTGCTATCTGTACATCAATGCTGTATGTTATTGTTAGAGCGACTTAAAATAGAAGCAATGAACCTCAGAATCTGAAGGTCAGATAGTTTATTGTTTGCTATTTTTACTTTAGGCACGTGCGCACTGAAAGGCGATACGTTTATAAGTCCAACTAGAAAGTATGATTTCTTAACAATCAATTTGCAAGAATACTTTCAAATGCCTTATATTTTTAATAAACTGGATCGACACCATTGCTTTTGCTGTCCCCTCCCCCCGCGAGAATCATTTGTCAGATGACAGATACCACTGCTTGTTCTGTTATTCCACGGGGGGATCATGAACAAGTAAACAGATACAATATATTGTGTATGTATCCCCGATAATACCAGTCAGTGAGTCGAGTAAATAAAGGTAGACAAACACCACTTATGGTGCAGTAATCTCTAATGGTATCAGTAGTCCAAGTGACAGATACTTCATCTGGATCTGTTATTCAATGACAGAATATTTGTTTCAGTAGAAATATACCACTGCTGGTTCTGTTATTCCCCGAGGGATTAATTTTTCCACTAGACATTTACCACTCATCATACAGTTATTTCTGATGGTAACCATTTCCCAGTAGGTAAAGTAGACAGATAACATTAATGTGATACTGTCATTTTTCAAGGGAATCATTGTCTAGTTGAGAGATAACACTGCTGAATCTGTTATTCACTGAAAAAACTGGTTCAGTTATCCCCGATGATATCAGTTATCCAATATCAAACTACAAAATACAACAGTAATAAACAGGTCTTGTTTGCTGTTCGGTGTGAGCCAAGACTCCGTGTTGAAGACTGTACCTATAATGGTTTACTTTTCCAAATTGTGACTTGGGTGGAGAGTTGTCTCATTGGCACTCATACCACATCTTCTTATATCTACTTAAAAACAAACACACATATAGCATTACAAACTGGAAATAACAAAAATAACGACAGACTTTAGAAACAACCACACACAGCATAACACATTAAAACAAAAGCAATAACGAACAAGCTTTAAACCCACATTTTTTTACATTTGTCATGTCGGGGCCTTTTGTAGCTGACTGTTCTGTATGAGTTTTGCTCATTGTTATATTTGTAAATTTATATGATGTTTGGTCTCTCGTGGAGAGTTATCTCATTGGCAATCATTTTCTCATTTTTAAAAAACATACAGCACAAGGACTTGTATAATAAACTTGTTATTTCCAATTTACCTCATAGTCAAATGTGCAAGTGCTTTAATTGTTTTTTTCCATATTGAGATTTCTCCACACAAACTGCTAATGCCTCTAGTTTGTCTTTTTCAAAGTGAAAATACACTTACCGGGTGCACTTGAGTCAATTTCAACATAGTATTCATTGAATAATAATACACTGCTACTATTTTATTGAGTGTATTTTCTATAGTATATTATACTATTTTATTTTATTTTAAGGCCACACCAATTTGATTCCTTGTTCGACGGACCCGCCCGCACCTATTTTTTTCAAAACAGAATTTTTTTATTTTTTTTATATTCCCGCTTCCCGCATCCGGAAATGTAATCATGTCCATTTCCCGCACCGTTTTTTTTTTTGTAAATATTATAAAAAGATTTTAAAATTACAGTCTAACCTGTAAATAACGATTTTAAACATAAAAGCACCCACCACACTTTGTAAATATCTGTGAGAATATTTGTTTCAGCATGAAACCTAGTTATCCAAAGCGGGAGTGCTCCGAGATAAATTTATAAGGCGGAAATACATGCAAAGAACAAAAAATTGGTTACTTTCCCCCTTACTTTATATTCCCTATCAGAAAATGTTTGTTGTTAGAATAAAGACAATAAAGTACAAAGAACTTCTGAAGGATTTGCCTTCAACTGCAATTATATTGTATGCTGGCGAAACAAAACTATCAATAGCCGCTGCATGTTTATGCACATGTCCTGATTGATTAAGGGGCCTGTCGTTCAGCAGTTATCGTTTGTTGAAGTTGTTCATTGGTATTTTCCCGTTTGGATATACATTATATATAAATTAGATCGTTGGTTTTCCTGTTCAAATTGTGTACGCTAATAATTTTGGGGTCCTTTATAGCCTGCTGTTTGATCTGTATCAAAGCCCTGTGTAAAAGGCCGTACTTTGACCTGTGTTTGTTATTATCAGGTTGAGAACAACCCTCCCTCAGACAAGGGGTCATTTAACTGATGTAGAAAAGAAAATAGAAATACCAAGGATTTGTATAGTTCTTCTACACAAAACCTTTGAAAACTTAAAATTTTGTACTCAAAAAGAGGAGAGTTTCATCATATTCTAAATAACTTTTTCTAAAAGAGGGTCCACTTATTTTGAATAATATTAAACTGTTTAAAAAGTAAATGTGTTATTAACATGGTTAAAGTCCAGGAATATTACAAAATTCTTGGACATGTTTTGACCATTTAATACCAGATAGATATATAGTTCTTTGAGAAAATATGAGCCCTTTTGTACAAACAAATATATTATAAATTATATTGATCCCTCATAAAATATGTAAAAGGAATATTTATAACATTAAGGGGTTGTCCACAAACTGATTATGACTTGGATTGAGAATTGTCTCATTGTCAGTCACACATACATAGACCAGATTTAATTATTTCTTGGTGAACAGGGAAAAAATACTTCAGAAATTAAAGAAATGTCAAGGTACAAGTGATAAATCAAGCTTTAATATTGTCAAAACCTACTATTTTATGTTTAAAAAAAAAAATATAATCGCTCGCCTTTACTTTTCAAGCTTCGCCTCAAAAATTAGCAAATGAAATATTTTTTTATTAAAATTTTCAAATCGCTCGCTCGCCCCAAATTTTGAAGTCCAAAAATCCGTAGAACAAGAAATTAAATTGGTGTGGCCTAAGGGTACAATATATTTTTTAATTTATCTATGAATAACTGCAGTGTGTAAATTTACAATACAAATTTTGAAACCTATTGAAATATTTTCTAGAGAATTATTCGAAGAGGCTTTCAAAATTTCATAAATTTGGTGTAAAATGACGGTGGGCATGGATAACATAAACAGGCTCCGTTGGAAATTGGTCATGATACTATTTGGCTTCAATTTTTAAAATAGAGTAATAAAGTACTAACACCACACATATCTTTTTTATCCAGGTTTTTATTATAAAAACTGGTAAATTTAGAAAATGTTAGTATTGTCGCCTATTGCAGAATAAATAGTACCGTTTTTTCCTATAACGCACCATCGCACGTGGCTGCGTATTAATACATACCGCGTCCGTCTGTTTTATTTCTGGATAAGAAAAATCAAGTTGCCTATCAAGCCAAAATCAACACTTTAACCTATAATTGTTCACTTTTTATTCCTTGTGACTGATGGAGAGTTGTCTCATTGGCAATCATACCACATCTTATTATTCATACTTAAAGTATGATCAGACAGAAATGCAAATACAAAATAACAAAGTCGAACAACCAAATATAACAAAATTGTCTGAGAAAGAAATATACATAGATCATGATCAACAAATAATGGTCAAAATATCTGAGACATGGATACAAAGACAAAGCAATGTAGTTAAATAACCAACTATAGCAATCATAACTTAGAAATAAACTCAAAAATAGCATAGCTAACTAAAGCAATAACTTATTACCAAAATGGCTGATAAATAAACACAAAACCTTTCCCATAAAGCCACAAAATAAAAATAAAACAACCAATGTTATTTTACTGATATGTGGGTAATATGGACAACAACTTGAATACAATGATATGTTGAACAAGTACATACATTTGCCCTGCAATATGTCACCTACGGATAAATCAGAGCATTTCGACATGCACTGTTTCTATGCGAGGCCATGGATTGAAGGTCGCCATTCCGACTGGATGTGACTGCGTATTTATATATCCCGCATAGCCAAACAAGCGCCCCTCTTTAAAAGACTATTGTTTCAATGGTGTAACTATACCAAAGACAGCTTTTTGAGAATCTCCAAACACTCGGCTCTCGAGAATTCTTTGAACCAGTAGTGCTTATACTCATCGCGAGGTGTATCATAATAGCCTACACATATAAGGGAGGTAAATCCGAATTCCTAGATAAATAATCATTGATTAACAGATATTATCCAGGACTTCAATAATTATGCTTTTTTCACAGTGTACTTCAACAGGATTGTAAAAATAATTCAGTTATTAGTTTTTCAACCAAGTAAATTGAATGAAGAAGTGTGAATCGAATCTAATCAATGTCTTTGAACAAGGAGCGAGATGTGTTATTTATATATATATAATTAGTTTCTATTAATAAAGATTTCTATAATTCACACATTATAAAACGTACTATTTGTATTTCTTTCACTTTTGCAGTTCGATAATAGTCTTTTTATGGTTGATAGTAGAATGTTTTTGTCACCAGGGTCATCAGTCGAACGTGCTTTCAGTCTTGGTTGTAAAGTTTATTCAACGCTTCCATTTTATCATTGACGGATGGAATTAGCATTTACCGTTTCCTGAAAATCTGTTATCGTCGTCTTTATTTTTATACTAGTGTTGCATAGTCATTCAACCCATGTTGACTTTTCAAAAATGGACTCTACGGACAAAATTGAATGACTCAATATAAAAATAAGACGACAAGGCACTTATTGCAAAACGGGTACCAAACAACAACAGCTCACCACACGGACTTCATTAAAAAATCCCATCATGCCTTTGGACAGGCTTGTAAAACATGTGAAGTGGCTAAATATGTTTGTGACAGCTCTGCCTTTCACAAATCTAGAACAGTGGCGTAAAAGAACAACAATAGATCAAACTTTAAAAAAATAGTTCTTTTGTGGTACATTCACCAGGTGGCAACAACAGACAAACATCAAAATGACAATGACGGCACAAAGTACTGACATAGCCGACATAAGACTCTTTGCAGTAACTGATAGCTAGAATAGTCATAGTATCATGTTATAAATAGACAATATTCTCCTAGCTAAAATACCATCCAGTAACGTACACCTGACCTCCAACATCATTAGCCTGACCTTGCATGCTTCAGATAATCAACAAATAAATTGAGACGATATAATTATAGGATATCGTGTTTGATTTTTCCTTTCCACGGAAAAGCTGTTTCAACTACAATTCCCGTGTGACTTATAATGTCTGTATTGCAGTTTTCATTAAAAGTAGAACAATTGTTGAACACACGGGACACTAAAATATTGTATCAGAAATTGGCACTAGTTTTGGTAACTAACAAAATGACACAATTAACTTCTCTAATTGTCTTGATCATACAATATAGTCTGGTCACGAAAGAAACGGGCGTTCTATGACAACTGACATGTTCATCCAATGAACGATCTATATTTGGTAAAGCTGTTTAAAGGAGAGAAAATAACACAGTTCAATCGTCTGCTGAGGAGTGATAAAACTATCAATTAGCCTCGGTTTCATGTATAAATGCATCCTACTCATACGATGATTCATATATACTTAAATTGAATTGGTACATTATTCAAATTGGTCTTATAGTAGTATTGAAAAGTATGCCTATGTGACAATCTTGTGTTATTCGTTGAAATCAAAGACTTGGCTAGCACACAAATTTTAGTTACAATCGGTTTTTCGGTTCTTCTGACAACAAGGAAAACACCGTTTCTTTGAAAATGCCTGTACCAAGTCATGAAAATGGCAGCTTTGTGTTGATTGTTGACTTTTGATTTTATCCGTGTTGTGGACGTCCCCTTTTTTCATTCGCCTGCCAGTTTGGTATCTTTTTTTTATATAGTTTTGACACCTGTTCCGCATCGTGCGCGAATTTAAGCCTGTTGTTCGTCTGATGTCTCGATGAATATAAATTTATGTAATTTGTATTCTGTATTACTGTAAGCATCCAGTTTCGAGGTTAAATATAATTCTTTGTGTGTCCATGTGTAGCGTTCTCATTGATTTAAGTGTACCCTACTCCTTCTTTTAATCATATTAAACATTTATGTAAGTGTACCCTACTCCTTCTTTTAATCATATTGGACATTGATGTAAGTGCACCCTACTCCTTCTTTTAATCATATTGGACATTGATGTAAGTGTATCCTACTCCTTCTTTTAATCATATTAAACATTATTTTTCAGAGTCTCCTTCGGCATGAAGGGGTCTTTAGTGGAGACACTAATTATAGATGATTATCCCGAACCAACAGAAGCAGACGAGCCTGGCATCTGTAACTGTTACTTTTACAAGTAGGTACATTTCATTATTAAGTTACTCAATTTCAATAATAAAAAACAATAGTATAAAGACATATCAAGAAACCAGTGGTGTTCGAATCAAAATAGTTCCGCTACCAAATCAATACGAAATATGGCCAGTTTTTCGTATATTTTTGATTGTCACAAGCATATGGTCTTCAGACCGTTTGTCGTTTTTATATAGATTAGACTTAATGGTTTACTTTTATGAATTGTTATTTGGATGGAGAATTGTCTCATTGGCACTTACACCACATCTTCCTATATCTATAGACTGTTGGTTTCCCGTTTTTAAATGGTTTGACACTAGTATAACGGGGCTTTCTTGTGTGCTTTAGGAACTATGTCATTATTTCGGATCTACGTGTCCGGGATCGTAATCCATGTTGCCCGTTACATAGGGAACTAGTTATTGTAAAGTTTCTCCGTAAGCTCACTTAGTACTGTCTATATAACCTAGTCCATTTAATGTTCACATGTTTAATCATATATATATAATCTTTATATAACAGTACATGTATAATAAATATTCTTAATCATAATTTCCAATTAACGTTCGTACATACAACTTGGTACTTCAAGCTACTACTCTCATAACTCTGACCAATACATAAAGTTTCTCACAAGATCCAGCTATAAACATGTTCTTAATTTATGTAAGGCATTGATTAATGGTCTTAGATTATTTGGATAAACTATTGCAGTTCAACTGTGCAACTAATGTATCGTATAAAGTGTCACATTAAACAAGATGAAAGATCATTTAACTGATTAAGAACTGACCATCAAATCTTAGATGGAATTGATTACGCCACATCACTCCCCGCTAAACAAAATTCGTTTTCACTCGAATTAAAAAAAATCATACCAAAAATATTATATAAGTAAAAAATAAGGGGAGGCAATGTGAACATTAAAAAATAAACTTTTTCTTTTAACTAAAACTACTGAAAAAAATCTAAACTAATAATAATAAAAAAAAATAATGATAATTGCTATACCATGTAATTTATCAATTTACGTCGTGAATAGTTGTGGAAAACTTGCAAAAAGATTACTCTAAAAATCTTAATTTAACAATTATCCTTTCAACTTCAAACTCTTGATACTTATAACTACAAAAGAGGCACTAAACAAAAATCATAAAAATATATAACACAAGTTTGACAATTATAAATCTATTCAAATACATTATGGTAAGGTCTTTCCGGAATTTTGACCGTTAATCCAAGCGTAAACGAAATGATAAAATAATTAAAAGCA
The DNA here is from genome assembly GCA_019925275.1 of Mytilus edulis. NCBI lineage: Eukaryota > Metazoa > Mollusca > Bivalvia > Mytilida > Mytilidae > Mytilus > Mytilus edulis. The sequence goes on from CM034349.1 coordinate 137,074,096, forward strand.
TCAATTAAAATCAACTAATCATTATCTCTGGGCAATCCAATTCAGAAAATCAGCATCTCATTAGCTGCAATTTTCACTTCTATGTGACCGTATCACCATAGAACTACCAACACTGTAAATCATCTTCACATGGACACTCCCATGAACCTCCAACTAGTATAAGCAACCCTTCTCGGTTAACTTAACTACACCCAATACGCCCACTCTCGTAATAACAAGAGATTAAAAACTAGCTTTATCAAACATGTGTAATACAAAAAAAAATGCAAAAAGAAATATACAATAAAAAAATAATCCTAGGCATAAAACATTCTGAATGGATAAAAACATTTATGAAAACTTAAAGTTATTTACAAACATGAAAATATTGTCCACATGACTTCGAATCTTTCAACAGGCCGGAGTGTCATTATCTGTCATTTCTAACGGTTCTTTGCCGGTTTCGGATCGACGGATTCGCCAGTCCATTCTGGTATTTACATATATACATTGTCACCAACACACAAGTTTCGCTATACACGTTTACTGCTAGTCTTTGTCACATCTCAGAGTCATCTCGGGTTTCTATTCATCAAAAATTCTCACAGGCGTTCTTCTAATGTTCTTCAAAGTTCGAGGATAATGCGTTTCCATAAAACCAAGGAAACAAAATGACTGACACAAAAGTTTCACAAATATTTACAGCAAGTCACTTACATTAATATGTATACAAAGTCATCCTAACTCAATTCTCCGTGGCATACATTTCTCACTTCAGTTATCCTATAGTTTCTCTTGAACGGAAGCCCAAACTGCTTCTGTTTTCGGCACACGCCAAAACACATGATAACTTTGTAATTCGTCCAGATTTCAGACACATCATAACTCCGGTTACTGACATATTGACCACGGGTACCTCCACCAGATATAACGGGGCTTTCTCGTGTGTGTCCTTAGGAACTATGTCATTATTTCGGATCTACGTGTCCGGGATCGTAATCCATGTTGCCCGTTACATAGGGAACTAGTTATTGTAAAGTTTCTCCGTAAGCTCACTTAGTACTGTCTATATAACCTAGTCCATTTAATGTTCACATGTTTAATCATATATATATAATCTTTATATAACAGTACATGTATAATAAATATTCTTAATCATAATTTCCAATTAACGTTCGTACATACAACTTGGTACTTCAAGCTACTACTCTCATAACTCTGACCAATACATAAAGTTTCTCACAAGATCCAGCTATAAACATGTTCTTAATTTATGTAAGGCATTGATTAATGGTCTTAGATTATTTGGATAAACTATTGCAGTTCAACTGTGCAACTAATGTATCGTATAAAGTGTCACATTAAACAAGATGAAAGATCATTTAACTGATTAAGAACTGACCATCAAATCTTAGATGGAATTGATTACGCCACACTAGTAATTTTTGGGGCCCTTTATAGCTTGCTGTTCGTTGTGAGCCAATGCTCCATGTTGAAGGCCGTACCTTGACCTATAATTGTTTACTTTATAAATTGTTACTTGGATGGAGAGTTGTCTCATTGGCACTCATACCACATCTCCCTATATCTATTGGATGGAGAGTTGTCTCATTGGCACTCATACCACATCTCCCTATATATAAATACTATATGTCAATTTCTTAATCACTCCAAGTCTAAATGAGTTGTAAATAAGCAAAACTTTACAAAGATCTACCATCAAAACCCAATAATTTGAAGGACTGTAATTCCAATCAAGGTTACCGACTTGAAATAGGAAGAATTCGGTGCTTTTAATGTTGACTCTTCACTTAGAGGGAGGCAAGCAACAAATATTTCTGTCTTGTTATCATAAATAAAATGTCACACATACAAACCATGAAAACAACAACAAACAAACAATTTATTTCCATTCCGTACTAAGATGCAATCCAAGCAAAGCTATGATGAATGAAAAGTCATTATTTTGATATTATACATTAGTTATGATAATATTCCAACAAGTGTTGCAATAATTACAGATTTTACTCAGATCCCAAAAGACAATAAATCATAGATGATTTTCTCATCTTTCAAACTTAACGATTTAAGATCATGAACGATGCACGACATATAGAAGGGGAACTCAGATCAAACCAATTGATTTACCATGATGAATTAGATTAGCAACTCTGTGAATTTAGTAATAGTTTTGTACATCAAAAGGCAAACGGATATAATGTTTAATCCATGTTGTGGCAAAAAATTATTATTTTCAATCTACTCAAAAGATTTGAGGGAGTGCTTAGAAAGCTCTTCTTAATTTTAATCTGTTAATTTCGTTAATATGAGGCAGCTCACAGCACGACAAAAAGCAATGATTCAGGCAAACTCATAAATGTTACAATTTATTAAAAAGATCTTATTTGAAAAATAGCTAAAATGCTTTAGTTATGATTTAATGAATTTATAGTCTCGTTGTAAAAGAAAGATCTCTGCATGGGTTCGATAAAACTGAAAATCAGCTGTTAGCAAATTTTATTGCAAGTCTTTTTTATCTTACAAAACTGAAACATGAAAAATGCATGACATAAGGTTTGCTGCTCCCCCAAAAACATTATGTACAATGGGCCATTTCTGTCATTAAATGGACTTGCATTGTTAAATATTCAGAAATAACAGCAATATAAAAAAAATCCAAAATCTAAAGCAGCAAGTTTACCTGTGCACTCAGTTTAAAGGAAGTGGTCCATGCATGTTTTCACAAATTTCATGCAGGTTTTTACAAATTTCATTCTGGTTTTTACAAATTTCTGTTTTATTAAGCTGGTAGCTAACCAGAATAGTGTCACTCCAACCCGAATGTACTGAAGTTGCGAATGTTTAGTCGTTATATCTCTTACAATTTCTGGGCAGTAGAGAGTAAGTAAGTAAGTAAGTAAGTAAATTTTATTGGTTTAAAATCCAAAATTACAGGATTGATACCAAGACAATACAAATTTGTTATACACAAACATACAAACATATATATATCATACCAATTTCATAAACATTATATGAGGAGGTGGTACCACAAAGTTATTTAATGCTTAATAAAGCATTTCTAGAAATGTACATGTCGCTTATAAATTTAACAATAATTCTAATTATATCAGTCTCAACACACGTATATAAAAATTTAAATCTTGCTTCATTAGTCATATTTAAAAAAGAGGGAACTATTTCACTAATTTTGGAAAACAGTTGGTCTCTAATTATATTTAGTTTTGTACATTTTAAAGTGAAATGAAATTCATCTTCAACTTCTAAGAGGCACAAAGGACAAATTCTTTCTTCTACAGGGGTTTTAGTGTGACGCCCTTGTTCAATTCTAAGAACACTATTACTAATACGAATTTTAGCAAAATGCCCTATTACTTTTCTGTCTATATTTAACAATAAATAGGTTTCCAATTTATAATTTTCTTTAAGCTGTCTATATGTTCTCAGCTTATTACCATGTACTGATTTATTATCACAAAATATATTTTCTTTCCAATAATTAAGATATCTATCATTAAGTTTGGTATGAATTGCATATAATAAACGCCTTTTTGAAATAGTATCCTGATTTTTCCAGACATGTGAAAAATGTAATGTAGCAAGTAACTGTTCAATCTTTTTAGCAAATCCATTGGTTAATTGCAGGTTGGAACAATATACATCTTTTAGTAAACAATTGTTATCAGATTTGATCACATGCAACCAGAAGCCAATTGACAGTTTTAAAGCTTCTATAAAAACTGGATACATACCAAGTTCAGCTAGTACTGCTAAATTGACAGCTGATTTATTTACTCCAATTAAAGTTTTTGCGAATTTAATTTGGACTTTGATGGTAGCCAATGACCAATATTTTGACTCTAGATTTGTAAGTAGAGATGACAAGTTATATTATATTTAAATTACTCCAGTTTCCTTAATTCCGTGGTCTTAAATGAAAACATCACTGATTTAACTACTACGATTTATAAGTTACTCATGCACTACGCCTACATCAAATACAGGAACGGTAAATAATCACCTCGGCAAACTTCGGTATATTTTTTTTTTAATGTGCCGATTACTTTTACAGTTTTTAGTGTGTACTGATAACATTTAAACACTTTTAGAGAGTGGTCGATATCGTAAGCGTATAAAGTCTAATATTAAAATCTATAAATCTTTTCAAAATGTCAAAACAAAATATAAATAAAAGTAAATTAGGCTTTGGGAATACAAAATGATTGGAATAATCCCACAAGACATTGCCACAAAAAAATTTATAAAGTCTTAATATAGACACTAACATGGCAGAAGCTCTGTTCAATTTTCCTTTATTTCAATCTTAGAAATCTGGTTAATTTCTTTTAAACAAAAAAGTAAAATCAATCAAGAAAACCCAATTCCTGTGGTAAAACTACTTTAAAAATATCGGTTAAATTCAAAATCTCATCTGGTTTATATATTTACACATGACTTCAAGTTAAGCTGATTTTTTTTAAAGTTTTCTAGAAAACAAGAAAATTGAAGAATATGTTTTACGAGAGCATTTAATCAAGAAGGTAATTGGGTAGTTACAGATTTAAACAGGTTCGTTTGGTAGATTTAAACATTCATTGATTTTTTTATTGGAAATAGTTTTTTAGTGATAAATAATGAAATAAATGATAGATGGCTCCTGGATTATGTAATTTATCACTTTTATCAAAAATGATAAAGGTTTTAATAGGAAGATAGTTCTGCAACTTTGCAGTCTTTGAAGGTTTCTTCATGTCTAACATTTCCTCAGACAATTTGTATTTGCATTTTAGTTCTTAGATCCATATACTAGTAATATTTGTTTTGTTCATGTCGTTTCGATCGACATATTTGCAAGAATGATATTCTAAAGCATCAGACTGCTGGATCATTTGCTTGAGTTGATGTCAGACAGAAAGCAAATACTATAAACAATATATCAAATTTTACTATATTGGAGTGAAATGTCCTTGCTTTTTTATTTGCTATATTGTTAGCAAATAATAACCCCTATACAAAGCGAAAATAATCAGAAGATCAGAATGACAAAAAAAAGTATAAAATCAGGACATTTCAGTATAATATAACTAACATATTAGTTGGGTTTAGCATGAGCTATGGGCTCTAACTCTCTGTCAGTGCTCTATATAACACACTTTGACAATAGACCATAGTTAAAACGCTCTGTGACCAAAAAATAACTCAATTTCAACAATGAAAAATATCCGATGCTATTTGAAAGTGTTAAGAAATTCAAGCACTATATATCAGTCAAATTGGGAACCCACTACAAAGAGAAATAAAATGAAACCTTCACGCTCTCTAAGAAGAAATGTTCAGCATTGCTCACTGTTGAAGCAGGAGCACACAATTGTGGCTGTTATATCACCAGAAGCCAGTTCTGCAACAAAAATGTTAAAGGAAACAAGTAGAACAATCACCAGTCAGAAAGTAAAACCCAATATAGGGAGCAGTATATCAAAAAGTACTGGAAGTTATGTATAACGCCGACGATAAAACGAAAAGTGCAAAACGAAAAAACAAATGAAATAAGTAGACAGTTCATACCAAACATCACATGTATACAGCAATCCGTGACAGCGATGGTGTAACGAAGTTTTCTGTAGCTTTTGGCATTGGTGATCGAAGATTCACATGTATATATTATTTTCTCCTCATATAAACTAGAAATTGATTGGAGAACGTCCGTCTACCCCAAACATTGAATAACTGCATGCGCATCAAAACAAACGTTACCAAAAGAAAAGCTTCTGTATGTGTTAATGATACAAGTCTTTTAATAAATATTCCAAGGTTACCTGTCGTAAGACAATGTTTTCCCTACAAAATGTGTCCTCTCCTATAAGTAGTCGGTGGTTTCTCCCATTTCAACGGATCCAGCTTCCTTTAAACACGTAAAAATCAATGTATTGTCTTAAAACTTACTAAGACAAACATTAAGCGAATTCCTAGCCCTCTGAGTTTTAAACTTGATTCCAAAATATAAAGATGAGGCAGGTTTTATTTGATCTTACACTAAGAACTGTATGATGGAGGGAATGACATGTATTATCAACAGTATCTTAGTAATATTCGGTTGGAAAACATGTCTATTTTATAATAAAATGTACTCCTGCTTTTTTCTAGACCGAGATTTTTAACGGGTTGACCATAAACTGAAGAAGACAATTTATCTCACGCGGTGAAAATATTGTCTTTACATTCCAGTCAGTCTTTGCTTTAATCTTACCCATGCATGCACTGCTTGTTAAGCGCGAGAGTTTCAAATAACCGTTTTAACGTTTTTATTTCACTAGATCGCAGATCGAAACAATGATCTTTTGCACTTTTGACAATCATGTTTTAAAGAGCTTTCGAGGTTGATAATTAATAAGTTTAATGACCCGTATTTATTAAAAAATAAAGCCCAGCTAAACGAATTTGTGAACAAAATATATTCCAAATTCTTATCAAAGAAGGAAGAAAATATTCATAAACTAACGCATTTTTCTCTTCATTACAGATTGTTTAAATAAATTTACGTTCAATTCTGTGTTGTTACAATTTGATTATAATTCAGAAAGTTTTTACATGCTGCTTCTATCATTATCACACTGAATAGAAAAGATAGATGATATTTCTTTGTTCTTTAACAGCAACGCACATTTTTGGCATTTTTTATTAAAGAGGGTTATTTTTTTTCTAGAAAAACACACGTGAAAAACTTATTAATAGTTTCGTTAATCTGAATGACTGACAAGGTTTGCAAGTTGTATATAAAAGTTAGATAATTATTTATTTATAACTTCTCTATTGGAATTTAACATCAAATTTAAAACAAAGTACCTGATGAAAAGGTTAACTTGCGTTATTATATTGTCTTACGTAGACATTGCTGTTGCATTTCTACCAAAACTTTATAGCTTTTCTAAATGATTTTGAAGACTCAATTTTGTATACACATCTAGAGATAGCAAATATTATTCAAATATTATGTGATCACCGATCTTTTATCGTATATATAATTGAGAAATATATCTTCTTTAGCTGTAAAGATCTATTGGCAGAAGAATTCTTAAAATCGAAGATGAATCTACAACAGAATTCAATTAGTAAAATTGAATTTGTGCATATTTCGATTAGTTAATAGCAGTTAGTAAACTGTTTTGTTTTTGTGTTCACGCAGGGAGAACAAGTGGCGTTACATCTGCAATGAGAATGTATACATTTCAGGAGATAAAGCTTGCAGAAAAACAGGTGAAATCGTAGTGAACATGTATATAACACCCCAAAAAAATCCTCTTTACGTCTACACTATCAACACTTTACAATGAATGTGAATCTACACAATCAAGGGAAAGTGCACAACTTAAAATAAACCTAGTAAATACATTACAGAGATCAACCAATAGAAGTCCATTTCCCCGTACTATTATATGTACGGTATAAAAACATTTGACTTTCAACCTTTTCACAATTATTTCTCGTCAAATCTTATAGCCTAATTAAAAGAGCAATTTCAGTTTTGTTTTACCAATAATGACAAACAACCTATACGTTGATAGAAATAATCTATAGTATCCATAAGCCTTTTTTTATTCCGTCTTATTTTACCTTAAAGAGGCCAAAGAGGTTAGAGGATTTTACTGTAAATTGTGTTTTCTAGAAAATCTTTCCCATAAATTTTCTGTGCGACTGATATGTTAATTCTGTTTTGAAATGTGTTTTTGTCGCATTATTTATCGGGCAGCCCAACTTTCCCTTTAATGCATATAGGTCATTCAAGTTGTTGTATGCTTTAAGATTTGACTGTTCTTTTTTGTTACAAAACTGAGCTGTCGACGTTTTTCAACATTTTCTTTACTTTTTACAAAAACGAATTCTGTGATCAAAGTATGTTTCGTTTATCATGAATCGAAAATTTAAAGGGCATGCATGCAATGTTTGTAGAGAAAATTCACACGAAAGAATTTCGAGAAATGAAATTATTCATGTTAAAGGGTATGTACGTGCATCCAATAAATTCATACTAAATTGCAGGATTTTCTTAATTACGTTATCTCTTGAAGTATAAAAGTTACATGGAATGTGCAAGTGCACTTCTATTTGCCTGTACATTGGAATAAAAAACCAAGAGAACGTCAATCTATTAATGTAATTTTATATGATTTGATTATCAACGAGTGTGGTTCCTTCTTAAAGCTTCAGTAGTCGAAAGGTAAATATTATTAAGAATAAAAATTATAATCAGTGCTCTGATCAGAATCTTAATGAGTACTCGTCGATGTGTTTCGTACAAAATCTTCAAGTTTCCACCTGTTTTCTTTTACTAAAAATGAGTTGTTGTTGTATGACTTAAACGGTTTACCTGTTGCTTATATCTTCCACTTCAAATACAAAACCATATTGACATTTTGCTTTTAAGCTTTTTTCTGTAAATTCCTTTTTAACTATTTAATTCCTATCTATATTGAATGTTTGTTTTCAAAACATTTGAATACTATGTAAGTATATCAAATTAACGTTTTGGCAGACGTTTCCACTTTGGCACGTGCGTTTAAGAGTTTTTTTGCCAAATAATTGTTTACGATTTTAACATTGGAAGGCAAGTTTCCAGTACTTTGAAAGCATGCCACAGTGCAAGGGGCTGCTATTATCACTTATTAGTGTAATATTATTATACATTCCGTTCTGAATGAAATACCTTGATTGTTTGGTACGCTGATTAAATTTATTTTCTAGTTCAAATGGGTTAAGCACATCAGCAAAATAACAACTCAACTGTTTGTATTTTATCTGTTCTCATCTAAATGAAAAGGATTTCTTTTAACAGAAGTATGTTTAACTGCATTTACAAATAATTAATTAGTAGAAAGTGATTGTTTTAAAGATGAATTCACCTGTTAAGTTGGCTGATGTCTGACATTATGGAAATAAATCAAACGAAAAACGTACATGCACTCTATTTCATTCTTTATTGAAACATTAAGTCTTCAAATAGGATATTTCAAAAGCATGTTTCCGTTTTGGTGCATAATATTACCTGATGCAATTTTAATATTAATATTTTGTATTCTTTAATGCATCCAAATTACAATTGCAAGTTGTTCCTTAACTGTCGTCCTGTACTGTACACATGTTCTCGGGTTCCATTATAACTATATAAATAAAGTCAACATGTTCAAACCAAGAAAGTACATACTTATAAGCCTATATATAATATATATATTTGACCTAAAGCAGCTTAACAATCGTAACTAGTTGGGGATTACTTCTAGATAAATACTCAAAATTGTACTAAAATCTATAAAATTACAGTTTTAAATCACCTTTAAGCATTTATATATTTGATAATGTTACGAAATATAATAAATATATTACGTTTTAAGTCACCCTGAAATGAGAATAGGTAAGTGGTTTATCCTTTCTAATCTGAACCCCTATTTACCGTTTCATAACACGTTCCTCTTCTTTTAGAGTGATCATAATAAATAGCAGCAAAACAGCTCGGTGAATGAAAATCGATATCACTATTCTAAAAATAAAGGGGGAGGGCGGTGCAAACAAGAATACAAAATGTTGATTTACTTGGAAATTCTTATGCTATAATTACATTATGTACGTTCATGACTGATCGAATCTGTTCATTATTAATATTGTACTCCTCCTTAAACACTGGTCAAGTCTTTCTCGCCTTGCTTAGGTTCTGGAAACTAATTTGATCTATAATAACCATAGATTTATCATCAATAAGACTTCTGTGTAAACTTTATTTCATACGATGATACATACCAACAAATAAAAGCTAGACATACAATATGTGAATATGATATTGGAACATTTGTGTGATTAAACACGACATTGTTGTCAATATTGTTGTAGTAAGATACATGCTTGGATTAAACGAGTTGATGTGTTTGTACACCGAGATACCGTCACACCAATATGTCGTCACACTGTCAATCAGTGTTTTACTGCAGTTAATACATATACATGCATATTTGTGGTGCATTCCACAGGTGAGTGGACATGATCGATGTTGCTATGCATATCTGGTATTTGCCGACTACTTTAGACAGATAGGGAGTCTGAAATGAACAAATGGAGACAAACATTAATTACTATGCAAATGTATTGGTGATATTGACTTTTTAGCGATCTTTAAGAGAATTGAAAATACGATTTGAGTCAGCTTACCCCATTATGATTGTAATGATACTGTGAAGGTCGCAGTAACATAAACGCAACAGGATACAATTTAATCAAACACGCACTCATTATCTTAAAATTAACCATTTGAAGAGAAGTTCACATGTATTTAAAGTCTTAGTGACTTCATGCTGTAAAATTTAAATACATATATCTAGGTATGATGTCGCTCCTGGCTATGTAGTAAAAGTCATTGGTTGTATCGACATTTTATTCGATGGTTTAATGCAGTATAATGGACCTAAACATAGAAGGATGAAATATTGAGCGGAATTATTAATTTTCAATGCATTTGTTTGATAAGAGTGTTCATTCATAAAATGTCGATATCAGAAGCAGACGACTGTAGTCATGACGAGGCCGCAAAACTTGTTTTAGAAAATTCTAATAGTGATGAAAAAATTAATCGTAAAAAGAAAAAGGAACGAAAATCCGTTCGAATAAGTGATGATGAAATAACGTTCTACCCCTCAGATAGTGGATACATTACAAGTAAAGGGGAAAATACAAATTTGTTAGACGATTGGTCTGAGGAGGGGTGCAATAGTATAATAACAGTTGATGAATGGACAGAGGAAGTGTTCCGGACTGACAATGTTCTCAAGGATATAACTGTTCCTAGGTGAGTCTTCACACTCAATTTATTGAATCACAAAAACATAGAGTTGAACTTGGCAATAAGGGAAAACGGAAAATATTGGCTGTATATGTGTTCAGGTTTAGGGAAAACTACCCTCAACAAACCTATAATATTGAAAATTCATTGAAAAATTATGAAAATACTTTGCATTTATTATCATAAATAGCATTTTTTGTCGAAAATAGTTTATTTAAATGTCCTATATCGTTTATATAGAGAGATATGTTTATGAATACCTGTTTCACCTGTTCGTTTGTTGACACAGAACTTATAACAAAAACCAATGTGGTATTACTTTATGACTAAATCAAACAACTAGCTTCCGGCAAAACAAAACATAAAAGTTGGCAATAAAGTAGAAAACAAATGCATATATAACTGATAAATGCCCCATTTTCAGTGTGTCTTGAATTCTTAAAAGCACACCTTATAAATATATTGACTTGATTATATTTCATTTGATAACTATTTGTTATTGAAAACGGACACCGTATAGAAATGACGAAATAAGTCTTACACAAATATATCATTTAGTAAAATCTTTAAACTTCAATTGAAATAAATATAGATTTTATTATTTGATTAAATTGTTAATTTTAAAATTTTATTTTCAACGTGTAATGCATCAATAAACGAGAGGTGAGCCATAAAGTTATATGTATCCGCCCAGAGCTGTATATATATATTTCTGTAATGAGTGTACACACATGTAATCTTCTGCATTTCTATATTAGTCACTTTAACTCTTCCTTGGTGAAAATAAAATCTACTAACCAAATAGTGGGGTTATGATGAATAATAAACGGCTTTGTATTAAAGAGTCTCTTTAGTATAATTAACGTCTCTAATATTACGTAATTATAGAAAGTGCTGTGTATGCATAAATTATGCTTCATAAACTATTCTATTGACGGTGATAGTTAAAAAAATGAAACATATTAAATGGATATTTGGAATATTATGTTCAGGAAGACATTAATAGACATGGAATTGATTAACTGTCAGTAAACATGACCTGTTGTCTCGTGAACATCAACCTCAAATTTACAACTTCAACATGTTCCTTATAGAGAACTGTTTTATATAAGTAGCTAGGAGTCTTCAGACATAATAATTGATTTTCTCGAAAAGATGCTGTTAATATCAAGGCTGACAATGTTTTGCTGTCGTTTTCAAATTAATGCAGTCATCTCTTAGTCTTCAATCTTTTCATAAGGTAATTTGTTCTCTGACATTTGTTAACTTTGTATAATGCTTTCAGCAAACTGTATTTTGGGACTATTGAATTACAAGTTATATATTTGAAACACTTTCAGAGAAGTTGTTTATATTCTTTTGAATTGAAGTCACATAGTATCAAATCATGTATCCAGTGATTTGTTTTGTTCTTGAGTTGCAGAAAGACTTCCATTGAAATAAAAGGAGTAGGTCCGGTAAGGACCGATTTTGGCCTCAAATTTCAGGTTCATCTGACGAAAGATTTTTACCACTTTTTAAACACTAAAGTGTCTATTTTATTTGAATTAATTGGTTTATGGGAAAGATTTTAACTGATTTAGTCATTAAAAACGATCCGATTCAAGCCAAATATGAAAAGTCTACCAAATATGCCTAAAAATGTCACTTTTCAGATGGTTTTGGGAAAAAATGGAAGTGGCCGCATCCGTGTTCATCCTCAACCTTTATATATGTTATGTATTATCATCAAATACAACTTACATATATTATTTTATTTAAAAGAATGAACACGAATGCGGCCACTTTCGTTTTACACGAAACCCATCTAAAATTTAACTAAAATGCTAGAATTGTGAAGATTTCAGTAATTTAGCATGACTTAATGGTGCTAGTACCGGATATATGTGAATTGTATTGTCAAAAAGTAGCAGAAGCATTCTACTGTGCAATAAATAACTAAAAGTTTACATTTTAACAATTTTGTAAATCTGCTATATTTTTGGGCCAAAAAGGGGTCCTACTGAACCTACTCCTTTGTGGTTGACCTATAACTGGGGCGTGTTTTATTGGTCTCTTCTGTACATCTCCAGAATGTCTTCTGGTTCAAAAAAATGAATCTGGACCTCTTCTGCAGATATTCTACGGAAGATCAATAAAATAAAAAAAATTAATTGCCGTCGAATACAGCAGGTTCTTGTTATGTTGGATGAATTAAATTAAGTTTACGATTTTTTAAAGAAAATTAAGATACGTCCAGTAGACATGACTGTAAAATTGTGCTCTGTTCGTTACAATTTTCTTTATGCTTTTCTTCAATTCAATGTTGCTAAACAAATCAGGCTTTATCCCCCACTATTTGATTTTTAAGAACAATCTTATCCTGCACAAAAATTCGTTAATATTTGTCTGGAATATGACTCGGATCAATTTACAAAAAGGACATCTTAGTCTATCTATTTATTTTTTAAAGTAACCGAACTGGATTATTTTTGTATAAAGCAAAGCTTTCAGGAAGTTCTCAAAATCATTTTTTTCTGGTGGTCCTTGAAGAAAATCTCCTCAGGTCCTAACTATTATTTCTAATGCAAAATTTCGATGGTCAAAACCTTCGGACTACCACTTTTCAAATGCTTTCATTATATATCGATCCATATGTTAGTATGCAACGTAAACCAGACGTTTCCTATACTTTTCTTTTTAATAAATTTTAACAGTTGGTTGTGTACTGATTGATACTTCAGTCTGAGAGAACAAGATTTATTTCAGAACTAGTTGCAACTAGCTTTGAACAAACTTCCAGTAATTGCAAATACTCTTTGTTCGATGTTTTGAGTCTATAGTCTTAATGTTAGTTGGCCGGTTTCTTTTGAGTATCTCGTACCGATCTTTTCAGTTAATCAAATTGCAACTGATTTGCACAGGTTGTTCTTATATTGTACTGCTACACTACTGTTTCAGCTTCGAGGAGGATCGAGCGCTCACAAACTAGTTGTTGTACTGTTAAATCACTGTCCCTGGATAGGAAATGGTTGGGATCCCGCTACTATGTTTAATCCCGCCACATTCTGTATGTATGTGCCTGTCCCAAGTCAGTAGCCTGTAAGTCAGTGACTTACAGGCTACTGACTTGGGACAGGAACTCGGTGGTTGCCGTTTGTTGCTGTGTTACTTCTTTGTTTTACGTTCACTTTATTTTATACATTAATTAGGCCGTTAGTTTTCTCCTTTGAATTGTTTTACATTTGTGATTTCGGGGCCTTTTATAGCTCACTATGTGGTATTGGCTTTGCTGATTGTTAAAAGCCGTATGGTCAGGTGACCTATGGCTGTTAATTTTTGTATCATTTGGTCTCTTGTAAAGAGTTGTCTCATTGGCAATCATACCACATCTTCGTTTTTATATAATCAACTTCTGCCATATTCTTTATGAACCTGTCCCAAGTCAGGAGCATGTAGTTTAGTGTTTGTCGTTGGTTCATGTCTCAACTCATATTTGGTATTTTTCAAATTGTTTTGTTTTGTATAATTAGGCCGTATTAGTTTTATCGTTTGAATTGTTTCACACTTTCATGGCGTTTTATAAACGGTTTTACAGTATCGGTTTTTTTTATTGTTGAAGTCCTTACGGTTTCCTATTGTTGCTTTCATCCACTACTTCATATTATGATAGTTGCGTCATCAGCAATCAGATCACATCTCTTCGTTTTTATATTATATACCCGACTTTTTCTCTCGTGTTTTCCTGAACATGCATGAAATATTTGTCACTGGGCGTTAAAAATTAGCATCAATTTTGTGTTAAATAAGAAAAAACCATCTGATATTTATTTATTTGTTGGGATGGGGGACAGGAGATTTTCGTTTATGAATATGGTTACCTGGTAAGAGCAAAACAAAAATAGGCATGATTAGCGACAAATTAAAATGAATAATGATGTCCTCTTTCCTTCTTCATTCCTCATCTATTGATTTAAACTGACTACTAGCCCAATCATGAGTATTGAAATTAGCGTTAATCACTAATGAAAATATAATAAAGAAAATGTAAAAAATTAAAAGTTCAATAAAATTGTAAAGTTTAATAAATAAAAGAAAAATTGAAATGAACTAGCAACCTCAATCAGGCATGCGCCGGAAAGTAATCTTCAAAATGTTGATGGTTTTCTGTACCTAAAGAAGAATCAAAATCCCGTCTCTAGAATTTCAAAGAGTTGTCCTTAACTGTTACTGTCCGTGTAGTTCTTATATTCATCCAGCTTATCGTCCTACAGATATGTCCTACTAAGGCTGTCATACCATAAAAACGTTTATAACAAAGCTCACATTCTAGTATAATCTTCATTAATTAATTTATGAATGTCATTTAGACTAAACGACGCCATGTTTGTTTTGTGCCTCTGCTGTCTAAACCACCTATTTAAAAAGAAGAGGTGGAAGAGAGCCAGAAGATCTTTCCAATGCAAAAAATAGAAATGGACCTCTTCTGCTCACTACCGAAGAACAAAAAACACGCCCTGTTGACTACCCTGACCTCTATTGTTTTGTTAATAGTTGTCTCAATTGTCTCATTGGCAATCATATGACATCTCATTCATGTTTCTAAACAGACAGATGAAAAATTCCGTGTTCATAGATGCGACACAATATTCTTTTATAACTTGAAAGTTTATAAGCTATTTAAAGTGTATCAACAAAACAATTGCATTGAATATATTTTTAATCCAATATAATCGTGTCTAGACTATGAAATACCAAGAGAGAATAAAGCAGTATTCTGGTCAATCAGATACAAGAATAAATAGATGTACAGTGCATTGTGTGTTATCTAAATTGGCCGGTATGCTGTGGATAAGACTTTCCTGTTTAGTCTACATCTAAAAATACAAAATCAAATATCAGATTCCAGATGTCTTTAGTATTTTCTTCTGTAGATATAATATTATAATTATAAATCGAATATTTTTAAGGGTTTATGATTCGTTAAAACATGATCATATGTACACTTGTATTTACTCAGTGTGCATGCCTTTGTTTGAGTTTAATACAATGCTATACCGGTATAGGCTTATAGCAGCATATCAACCTCGAACTTCGAACCAAGTCAATATGCCTCTAGCAGGTACTTGAATATTACTAACTTTAAAAACAATACTGAAGAACTATACAGGTTAGCAGAGTGATATCTGTGAAGGTGTTATTCTAAGTACATAATATCATAAACGTTCTGCAATGTCTTTGAACGTTGCATGTCCGTTGTGTAGTTCGGTTTTTATTATCAAGTTGGATCTTCTGACACTGGCAAAAAAATAAAATATAGATTTCATGTTGAAAATATGGTCAATGTAAAAGAGTGTATCTTCTCTAACAACAGTTTCTATTATTCCTTATAAATGGGTTACCAGACGAGAACTACTAATAGAATAGGACTACTAGGGTTCATAAATGATTGACTGTCTAAACGGATATGTACTCGACTTTATTATAAAAAGTATAATGACAAAAATACAAAACAAGAATACAAAATATTACCACCACACAATAACACATTGGCTGCATGTCAAGAAGAATGAACAAACATGAGGGGGGAGGGGGGATAGTCTTAGATGCCTGATTTTTTTATTTGTTGTTATTGAATTAGCTTTGAATTAGCTGCCAGTAACTGTGAGCATTCTCAGATCTGTATACTTAGTGTCTTTTTGTTGTTGGGATGTAGAAGTACCCGACCACGTCCACTCTGTGTTTTTGTTAGATGTATTTGTATTTGTATCTATCTGACGAGTTTAGGCTTTTTTAAACTGATTTTTATAGTTCGTTCTTATGTTGTACTGTTACACCACTGTCATAGGTTATGGTGAGGATTGGGATCCTGCTGACATGTTTAACCCTGCCACATTAAGTATGCATGTCCGAAGTCAGGAGCCTCTAATTTAGTGGTTGTCGTTTGTTTAAATGTGTTACGTATATATATGATTTTCGTTCATTTTTGTACATTAGTTATGCTGTTAGTTTTCTCGTTTGAATTGTTTTTAACATTTGTCATTTCGTGGCCTATTATAGTTAACTATAGGTTTGGGCTTTGCTAACTATTTAAGGCCATACAGTGACCTATAGTTGTTAATTTCTGTGTCATTTGGTCACTTATGAAGAGTTGTCTCATTTATACTCATACCACATTTTTTTTATAAACAGTAAAGGTTAATAATTCGATACTGAAGTCTGGTTCCTTAAAACTAAATTCCACGCCAAAATGATATAACCCCCAAAAAATGGAGAGAAAAAACCGTATAGGTAAATTATTTGATACTAAAGTCCGGTTACTTAAAACTAAATTAAGAACACTGTTGAAACAAACCCTGATTACATTTTTTTATTATTTGACCAGAAGAAGATAAGAATATCAGGACGACCAGCTTTTATGAAAATGAATTTCTTATTGATATATATCAGACAATTGCTAATTTATACAAGAAAACAATCCTTGCATGTTGCCTGCAGTAAGTGATAATAACATTATAAAAAAAGTCATAGAAATTTCACCCTCAAACGCATCTATCCACACAGTATTTTTAAGTGATATCTTAAGAGAGAAAAACTAAGCAACTACTGTATTACATCTTTCGACGACCGTGTGCCTGCATGTAAATAAATGCTTAGTATACTACACAAATTTTGGCTTACTTTTCTCTGTGGAAAAATACTTTATAAGAGTGGTTTTTGGAAAATGTATTTGTCTTAAGTGACACTCTATTTGAAACCATCATGTCACATTTATTGTATTCAATTCTAATACATTCGTAAACAATTGATTAGTAGAGTAAATATTTAAATGGTTGCGTCAATATTTTGATAATTAAATTAATATTAATGTATTAAATTGATTATTTTGGGGTTAAAACCTCGGTGACAGCTAAAATGTGTTACGTTGTAGAAATAAATTGATAAATGTATATAGATACAGCTTACAGCTATACATGAAGTTAAAGCACTCGCCTATGTGCAAAGATGTTTTGAAAAAGAAAGTTTATGAAGTTAGTGCAGCGTTTAGTCGCAAATAAAAAGCTTTTATATTTAAATATATTCCCTCCAGTTTATATGATCCGTTCATCCTACTTTGACTCTTTAAATTCAAGAGTATCCTAAATTGAGATAAATTATATGGCCTTCGAAATACCGTTGCGATCCCTAAAATCACTGAAGAGACATTTATTGTCGAAATCCGGATCTGGTGTACACAAAAAAAAAATGCACCTTATGTGTGTGATATAACATCTTTGCTGCAAGTTTATTGTTTTTTCTGTTTAGTATAAAATTCATATTAAGATCCATTTTGTCACATCTTGTGATTAATTTATTTGGCAATCGCCAATAGCAGTCAGCAGGGTTTAAGGACATCAGTTGTTCGACCTGTTAGTCAAATGCGTTTTGTTAAAATATACTTTTTCACTTTTTTGGTCTTTTAGAAAATGTTGTTTGTGCTGTATTTAGACCCTTCTACAACGAAATTAGTTTTACATGCACACGTATAAAATTGCGGTTTTTGTCCAACGCAATCATAGGTTTGAACGTAGTTTTCAATTTAGACTTACAATATATATATATATAACATAAAACGTCTGAATAGTAGTCAACGATTTTCCCAACGAGGGCGCTGGATCGTTACGAGTAACGATATATGTACACAATAAATAAATTATATAAACGCCTAAAAAAGTGTACACAACAACTCCAAATACAAAAAAAGTGTACACAACAACTCCAAATACAAAAAAAGTGTACACAACAACTCCAAATACAAAAAAAAGTGTACACAACAACTCCAAATACAAAAAAAGTGTACACAACAACTCCAAATACAAAAAAAGTGTACACAACAACTCCAAATACAAAAAAAAGATAACTATAAATGTAATCATTTATAAATATTTCGGATAACAGATATCCTTCCTCAGTCAGATTCTGATGTTAAATGACTTCTTAGATTAAACTGTTACAATAAAAAAAGTCAAACCGAACATCAGTTAGGACGCTTGCACCATTCTAAAAATTATATATACTTATAGCGTTGGCAAATGAAAGAAAACATGCATTTTTAAGTTGTCTAGCTGTTTCAAAGTTACTCGAATTTCAGATTATTAATTTCATTTCTTTGTCCGTTGCTTCTTTGTAATTTGTTGATTTTATATAAGAACACCGTATATATATTCGTATATATTGTCCTTCCATGTAGAGATGCCAAGAATTTATATCGACATCGAGCAAAGATTTCTGGTCAAACCAGAGCGTTAAAGGAATAGCTATATCAAATTTCAGTTTTGTCAAGCCTACAACTTTTGTTGCAGAAAGCTCGACAACTATAGTGATCCTGTGGCGGCGGCGGCTACGGCGGCTACGGCGGCGGCGTTAGCTAACTTCTTAAAAGCTTTATATTTTAGAAGTTAGAAGACCTGTATGCTTCATACTTTGTATATAGATGCTTCATGTTACGAACTTTCCGTCAGTCACATGTCCAATGTCCTTGACCTCATTTTCATGGTTCAGTGACTACTTGAAAAAAAAATTAAGATTTTTTGTAATGTTAATTTTTCTCTTATTATAAGTAATTGGATAACTATTTTTGGTATGTGCGTACCTTGCAAGGTCCTCATGCCCGTCAGACAGTTTTCACTTGACCTCGACCTCATTTCATGGATCAGTGAACAAGGTTAAGTTTTGGTGGTCAAGTCCATATCTCAGATACTATAAGCAATAGGGCTAGTATATTTGGTGTATGGAAGGACTGTAAGGTGTACATGTCCAACTGGCATGTGTCATTTGACCTTGACCTCATTTTCATGGTTCAGTGGTTATAGTTAAGTTTTTGTGTTTTGGTCTGTTTTTCTTATACTTTATGCAATAGGTCTTCTATATTTGGTGTATGGAATGATTGTAAGGTGTACATGTCTAACTGACAGGTGTCATCTGACCTTGACCTCATTTTCATGGTTCAGTGGTCAAAGTTAAGTTTTTGAATTTTGGTCTATTTTTCAAATACTTTATGCATTAGGTCAACTATATTTGGTGTATGGAAATATTTTATGATCTATATGTCTGTTACGCAGGTTTTATTTGACCTTGACCTCATTTTCACGGTCCATTGCTAAGTGTTAAGTGTTTGTGTTTTGGTCTGTTTTTCTTAATTTATAAGCAATAAGTAAACTATATTTGTTGTATTGAAGAACTGTTAGCTGTACATGTCTGCCTGGCATGGTTCATCTGACCTTGACCTCATTTTCATGGTTCATTGATGAATGTTTTGTTTTCTTGGTTAATGTTGAGTTTATGTGACAGTTGTAATAAAGCTTTATATTTAGGTCTATCAACATAATATCAATGATTAGTAAAGAAGGCGAGACATTTCAGCGTGTGCACTCTAGTTATTCCATATGTATCTCCCATGACCTTTGATTTTTGTTCGTTATGTGATCTTATATTATGTACTTTTACTCTGCATATGACTCTTCATTGCTCAGAGGTAGTGTTACAACATGTAGAATTTCCGCTCAAAAAGATGCTATGGGCTTAAACTTCTAGTAAGGTGCAAGCTTTTGTTCCTATAATCATAGACTTAATTTGACTTTTAAAGTGAAGAAAACGCTAGTGTAAGCTCTAAAGAAAAATCCGGGTTAAATGCTAAGTTCGACAGTTTAACAACGGTCTTCATTGGAATTAGCAAAACACAATTTAAAAGGAACACTTCGATTAAAGGGGAAAATAAGAAAATATCGCTCGGTTCTTGAAAACAATTCTATACGACAAGACTACAGACAAAATGATCAAGTTCGTAGTCTAGATGACAAATTACTACATCAACATTACAATTAACAAGGAGATGGTCCGAAGCAACATTTCGGGGTTTAAAGTCAAGTTCTGTAAAGCAAAACTGCATTCTAAAAGGTCAAATTATACACGAAAACTACGGTTTAAAGAGCTCCACTTCTATACTGTAACACAACGGTATAACGAATCAAGTTCATCGGTCAATCTACGATAAAAAAAAGGTCAAGGTTTTAAAGTTACAATATGGTCTATAGAAAGCCAAGATATAGTATAATAATGGTTTATTTTAAATCAGATAAATGATGCTCTTTCCTGTATATCACAATTTTATCGGGTTTTAGGAATTGAATAAACAAACATTAGCATATGGGAAACTGACATTAAGTTTACATTCAGCAGTACAGATACTACTTTAATGGTTCTATGGTGGGTTATTGAAGTATTGTTTTTCTAATTATCATTGAAGTTAGCAGTTTGATGGGTTTTGTTTACCAAATTTTGAATAATTTTTATGATCTGCTGTAATGAATTCTGAGTTGTAATTGCTATATTGAAAGTGTGCATGCCAAAGAATGATTTTCATGTGAGACTCTCTTTGAACAAAAATTACCCTGAGATGTAGAATTAATTTGAAGCCGTTCGTTGTTAGGAACATATTACTGGTGTATCTACTACGTAATGATGAAAACAGCGTTCTCAGCCTGGTTGTAGGCGGCCATTAATAACAGTAAGCCAGCACCATTTCCTCGTCAGGAATTACAGGAGTTACTTAGCGTATCAGTGGTTTTTCGTATCTCGAGGGATTTAAATCTATATAGATTCTTTAGCAGCTGGTTTCGTTTGTTTCGAATAGTCCTTATTAATTAACCACAATTGCTTTAATTGTTTAGTGATATATATATTTCATTAGTAACTTCTGCCTCGTCTTGGTGAAGTGCCATATTATATATTTTCGTACCCTGGCTTATTATGTTTGTTACAGAATGACACTTATAGATTTCTGGGATATATTGATTTGATTTGACCATTCACTGGTGTCACAAAATGTCGACAGCCGATGAAACTGATGTAAAAAATAATAATTATATCCAACTGGAAAGTACGAGGAAAAAGGATTCTAATTGCACATGCACCTGGTTGGTAAACAATTAATTTATAGTTATACTTTGCGAAAGACTCTTATTTTCATTTGCTTAAACAGAACTTGTTGCGCTTTTCGTCTAACGTTACGCTTGTTAGACAATATAATTTCTATAGTACTCGGGAAGATATAAACGTTTTCCAAAGGGCAATTAATCTATAAACTTATTGTTAGCTATCTCAAGGGACTTTTTTGCTTATCCTAACTTGTTAATTTTTGTGTTTTATTTTTACCTTTAAAACACATACTTCCTTTCGTATTGAAATGTTTTCTATGCGCATTTAAATTATTGAATATTTGCTATGTAAAAAGTCGGATGTTGGTGTTTTATGTTGACTACAGAGGTTTGATTAAAATTAGCACATATGCCAATATGAAAAAAAACGTAAAAAGTCTCTTTTAAACAATGTTTAATTGAAAGTGGCTCTTGGAGTTTACAACGGCTTTTTTTTTATCTTGTTTTCTTCGATATTCAGACGCAGATTAACTAGAGCTAGTTGTTTACCGTGAAAATTCACAAATTCACAAAAATTCCGAAAAATCTAACCAATTTCGTAAACATCAAATTAAAAAGGTATAATTGTGATTTATCTACGAGGTTCTTAACTCGAGACAGGCCCTTTAACATTGGTGGGGTTAAACTAGTGTTAAAGAACTTACATCCTTATTTATCTAGAACAGTTGGAATACAAATATTACGTACATCAACGTATATAATCAAAATCTGAATAGGCAATGATATAACTTTCTTATTGCTGGTTAATCCACAAAATCACATGTTTTGCTTTTATATTTATTTCATTCACTGAATTGTTCTTAACAGATTTGTGATAATTTAAAGCAATTCCCCGCGTGTTTAAATTTCTTATTGCAACTGCTAACATAACAAATTTATTTCATTTACTGTAATAGATAAATTGCAATATTTGATTTTAAATATGTTAAGATTATAGCGATGAGATAAAGAATAAAGAAATGTTTTACTACAATTTGAAATATGCACACATCTGATTGATAGTTGTACTACATCTCTTTAGTTTTATATTTCGGTTAAACTGAAGCATTGTTTTGTGTTTGACATATCCCATTCGTGTCTACACAAGATGTTTGTTGTTAATACAACAGTGATGAAAAGTACTTGTATTCTCATCAGCAGCCAACGACAACAATATAAATCATAGGTTTTCATCAGCGCTCAATCAACCAACAAAAAACAACAAGCAAAGTTACGTGGATCAATCATGTCTTATACACAAATGTATAGCCTTCAATTGGTTACTATCTCATATTAGTTGATTCTTCTGTAATATTTCATAAGTTTGCTAAGGTCAAGACAGGGTCTTATATATAGAATATCAATTTATCTGCTTCTTTTCCTATAAAGAATGAGTAATTGAACCTCAAAGATAATCACATCCCAATGGTTGACTGAGGTTAAGAAATGTCATGGTATAGATCCTATAAAAGTGGGGTGGTCGTGAGATTATCGAGGATGAGTAAATACGAATTCACAACTGATTGAAATGGGGACGTTAAATCTAATACATCGTGTAGGTACAATGCCACAAATTCTGCACATTTAAGCACCCTTGTGATCTCTCTGGGGCCATGGAACTTGGTGACCTAATGCATGCTTAAGTTTTACCCCTATCCATCATTCCAATCTTTTCATTGGTAGTCCAATTTCTCTGCCCTTTAACACAGTCTAAATATGCATTTAATTATTCGCCACTGAATGTAAATCAAACAACAATTAATCAATCAATTCAAGAAAATGAATATTGTGAGTATCTGAGTTTGTTTTCTTTCTCTTCTTTGTTTCTCCTTCTCTTTTTCTTTTTATTTATCGAAATAGAATTAAATTTTCTTTCAGCATTATTCGTGATTTTTGTGTTATGGTTTAAAGTTTTGAAATAGGTATCTGAGTTTTACCCACTGTTTTGGGATTATTTTACTCAATCTTCATTGTAATACTTTTTGGACAGTAGGTTCATTCGTTCTTTTATGTTCATGATGTCTTTCATTGACCTCTTTAAAGTTTTATCTCATTTTTTAGCCTTAACAAATTTTTGCTACCAGGATTTAAAAAGCCCATTCTTTGGAAAGAAAACATCTTCTATATAATCAATAGAAGATACATTAAAGATATGTTTTAACTCTTGACATTTATAAATGGTAAATAACATAAAATACACAATCATTAGCAGAGAAACGTATATGAATAAAATCATGTTGACCAGACTTAATATTTTATGTTTCACTTCTGTTGATCGATATAAGTAGCTATTCTCCTTCTCAAGCTTCTCTGTGGTTCTCTTCTTTAAAAACGTGATAAATGGATTCATTGATCAGCTTGGGTAAGACTTATTTACAATTCAATGAGAAACAATTTGACTATCTGTTCATGGCCTTGACCTTGTCAATCAGGAATGTTTGTATCTTGTGTTTTGTAACAATCTTAGAACTTTTTCTCTCTAACAACCCGAATGTATTTTTTGGAAAGATACCTGTCGGCATCTAGGTGTTTCTAATTAGGCACATTCCGGTTATAGACATCTTTTGAGAGAAGATGCTGGCTGTGTTCCAGATACCAAGTATTTGCATAGATTTCTAGTAAACAATTTATTTTCCATCGACACAAATCTAGAGCACATCTTCTTCAAAGTAACAAGAAAGCGTAATCGCTTGAGTCAATGGTTCTTACGTGTACAGGTGCTACTGTATACTTAATGTTGATGCAAAAACTATATCTGTGAATGTCATATAAATAAGAATGGCTGTTTATTTTTGGAAACCTATTATTGTTATCTAGTTAAGATCAAGGGTCGCCTCATGCTGAGATTCTTATTTGTCAATTGTTTTGTATTCAGTAATACCATCCGTGATGTATTGCCTCACAGTATGTCGATTCGTGTTATTTTTTTGTTCTTTTCTCTGTAATAAACTGATGTCATTTAAGATATAATCGACCTTGTATTCAACAACCTTTTTCCTTTTTTGGTTTTGGTTTTGTTTTCGTTTTTTTCCCCTTCTTAATAAGTTTACTTGCTTCATAAAATATTCTGATAAACTCTTAAACGTACTTGCATTAGTTATGTACTTTTTGCAAGTGTTTAAACGAGATAAATCGGTGGAGGGTCTATATCTTTAAATAAACTAGTTGTACCCTCCCTATATTCTTTGCCTATCCCGAGTCAGGAACCTCACGGATGGAGGGTCTATATCTTTAAATAAACTAGTTGTACCCTCCCTATGTTCTTTGCCTATCCTGAGCCGGGAACCTCACGGATAGAGGGTCTATATCTTTAAATAAACTTGTTGTACCCTCCCTATGTTCTTTGCCTATCCCGAGTCAGGAAGCTCGCGGATGGAGGGTCTATATCTTTACATAAACTAGTTGTACCCTCCATATGTTCTTTTCCCTATCCCGAGTCAGGAACCGCACCACATGTTTTGCCAAACGTGAATACACGTAAATATTTTTGATAATCGGAAGAATTTGGTGGTATTGCCGGTCTTTTGAAAACTTTGTTGAATTTACTTAGACACGAGTTAGAGCTTCGACATTACATTACAAGACACATGTCTATTGCTGAACACCGTTGTTGACCTTTTCTTGTCTTTCAGTGCTTTTTCTTGTTGAGTTGCTGTCACATCAACGTATTCCATACATCTTAGTTTATTCATAAATAGATATAGGAAGATGTGGTATGAGTGCCAATTAGACAACTCTTCATCGAAGTAGCAATTTATAAAAGTAAACCATTATAGGTCAAAGTACGACCTTCAACACAGAGCCTTGGCTCACACCAAACCGCAATCTATAAAGGACCCTAACAATTACTAGTGTAAAACCATTCAAACACAGCCGGCAACATCAAAACCTTGAATGACAAATATGCAAACAATCTCGTCCCGTCTTTTGGTCGATGACGTGAACAAGATAAGGAATTGAAATTTTGAATAAAAGTAAAATATGACAATATAGAAGTATTGACTACGGGACGGACGAAAGAAACAAAAAAGTAACAAATTAAGAAAAAATCAAATGCAAACGGTTTTCAAAGAGACTAACACAAGCAATAATTTCTAAAATAAAAAAGGCCTACGCAGACCATTCAAAGGAACAGCTATCTTGTCCAAAACACAGCAGAAAATTGTTTGCTTATTTCAGAACATATAAAAGCTCTCCACCTTTCTGACTTTCTAAACAGTAGCAGAATACTTATTTCAATTAGTCGAATTCCAGAATAATCTCTTTAATATTTGATATTCATAAGTAACTGATAATGTCTTATAAAAGCATATTTAAACCCCTCTCTTTGGGATATCAATACGATATCCATCAAACATAATTTCATTGAACCATTGCCATTTATTTCAAAGGTTTGATCAATTTTGAGATATATATCAATTTGAGTTAACTTTTCTCTTATTTATTAATTTAAACATAAAGCTTTTATACCTGCATTGCCAATGTTTGCAGTCTTGTTTTCAGCAGTTTCCGTTATTTGCCTCTGGTAAGTAAACTGAACAAACCTAAGAGCGGATACAAAAAATCAAAGGTCAAACAAAAAGTACTCATACAACCAGTTAAATCTTGATATAAATAGTCAACTCTTATATGTATAAAATATTTCCAAACATGTCGATTTTTATACTGACACTTTGGGCAGAACCGTTAATGTATTAAATAAGGTTAGGGAAACCCGTTAATATATTAAATCAGGTAACGCATTTACATTGAAAGTATCAATCTAGGTCAGGCGAAACGGTCAATGTATTTGATTAGTTCAGGCAAAACCGTTAATGTATTAAATTAGGTCATGCAAAACTGGTAATGTAATGAATTAGGCAAGACAAAACCGTTTATGTATTAAATTAGGTAATAAAAAGCCGGTAATGTATTAAATAAGGTCAAACAAAACTGTTTAGGTATTTTAAAAATTAGGTAAGGCAAAACATTGAAAATATCAAATTAGGTCAGGCAAATCCGTCAATATATTCAATTAGGTCAAACAAAACCGTTAAGATATTAAATTAGGTCAGACAAAACCGTTAATGTATCAGATTAAGTCAATCAAAACCGTTAATGTATCAAATTAGGTCAAGCAAAACCGTTAATGTGCCAATTTAGATCAAGCAAAACCGTTAATGTATTAAATAAGTTCAGGCAACACAGGAATCCGTTCTTTTTTTACATTGAGTTTCCTCAAAATACGGTTTTTTTAAGTGTTGAGAAAGAGCGTTTACCTAGAAAGAATGTTCTTAAACATTTATTTTGTAATGAGACCACTGCTTAAAAAGCAAACCAATACTTTGGACAATTTGTCATTATATGAGTCGTAAAAGCTACTTCGCGCTGGTCTAAAACCGTGTATACGTCTATAAAGTGGAATGTCTAACTATAAATTAGTTTCTTCACTGCTGACAAATAGAAAATCAATACGAAATTACTGAAAAATGTCTTCTGTGTTATTGCTACACAACGTTAAAAGTGTGGTACTATCAAATCACGCAGTAACGCGTTGTGTGATAAAAATAAAAACATACACGTAAAACTTCAAACTTTATGTAACAGATCGGTTCCGTTCAAATATTTTCTAATACTATCTTTTTTAGAGCTGATCTTTGGTAAAAAGATTATTATGTAAAAAAAACTCCATCATTTCTATAGGTAACATTGATGTGATTAAAGTATATTACATCTTTTCATTACTGGTGCTGTTACTGCACATTACAGCATGGACACAGTAGTGGTAAAACACAATTACAACGACAATAACAAACAACATTGTGTGACCTTTACCACTGGGAAATTATGGTACGATAAACATACGTCATGAACACAGGCACTTGTCTCTGAAAAAACCTTAACGGATGTTTTTTCTGAGACAAGTGCCTGTGGTGATGCATACAAATGATGACAAAGAGGAATTTGAAAATAAATAAAGAATTGCTGTATTATTAAACAAATAAGTAAGGAACTCAATTGTAATAAGAACTTAATGAGATGTAGAGATAAAATTAAAACAGAAAAATGCGGATTCGATATGAGTTAACTAAACAATCCCATATTTATACGTAACGAATTCACGTCATAGAAAATACGGACTATCATTTTCTCTCTCATGAAACAGATGAGTTTGTTTTTAACTGTATATGACTAAAGAATAACATACTCTTTAATGATTCTGTAATATTTACAAATTACAAATGAATTGATAATGAATTTCATCTCCTACATAAATTTTACACAGTCAACAATATAGACCATATTTTTGCTGGCGCCAAAGCCTTCCCTAACCTGGAATAGTGGTAAAACAGCACACCATAAGAACAACCTATAAAAATTGGTTAAAAGGCTTTAACTCATCAGATTTATACAAACTACCAAAACACAAACAAAAACACAAGATATATAAGTTTTTTCATCAATTTGAATTCCTGTTCAGCAATCTGTCTGTATTGGAAATCTTATATTGCAGCAACTTACAGTTACGTTATTAGAAATTCATTGTCACTTTGATTTAACTTAATCAATTAAGCAAAACTCATTTTAGTATATAGAATACGATTTATAGCATTCGATATGGCACCCACGTTCAAAAATACAATTTGCTAGTTATATTTGATTGAATTTAGCTTAAATTCAGAACTGATAAAGCACTGTAATTGTATGGTCACGAACTAGTTGTCGACCTTGATAACAAAATGTCCATTAATGACACTTTACATTCGATTATAACGTATTATACATCATTAAATTCTGATTATCTAATGCCATTGATTTATCTCATCCGACAGGTGGGAATACAGTGGATTAACTAAGTATACTAATAACACTCTAAAACATTTATTATTATCTGTGCCTTTCATGCTAATGCAGGTTTCCATTCTCTTAGTATCAAAAGAAAAATTGAAAATCTTTGGCTATAGCAAATGCATAAAAGGTCTATAAAGGCTTCATTTGTAAAAAGTTGGCCGATCTGCAACCGATTTGCAACTTGAAAAAGTCTACAAATCACTTAACCGTTATGCTCGAATCAAAAAAGTTAAAAGGGTCTATGAGGACCCAATATTCCGAAAGGTGAATGATGGTGTACTCACATCCGGTATCATTTTGCCTGATGTAAGATTCATTTATTTAGAAGTGAGCACCAGCTTATAAAATATTGTATAGATATAAGTTTATTAACTAAAAGATACAGATTAGTATGAGGGAGATCTCATTCGGGTACGAGTACGAATATCATGTAAAGATACAGATTAGTATGAGGGAGATCTCATTCGGGTACGAGTACGAATATCATGTAAAATTCGATTGAATTATGAAAAAATGCCACATGTTTATCAACGACTGCATTTTTATGTAAGCTTTTGTTTATTTCCTTTAGCAATGACACTATTGTTTATTTTCTATAGCCATGACACTATTTTAAAGAATAAAGTGACATTCTGTGATACTCCTAAAGACAACACTCCTCCTCAAGCCAGTGAGCAAAGTGTTGACCAAACGATAACATATTCCGAGATTCTGATACTAGACAGCCCTCCGGCGGGACATAAAAATATTAAACGAACTCCAAGGTAAGGTAACCTTGTGGAAAACCTGCATGGAGTGGTTAGGACAAACTTAGTTACTGTTGTATTTTGTGATGAATTGACTCGTTTTCTTTAAAACTCTGCATGACTTTATAACCCATTAAGATATTTGGAAATTCCTTGTTGTATCCGTCTGATATTTGGAAATTCTTTGTTGTACCCATGTGTTACAATGGTTATGTACTGTGCTTGCATGAAATCAAATGCTGTTTAAAGTTTCTTGTGTTTTCTGCATAATTACTTTTGTATATTGAAAACGTGAGGCTTGCCGAGTTCTTTAAATTTTACGTTATCAGGCATGGTTGCATTTTTGTGACTTCATGATGGAAAGTTTTCTGAAAGACATAAACATTTGACGTCCAAATTGAATGTTGACAAATGGTGAACAAAGATAAAACTGACCACAGGTTGATTATAAACAAATAATCAACCAGTTGGGAAAGCAATAATTAAGTAAGAATTACAGAAATATTTTTATGGGAAATATTATCTCTCTTTTAACGTCACAACCTGCTGCTATCAGACAGTTAACAAAATTTTAATTACAAAAAAGCAAAAATAACGAGTAAGTAAATGTTTGTTTATTTAGCACACATCTTTCCAATTTGATAGAAATGTCTAATCTCAGCTAAATTAGAGATTTAATTAACTGATAAGAGCAGGTGAAAATAATCGAAATATTTTATTTCTATAGCAACAATAAATGGTATGCGTAAATGATGGCTGACAAAAAGTAGCTCCAAATTCATTCTCTAATGAAGAAAGGAATGGCTATTTGCACATGTCCATTTATAGCGCGAAGAAAAGAACAATTATCAATATTGAATTCTAATCACAATGCATTTGAAGTGAGTGTCGAGAGGGTAATTTTACAGACAGAATCGATATCATCTTTATTCCATTCTACAAATGTTGTCTTGGTCTGTGAAAGGTCGAATGGGGCAATTATTAGTGCAGAGAGCGAGGAAGCCGTATTCATGATTTATATATATATAGAATGTTATGTTGTTACAAAAAACATGTGCATAAATATACCTTATTAAAATAAATGCACTTTTAACCCGAATAGGTTTGATGTCATACAAGTGAGAGGTTTAGTGCTGTATAACAACGTTCAATTCACCATTTTCTACATTCGAAAATGCCAATATCAAGTCAGGAATATGACAGTTGTTATCCATTCGTTTGATGTGTTTTACCATTTGATTTTGCCATTTGATAAGGACTTTCCGTTTTGAATTTTCCTCGGAGTTAAGTATTTTTGTGATTTTACTTTATACATGAAAAAAATAACACAGAAAAATAAGTTTAACACCAGTCTATCATCATTTGATACAGTAATATTTGTAAAGTGTACAATAAACACAACTGAGCTAAAAACCACCTCAGTATATCAAAAATATAATAAATATAGTACTTTGTATGTTAGCACAACCGTCAGAGTCGAACTGCCAACTTAACACTTTTCTTTGCAGTATTTTTTTGTAAACACTTGTTGGCTTGTTTTAGCGTAAAATCGTTCGTTTTTCTTCAATTAATTTTCCTTTTCATCTTGACTGTTGTGAAGTGTATTCTGCTTTTGCTTTGTCAGTACAACATGTCACTTGATTTTGTTCTTTTAACTTGCGATTTATTATTTTGTTGTTTCTTTGTTTAATTGTACAGGGTTTGACATTGATATGTTATTCTGTTTGTATTTTTATAACAGTATGAAGTTATTGTCAAATGTTGTTCTGACGTGTCTTTATATCTGTCGACATTGTTCTGTTATTCTGTTGAACTTTAAATGCAGAAAGAAGTTCTCGTCCATTGTTGTTATGAAGTCTTTATATCTGTCGACAATGTTTGTTGTTCTCAGTGTCTTTTTCTCTTTAGTATTGGTTTGCTGTTTTGTGGTACATTGATGACGCTATGTAACCTCTCTCGACAATTAATTCTAGAATGTTCGGTTTGTGAGGTGTGTCTTGTTGTTTTTCCTGTCGTGGTGTGTCATGTTTAACAGATAAAAAAACCCAAAGAACTTGCTATTGTAAACCAGTGACATGTAAGTTGTTGTTCTGCTAGAAAAGTTAATTCTCAGTGAATTCCTTTTAAGACTTTTCATGTCATGGCGTAAAAGTATATTGTTCTTTAGCTTATAGCAATCACACACGGTCTCCTGATTTTCATAGTAATGACTACAGAGTTAAATCAGCCGTGAATACTTTCTCCAGTTCTTTTTTCAGTTTTAAAACTTTTTTTCATTACTAATTGATGCCAAATAACAACTTTCGCCATCGTACCTTTTATCATAGAAATCCTTGCTGTAATTTAAAAACAAATCATGGTAACGATAGGTGTTAAGTCAATCTCCAATTGACTCGAATTATCAGGATATTGAATGAGCACAACACATTTTAAAAGCGGTACGATGAAACGAATTGATATCCAGTAAGGATTACACTTTGACCAGTAAGCACTAGCTTTTATAAAAGCAGTATTGTTGACGAACCAGATATATGTTATCGGTAATGTTCAGTATAATTAGATATATTGGTAATAATTAGGTATTGATAATTGGCTAATAACTTCATGCTTATCACATATAATCTGTTATTTCGATCACAAGTACAAACACCTTAGTGTATAGAGGGTTTGTTACATCTTCTGTATGGACATTCCTTTCTCTGTTGTGTTGCTGACGGAAATAGAACTCTTACATTCCAATTGTAACATCATCGAATCTATGATAACTCAAATCACGACACAACTCGTTTCTTATGATTAATATCAATAAACATTTCTTGTTTATATTCAGCGGGTAGGAGACGACGCAAAAGAGAAGTTTAGTTGAAATACACTCAATGAATCAAAGGCTATCATTGATGAATACATTTATAAGTCATTGTGGATTCTTGCCTGTACCAAGTCAGGAATGTGACAGTTGTTATCCATTCGTTTGATGTGTTGAGCTTTTGACTTTTGAGTAGTTTTTTCCTTTTTGAATTTTCCTCGAAGTTTAGTATTTTTGTGATTTTACTTTTTATTGTTTTATTTTCACTGACTTAGACAAATTTGATATAGTAAATTATCTAAGTGTTGACAATATTCACTTTGATACTAAAAATACACCCACGACACTTACTAGGATAAGCATAGGTCTGTTCTATGTTCCTTTTGAATTTCACCCAAAGATAAAGAACTGGATCTTTCATTACTGTATTGGATACCTAAACTACATAAGTGTCCTTACAAACAACGGTATATTTATTGCTGGGTCTTCCAAGTGCTCCACGAAACCTCTTTCTAAATTATTAACATCAATTTTATCAGCAATCAAAGCCAGGCTTCAAAGTTATTGTGAAACTGCCTATTCTAAAGGTGATGTGAATAATAAAAAAAAATCAAAGAGTACATACTTTCTAAGACTCTTTCATCTTGTAATAGTATTAAACATTTGACTTTTCTAAACAAGAATTACCAATTCCAAACTAAAAGACAAATTGAAAGAGTTACTGTTGCTTTGTTTCGTAAAAAGGAATGACCAACGTAGATACAAGTATCATGTCTTAGAAAGGGATAAATTCGTTTTGAATTTTCCCCGAAGTTCAGTATTTTTGTGATTTTACTTTTTTCTTACTTTGAAAAAAAATCACTCTGATTAAAACACAACAAAAAATATCTCTGGAACTGACATTATCAAGATGCTGTATTTCTTGATTGACAACTTTTTTGTTACGTTTGGGGGACGTGTTTTCAACAAACTATCGGCATTACCATTGGAACCAATTGTGCTCCACTTCTTGTTTCTTTATTCCTATGAGGCTGGCTTCATACAGAGACTTCTAAAGGAGAAAGAAAAGAAGTTAGCAATATATCCTTTAACTTTAATTTCCGCTATATTGATGATGTTCTCTCAATGAATAATTCAAAATTTGGTGACTGTTGAACGCATCTATCTCATCGAACTTTAGATAAAGAGTTCAACAGATACAGTTATGTCTGCCTCATATTTGATTTACATCTAGAAATTGACAATTAGGGTCAGTTGAAAACAAAACGTTACGACAAAAGAGATGATTTCAGCTTCCCAATTGTAAACTTTCCATTTCTACGTAGCAACATTCCAGCAGTTTCGTAATTACAATCCCGTTCCCATATCTAGAATGTAACCTATCGTATTGGACTATTTACCGGGTTTGTAATAACATGAGCAGCAAGATGGGTGCAACAAGTGGGCTGGATCTGCTTACCATTCCGGATTACCTGAGTTCACCTCAGTTTTTGGTGGGGCTCGTATTGCTTAGTCTATAGTTTTCTATGTTGTGTCTTGTGTACTGTTATTTGTCTCTTTGTTTCTTTCTTTTCTTAGCCTTGGATTTGTCAGGTCTATGAGTTTGAATGTTCCTCTGGTATCTTTCACCCCTCTTTTATAAGAAAGATAAGTAATTTTTATCATCCACAAGTAAAATATCTCCTCTAAAAAAAATCGTTGGCCTCAGTTGCGTTTCTTTTTTTACCCGTCACCTACTACTATAATTATAAATCGCAGTAGAGTAGTAGTATAGTAGTACAGTATAAATTTACTACTCCCAGTTTATTAGACGAGTGTAATTCATGACCCCATAACTCGTCTTTTTTATCTCTAGCCATCATTTGGTGAAATAGCTGTAATTAAAAGTGTACCTCTAAGCACACATAACTTTCTTCAATGGCGGTTTAACAGGAACACATCGTATTAAGTGCCTCTATTAACAATTTCTTTTATAATAGATTTCAAAGATCAGTAAGTTCAAACTCTTTCTTTTTTAAGAACATTAGACAAGCCGTTTCAATTAATTTAACGACTGTTTGATCGTTAGAATTGATTCTTTATAGTTGTATACCTTTATATACATGTGGAAACAAGTGAATGAAGTCAATTAACAAACATTATGGTAAAATGTATCCCGATCTATCAAATGAACACGTATATACTATACCAACTCCGTGGTTGGGATTTATAACAAGTACTTTGATGCTAAGTCTCGCTCCCATATGTTCACCCTGAACTTGACTCACAATTCCGACCCTGGAATTACAGCATATTTTTACTGATTAAGATCAATTATTTTCATATTTGATAAGTCCTTATACGAGAACATTCTATAGTACCCTTGAAAATTATATCGTCGTTCTCTTCCATCTTTATTGTGTTCGTTTTTAATTAACCTTCGATGATAATGTTAAGAGTATTTACCAATTGAGTAATAGCCTTCAAACACTGCAAGTCTTTTCTGATATTTTATCTCTTTCAATATTTGTACCTTAATCATATATAACTTGCAATATTTAATACAGTTGATTGTAATTTTTGTCCCAAAAGCTATACTTCATGTATGGTTTCCATGATTAAAACTTTCGGGTTTGATTATTTGACCGAAAACCCGTCAGTGAGCTAACGTTTACACTAGCCATTTGTCCATTCGTATTTGATGTGTTTTGTTATTTGATTTTGCCATTTGATTATGTACTTTCCGATAAAAAAAATTCCTCCGAGTTCAGAATCTTTGTGATTTTAATTTTTTTCTAGCCTTAGTTCTGTTTTATTCTAATATTTTCATCCTGTTGCAAGAAGGATAACTCAATTGGTTTTATTTGCGATTTGCATAATCATTGGGATTTATAGAAAATCTTTTACAGATTATATTGAATATTATTTATTGTAGTACTGCCTCGTTGACCCTTACCAATTATATATGGGATAGAGTCTATATATATGTTTTTAATATCCATAACAGTCGGAATGTTGATTGTTAGTGGGATTTCATTCACTTAAATTAAGAAGAAAAAAATGTCACTTGGGTAGCGGTAAACATGGTTTTGTCTTTTTAAATTTTGAGGCAGTTACTTTCAAACTATATCAATAAACTTTAATGTACATACATAATGTATGGTAATTTCTACAATCAAAAGACTGCACCTAATATCTACCAGACAACCAAACTGCGTTTCCGTCACAGAATGGGTCCAATTTTAGGATTAAAAAAGATATATATACTGGTCGACATAAGAATTATAGCTAGTGGCATTTCACTGGAAATATGAAAACTGCAATCATATTCATTTTGATTTTAAAAAGCATAACATGCATGTACATCAAATTTATTTAACACATGGCATGAGTAAAATCTCTTTGTTCTGACTGTGCTATAACCTGGATAATGCACAGCTAAGGTGTGCTTTAACTATCTCAGATCATAGATGTAATGGGTATTATATTGCACAGTTCAAATCTATTTTTACCTTTAGGGGGGGGGGGGGTCCTAGATTTTGAAGGGGAGTCCACCTGCCTTGAAATTACGACAAAGTTGAACTTTGTACAAACATCGTAGTTTCAAAATAGGAACAATGAAAGGTTTCTGATTCCTTTTCTTTCATCTTAGCTTGAACATAAAATGTATTATTATATTTTGTGTACAAGATAAATCTTAAATCAGCGTTTTAAATCCAGAAAGATGGTTAAAATTATTTTTGGTAATTTCTGCCAAAAAAGAAATGTATCTAAGAATATCCGAATTAAAGAATTCTGTTTTGGATTTTTTTTAGACCTAATGGACATTATAACGACTTTTTTCCCATATTTTTGGATCGAATTTAAAGGGGGTCATGTTAACGGTTTCTTTTAAAACAGGGAGATTAGCTGGAGATCAAATACACTTCATTTAGGTGGACGTGTTTTAAAAAAGTAATACAGTAGATACAAAGCAATGTTGGGGAGGGGACGTAAAAGATTGGAAAGAGAAACGTATTTTCTGTTCATTCAACATTTGAAGTTTAGGTTATCTTCCTCGGTTTATCTTTCTCTTTTAAAGCATATTATTGAGGGAAAGAAATTCAAAAGCTCAATAATCCTTTCAGTTATATTTTAATTTTCATACTACAATTTGAAAGTATACAATCTGTCAAATCTTTATCGTCACTTATGAAATAAAAAAATAGGAATAGACTTAACAGAAACATTAAAAAAAATCTACCATTAAATAGCAATTTTACAGTAAGTCTAAACCAAAAATAAATTATCAATTTAAAACTTACCCAATTCGTATTTCCGCCTTTCTTTGCCCTACAAGCCTACAATGAACTTTCATAGGATCCGTGGATTGCGGAACATCGTCCACATCTAAAACGTTCTCGTAAAGTAATGACGTCATGTGTTAAACCAGTTATTGGCCAATCAAATCGGTATGTAGAGGTTAATCTGCACGCTCAGGGTGACCCTCTAACTCGAACTCCTTCGTCGTTCGGGTTAATAAGGGTCACCTGAGCTGTGCAGATTAACTTCTATATACAGACTTGCTTGGTCAATAACTATAACATAATACAATTCTTTTTTGTACCTTGAAAATAAAATCCTTATACAATATCAGATTTCCACACTCACACACTTACAATGCCTGAATTATTTGCTTAGGTATTTCTTGTTTAACCATATCTTTAGATATAACAATCAAATTTGAGTTTCGTTCTAGTTATCCAATTTTGTGAAAAAATCTTTAAAACCTTCATCTTTTAATTTTGAAAATTTTGGTGTCTCATGGATTAGAGTTGGGACGGTAGTTGTTGAAAGTTTCTGAATTCGTTTTAAACATTTTTTTCTGACCAGATTTATAAAAAAAACCAAATTGACAACTTACTGCTGGTCTGATAATAGTGTCGACGCATCTATTATCAACACTACAGTTGTCGGCGGACATTATATATTATATATGCAATGCCCTATTAATTCTTGTTTTAGTATCATTGTTATTTGTCAGTCAAGGAAACAGATTAATGATATAGAGTGACTGACATACAAGTGAGAGGTTTAGCTAGCTATAAAACCAGGTTTAATCAAACTTTTTTTTATAAAGGAAAATACCTGTGCCAAATCACGAGTTTTTATCTATTCTTTTGATGTGTTTGAACTTTTGATTTTGACATTTGAAAAAGAACTTTCCGTTTTGAATTTTCCTGGGAGTTCAGTATTTTTGTTATTTTACATTTTTCATGGATTTTAAAACAGCTTTTGATGAGGCAATTCTTGATTCTGATTATATCAATTTCGAATAATACAAATACCCTTAGATTGGTTTAAACTAAAACCTTGACCTTTCAAAAAACAATACTGGCTTCTTATGTTTACAAAACTCTTGAGTTTTTATTATCTTATCATTTAGAAGTCTGATATGACTCTTTAACTGTTTTTATCAATCAAATAGATTTTTAAGTATCAACACCCTATCATTTTTTAAGGAAAAATCTATGGATTCAAATTGCATATTTCATATAATATATGATTAAGACAAATTGAACAGTCCTATTTTTTCGCAGATTTAAATGTTCACCTATTTTGGAAGAACTCTTTATATAATTTCGGAAACTAATAGATAAATACATTTTTTTCTCTCGATTATCGGTACTTGTTCAAAGTGTTATTGTGTTCTTATATTTGTCTTTATAAATTATTACTTTTTATGGTCTA
Organism: Mytilus edulis; assembly: GCA_019925275.1. Classification (NCBI taxonomy): domain Eukaryota; kingdom Metazoa; phylum Mollusca; class Bivalvia; order Mytilida; family Mytilidae; genus Mytilus; species Mytilus edulis. The sequence continues at coordinate 137,111,944 of CM034349.1, forward strand.
TTTTTGCCATATTCAGTTGACGTGACTCGTTACTTACACATCCCGTCATTGTGTTAATGTGCTTTGTATGTGGTAAAATGTTGTATTCTTGTTTTTCGTTTTTGCTTATGTGCTTTGTCTATATATAAGCCGTTTTGTTTTACTTTGTTGACATATTTGTTTGTTTTTGTGGTGATTAAGATTATAACACAATGTTGACTGCTGTACCCCTATTTTTGACATTTCAACTAATTTGTCTGTTTATTTTGTTCACACACTGTTGTCAATACAATGGAATTTTATGCGACTGTCATACACATTAGAGCTTTAGCTAGCTATTACGCCAGGTTTAAGCCGTTTTATGTTTTTGAGCTTTGGATTTTGCCATTTGATTAGGGACTTTCTGTTTTGAATTTTCCTCAGATTTCGGTATTTTTGCTTTTTTACTTTTTGTCTTGATGACGTATTACAAGACGGGTGTATCATGTGGAGCAGGGTCTTCTTACCTTTCTGAAACACTTGATACCACTCCTGGTGTTCGTGTTGCTCAGTCTTTATATTTATATATAAGGTACAGACTGTTGGAAGTTTTCAACTTATGAGCTCAAATGCCCACTTAACGTCTTCCTCCTTAAGATCTTAAAATATATCTTTAGTTTATTTTACACGGCACTACCAAGAGGGATATTTCAAACTTTATCCTATTGTTTCTTTCTAATTGACGAAAACATTTTCATTTATTTTTCATTTTACACCTTTTGCGCCTGTTCGAGTTTACCTCATTTCTGCATTATTCCTCTCTCCTTTCGAAGAGCCCGTAGAAGCAGTCATGATTTGTTGCAGTATGTCCACTTTCCTCCTACAATATCATATCCTCCAATATATCTGTGTTTATACAACAGTAATCATACGAATCGATTTCATTCGACTTAACGGTATGATTTATGACCTGTAGCATGTGTCAGAGGTTGGAAATATGAAACCTGGCTCACCAGAATCCATTCGGAATCCAGTCGATAGTAGGATCTTATCTAAGGTATTCCGATAACACAATTCTTTCTCAGTAGCCGTCAAATGCTGTAATAATACGTAACGAAAGATAATTGCATAGGTCAAATATTTGTTTATTTCAAAAACATTTTGTTTTCTTATCTGAAATAGACCGGAAGCGCGTTTACTGGAAGATAACGAGGCTTCTGTAGTAATAGGATGTTGCATTGAATATTTGAAGGCCTATGTGTGTTTTATTACATCAACAATTAGTGATACCTAGCTAGATCTTATGCGACAGACGTTTTTCTGCTATTCGCCATCTTTAAGCAAAAAACAAATATCAGGTAGCGGTCATAAATTATCATCAATAAGGTTGTTATAGAAACAGGACTTACAAATGCTGGCTTTATAATGGAAGGTCATGACGAGGAGGGGTAAGATTTTATGCATTTTTTCCATATAACAAATATTTACGTTTATTATCAGTTAACGGTTCATAGAGCACATTGATCTAAAGGTAGTCATTATCAATAATGTGAGAACAAATATTTATCAATAGAAGGTTTGTGTTGTACATCATTTTGAAGTAATATATTAGGTTGATGTTTAACGCGAAATTACAGAAGGAAGGGTTATCTTACAGAATCGATGATAAACGGCAAGTAATGAAACGGAAAAATTATAAATTCCTAACACCTGTTGCCAAGAATGTAATGATCGATTGAACTTTAAACATGTAAAATATATAAATTATAAATCATTCACATACAACATATTGATGGTTCAATCATCACCATATGAAGAGGCGTCAACCCAACATAATTATTGGGAGATCTGTGTCATTCGCTTTGTTAGTATGAAATAACAAATATTTGCACTGAAGATGCTTAAAAGATAGTTGGTATTTTATCCAATTATGACACACCCATCCCTCAACAGATTGCAGCCCAGCTGGGTTAATTAGATCTAGCCGTGTGTATCTCTACATAAATACTGATAAATACTGTAACACAAACACACTTATACCACGGTACTGTTAAGAACACAATCATTTCATCTTCAGAAGTCATGGCATTTTTTCAAAAAATGTTCAAGGACTTAGACAGAATTGTTTGTGTACAGACTCTCTGTCAATACAAATAATGTGTTTATCTGAGTATTAATGATAGGTTCATTCTCCGTGACAACTACGAGTGATCTCACCGGTTTGATCCTCCCAATGATGCCATCAACACGTGTGCATGTTCTATGTAATTAATCTGCATGCATTTAATTAGTGTGTGTTGTGTTTGACATTGTGTGTATTGAATTATGGGAATGTTCTATTACTATTTATTATTGATAGAGAATAAATGTAGAATTGGGAACCGTATTGATTTGTAGTATATAAGTTTGGATTGAGTTTCTGACTGACATCAACAGATAATAGACCAACAGAATCCAGCCACTTATGTTTTAACTGAAGGCTTTACAATAATGAACAAAATGGAAAATCATACATGGTAGCTTTAAGTATCCAGACAGACAATGGCAAAAATAACTTATAAATTAAAGATTTGCATTATTATAATAATAATGTTAATATTACTTTGTAATATGTACTTGATCAGGAACAGAATTTAAAAAAAAGAATGTTCTCTATGCCGGTAAAGTTTTAGGACAAGTGTTGTGCGATCTTTTAATTACTCATTTAAACTTCGAATGAACAAAAGGAGGAAACCCAATCGAAACCTTCCTCACTCGTGTATATTATAAATAAACTTTTCTATTGGTTTCTATACTTGTTTCGATTGAGAACACAGATCAATAGTTTAAATCTGACCAAATATGCTAATAAATTTATTTTAGTAACACATACGAGTCTATTACTAGTATATTATACATCAGTTGATCATTTTTTAGAACTCTATTAAAACTTAATGTCGTTAAACCAACACATTGGAACGACTAATATCCATATACAAGATCACTGAGACACAAAGGCGTCAGACTATTGATTGTTCACAAGTGATTGCTGAGGATGATGCCAAAATATGTCGTATTGATCCCGGATTACACAACAATCAGGATTATTAGCCGTAGGCGACAGATTTGTAACTATATCCCACATCAATTACAGGCATGGTAAACATATTTTCCCAGTGAAAATTGCATCCAGAAAATCCAGAATTTCAACAAATCTAGCAACAGCTTCATTCCGGAACATCCTATGTTAAATTTCTTTTATAATAATTTAACAAAGTTCTGTAAAAATTTTAATCCAACTACCTGTATCATGAACGCAGTAGTCAATTCTAAGGTCGATAGTTTTTTATATTTCGTAGCCCACAATTGTTTTAGTGTGCATTTCATATCCAAATAGAGATAAAATATCATATTTTAATATCTGCTTATTTTATTTTCAGTTTAGAAAGCCGGGATAACCCATTTGTTCCGGGTGGCAGTCTTGATCAAGAAGCTTCGGATATCCTCAAGAGGGCTACGATAATTCGGGATCAATTTATATTAAGTGAACATAGAAAATATAGTGATATAGAACAAAATCCAGCACCCGAAAATACCGACATTAGAAATGATGTAAACAATACATGTGAGAATTCAAATAAGGATATTGTAGATGAGACTATTCTGCAACAAAGTACAAACAGTACGCAGGCGCTTCCGGAAACTAAACTAAATGGCAAAACTATATCGACGGATTCTCAGCCAGTGGATATTAATCAGAAAGACGGAACACTGGACAGATCACTGAAAGATAAAAAGAAACAAAAAAAATGTTGTAGTGTTATGTAGCATTATCAAGGAATCATTTCGTGATGCGGATTTACATTAGCTTCCAATTTCACTTGCGTTATCTGGTTTAAAAGGGAATATGCGCGTGATGGTCCTGGATGGTGAAGCGTGAATCGGTGGAAGTGTCGTGCCATAAAAGAATGGAAGAAAATGTCTGGCTTCCTATCGCTCCGTCAACAAACAGGTTATGTGTTCAACATAATTGTACATTCATTATTTAATTACGCATTAAATTTAGTCTTCATAAGAGTCAAAATACCAATACAAATCCAGATCTGTGAGGTATACACGTCTTATACACGTTACTTTCGCATTTAGTAAACCATTTCATTGTATGTTAATTGCTGTAAATTTCTTTAGGCAATACATAAACGGTGGATTCACGAGAAGAAGGACGGTACTTAATAACTATGAAAACTACAATTAGCTTTCACTTGCAAATTACCAAATATGGTGAATCAAAAATATATGTTGCTTATGTTTATTTCAAGTTAAATAAAATGAAATATATTTTTGCACCAGTTTCGATGCACTTTCGAAGGAACACGTGATGTTGGTGTTTATTTCTCAGAACAGCATCGAGATAGTTAACTGATCTTCAAATTTGTTTTCCTGCAAAACCAAAATGTTCACCATTTTATAATCCATATTTCCTGTTATTCAAGTTCCAAAACAAAGAAGTGGTAAATCTTTGAAAGCCAGGCGATGAATAATACACGTATTTTGGTCCTAGAATAAATAGAAAGCAATCATTTGATAGAATAAGAGGCGATCTTACACAGACACAAATTCTCTAGAGTACAAAACACAAAATACAAAAAAATAAGACAACCAACCTCTGCAGAGGTCATCATGACTTGGGACAAGCTCATGAACATGAGGCATGGTGTTTTTATCTTGCACGTAAACATGAGGAGGTATATTATGATTGCCAATGAGACAATTTTCCCCAGAACATTCATTGTAGAAAAAAATCTGAAATAGTTTAAAATTCCCCCAAATTCAAAATTATAAGACAATGCATTATATGAAATGTTATTCAATTATAGCGTGAAATGACTATTTTCACCCCATATTTGCATTTTAATTTTAAACATTTTCTCTGAAACTGATGAAACCAAACTTGACATAAACATGATTAATGACCCTTAGTGTATCTCGATTTTAATTTTCAAACTAAATTCTATTTCATTAACCAACATCGCCCCCCATTATTTAAAAACAAATCAAAGTGAAATCAAGATCAAATGTGCCTAAATCCATTAACACACAGTTTCCAACGACAGCTTTAAAAAAAATGTTTTATGTTAATCTTTGCTCAAAACCTGTATGAAAAATGAGTACACGGAAGAAAAAAAAAAAAAAAAGAATTTTATGCTTTAAATCTGTGACTGAGATATTTGTACTTTCCATTTGTTTTCCCGCTTTGTAAGTTGGGTCACTAATTTTTATTTGCACGAGATATCATTAGTTGACTGTTATCTAAAGCGTGCAAGGTTTTCGTCCAAAATGGGATGCTTTTATATGATGAATGACATTTCGATTATGTGGATTGTGTTGAGATCAGGTACACAATGTTGTACAAACAAATCACGAGAGCATGGAAGTAACATGATGAGAGCAAGTAATCAAAAGGAAAAACTAAAAAAGATTGTTTACAGTTTGCCAGCCTGATAATTCGCAACAATTATCTTGAGTGTCAGTGGGTGGTTGGCGTTTATATAAAAAAAATCCCAAATGTCAAATGTTTTTTTTTTTCCATTCACAATCGAATGTCTTTGGTCATTTCATGTCTGAATTAAGAGTGTTGCTATACTGGGGACAACACTTTGATATATCATTTAATATGTATTATATAACAGTGGTTTTTAAAAAGAATTGTGTAAACCATGTTATATTTGTTTGGTTATGTCCCTTGATAACGACCAACAGTTTATTAATATTTACCAGACATGCTATTGTTATACAATTGAACTTAATTTCTGCTATTCCTTAATGCTTGTGATATCATCATATCGTAATATTATTTCCAACAATTGAAAATCTATAATCAAATGAAGAATAAAAGGCAAACTGCATTGTTACATAATTTAGGAAAGGAATCTTAGTTTATGGGATACCATTAGTAATGGAATTCTTCAAGCAAATGTAATTGAGTTTCGATTGATTCCAGTGTATCAAACAATTATTACGAACTGATATCTTACAAGAAACCCAATTAATTATGAATATGACCATAGAAATAGCTAAGCAACACACGTGTTATAAACCTGTAAACATTAATAAAAGGCGGTTTCACTGATCATTTTCTGATACAGGTTCCTGAAAAGTTTGAATCAATAACTGTAGCGCCAAAATCCAAAAATAATGTAAGCTACGTCATGCGGTATTATCCGCCTGTGGTTAATTAGGAACTCAGTTACCATAGACCAATCCCAGTTCTCCAACAATTAATAGTTTGCATAGTCTGTGTCCAAGTACCTTGATAAGATTACAGCTCCTACGCTCAAACTAACAGTGATATGTCAATTAATTGCATAAAACCTCTCGATAGTATCTAATGTGCCCATTTATTCGTTCAAATGTAAAGTTAACATATAAATGTAACGTATATATACTTTGTACAAGACCCACTTGATAGGAGGATTTTAACTGGCTACTAATATGTGTTAGCTAAGAAACACATCACACTATCAGAACATATTATCGAACCCACTGTAAAAGCACTGAAGCGGTCAGAATTAAGTTGAAATACTGTTTCAAACATTATTAGATGTTTGTGAGGAGAATAAAATCAAAAGCCTTCAACAGGTATATTTGTTAATACATGAGCAAATTCTCACAACATTTTGGAAACAAAAATGTAAATCATGTATTATATTGTCATATATCTGATACATAATACAGAATGAAAAAGTTACAACATTTACGTAACTAAAGGTTGAGGCAATTGAACATTTATTCCGAAATATTTTGTTTTTATCCTCTTTGAATATTCTAATTCCTGAAAAGCTAAGGTTTGGTCTATGAAACATTCAAATTTGATATATGAAAATATGAGAACGTAGACACTTTTTTATAAAATTTATAAAATTTTGATAATTTTCTGTTTTGCTATTGGGAATTTATTCACATTTTACTTATTGTAATTAGTGAATACTATGCTGTTGGTTAATACTTATAGGAGCCTCTCATATTATATTGTAGCCGATATATGTTAGGTATAAATGCACGAGTATTACCAACATGTCTGTATCTGCTCATATGAGTCATTCGTGTTATAGTGTGACCAATATATGTTTTTAACCATAAGTCATCCGATGTAAAAAGTAAATTCACAAAAATACCAGACTCTGAGGATAATTCAAAATGAAAATGTCCTCATCAAATGGCAAAATCAAAAGCTCAAACACATCAAACGAATGACTTGATATACAGACATTTCCTTATATAGAAAATCGTGGATTAAACCTGATTCTATAGCTAGCTAAACCTCTCACTTGTAAGTCAGTCGCATAATACCCCATCATATTGACAACGATGAACAGACGTAGAAGGTAAACAAGTCTAAATAAATATGGGTACAGTAGTCAACATTGTGTTATAATCTGAATCACAACAAAAAAACAAGCAAATATGTCAACAAAGATAAACAAAAAGGAAAAAGACAAGGCACAGTAGCAAAAACGAAAGACAGGAATACAAAAATTAACCATACCACAATAACACAATGACAGGATGTATACTGAGTACCGAGCTACGCCAAATGGATATTGCCAAAATATAGACATCATTTATGAAGATAAATAAAATAATACCACAACACGTGTTAAGATGATAAACACACGACAGTTCCTAGAATCTAGACTTCAAGACCATTGTGCATTTTTGTGAAGTTGATACGGAAAAGGGTAAATGTGATCTTATGAGTGAGGACAGTTGAAATATCTTATAATATTTGTTAGTAACTTACCATCAATCATCTGATGTGACCTCACGAGCGAGACAGGTTTTTTTTAAAACTATATCGAAATAAAATAAACCAGTTGAAGGCTGTACAATGACACATAACTTCTTAAAAAAAATCCGTTTTCGAACAGACGATGGCCGATTGCTTTACCAAACAGATAAGCGCAATAAAAAACATTTAACAAAACCTCATGTATTCTTGACTGTCACGTCTTTTAAAATCTCCGTCATTTGGAGTCGAATAGATTGTTGTCACATTGGCAATCATACCTTTTCTTTTTATTTTGTAATGAAACAATTTATTTATGATGTATTTGACATTTGAATCATCTGGAGAAAAATGGACAGTGTTAATGCATTCTATCAAACAGCACATAGTTCCGCCAATCTGCCATTACAACGGTCATTCTACTGGTCAGATAACTCGATAGGAAATGCGTATGTGTTGTGTATATAGTGTTTCTTTTCTTTCTGCTTTAATTTCTCTTTGAATAATTATTTGTCTGTATAATTCATTTAATCGGACAGAGCGACGAATGTTCAGTAAATAATGACTTTCTCATTGAATAATTGATGGAATAAGTAAATACATGCAATGCGATTATCATGACCAATGTTAAGGTCCTGTCGTTTTGCAACTTAGTTGCAGACATTTCCTAATCAATAACCATCACACATATTAAATCTATTGTTGTCTGCTAATCAAATGTCTTAAAAGTACACCGGAATGATTTACTGAAGCATGAAACTGACAGCACATTGCAATCTGTAATATCCTGTTTTATTCGAATATTGGTTGTACAAATTCAACCAACCGTTATCAGAAATATGTCCGGAATTTTATGAGTTTATTTTAAGCATCGAAGCCATCGTGAACTTAAAGAAAACTAGCATTAGCTCGTTTATAAGATGGAATAAATCAGCATGGATGTATATGACTCAATGAAAAACTACAAACAAGTAACAATTTGTCAAGGGAAAAGGGGGTGAATCGAAATAGACAAACAAAAACACTACACTGAAAAACGGAATAATGCTTAGTTGTATTGAAGGATATTTTTACGAATTTTGAAATAATATTCTCAATCCGTATGTATTAAGGATCTTGGAGGAACCACCTCACCTACACAGGACTGTCCAACTCTGGTAGATTTGTTTGCTTTTCTTGTAGCTAGAATTTTACCGCCAAGGACTAGGAACATTAACAATCATCTATCGACTTTGTGAGTAACATTTTAGCGACATTTTAACTCCGATGACTTAACGGATTTCACAGACATAAAGATAAAACACACGATCCCTTTGAAGGCACAATAAATAGTGATGATCGATGCCATTTGTACAATAAGACAGTTACCGTCCGTCCTATAGAATACACCAACTCGCTGTCTTTCTTGAGTCCTTGGAGTTTATTATATTTTAAATTTCTGAATCGACCGTCTCTACAAAAATCTTTTTAGTGCTTGGTTAAAACCGGTGATACAAACTTGCACAGTTACTGTAAATATAAACTAACATCCCGTCATTGGTTTTATTCATTTGACGTTACTCGGTACTGACTTATACATCCAGTCATTGCATATTCATTTGACGTGCCTAGGTACTTATACATCCAGTCATTGCATATTCATTTGACGTGCCTAGGTATTTATATATCCCGTCATTGCATACATTCATTCGACGTGCCTAGGTGCTTATACATCCAGTCATTACATATTCATTTGACGTGCCTAGGTACTTATACATCCAGTCATTGCATACATTCATTTGACGTGCCTAGGTACTTATACATCACGTCATTGCATACATTCATTTGACGTGCCTAGGTACTTATACATCCAGTCATTACATATTCATTTGACGTGCCTGGGTACTTATACATCCAGTCATTGCATACATTCATTTGACGTGCCTAGGTAATTATACATCACGTCATTGCATACATTCATTTGACGTGCATAGGTACTTATACATCCCGTCATTGCATACATTCATTTGACGTGCCTAGGTACTTATTCATCCAGTCATTGCATACATTCAATTGACGTGCCTAGGTACTTATTCATCCAGTCATTGCATACATTCATTTGACGTGCCTAGGTACTTCTTATACATCCAGTCATTGCATACATTCATTTGACGTGCCTAGGTAATTATACATCAAGTCATTGCATACATTCATTTGACGTGACTAGGTACTTATTCATCCAGTCATTGCATACATTCAATTGACGTGCCTAGGTACTTATTCATCCAGTCATTGCATACATTCAATTGACGTGCCTAGGTACTTATACATTCAGTCATTGTATACATTCATTTGACGTGCCTAGGTACTTATACATCACGTCATTGCATACATTCATTTGACGTGCCTAGGTACTTATACATCAAGTCATTGCATACATTCATTTGACGTGCCTAGGTACTTCTTATACATCCAGTCATTGCATACATTCATTTGACGTGCCTATGTACCTATTCATCCAGTCATTGCATACATTCATTTGACGTGCCTAGGTACTTATACATCCAGTCATTGCATACATTCATTTGACGTGCCTAGGTACTTGTACATTCAGTCATTGTATGCATCCATTTGACGTGCCTAGGTACTTATTCATCCAGTCGTTGCATACATCCAATTGACGTGCCTAGGTACTTATACATCCAGCCATTGCCTATATCCATTTTGGCGCGGTACTTATACAGTATTTTAATGCGTAATTTTGTTATATGGTAAATTTGTATATATTTGTCCTTCGTGTTTGCTTTTGATCTTTGTCTGTATGCCTTTTGTTTTTCTTTGATGACGTATTTGTTTTCTTTTTTATAATGATTAAGATTGTAAAACAATGTTGACTAATGTAACCCTACGTTGAAGTTTTTACCTACTAGTACTATGCCTGTTTTTTTTGTTCACACAAAGACGTCTATAAAATCAGGGGTAGTAATTATATACTGTACCTGATTTAACGAAATTGTATAAGACTGCCAAGAGAGAGGTTTAGCTAGCTTTGAAACCAGGTTTAATCCACTATTTTCAACATAAGAAAATGACTGTACAAAGTCAGCGATACAGTTGTTATCCATCTATTTGATGTGTTTGACTTTGCCTACTTAATTGTTCGATTTTAACAAAGTAGATAAATTGAATCACAGAACTTCATTTTGAGCAGCAACCCATCATTAAGGAAAGCATGCTAGGAAATACAAGTTATAGAATATCGTATATTAACTGGGAGATAGTTGCTCGTATGAATGCGCTGTTGAAATGTAGCTACATAGTCTAAATGGAAAGTTCATAATCGGGAAGCTGAATTCTTCGCTTTTGGCGTATAGATTTGTTTTGAAGCGACCAAGATATAGAGCAGATTAACTGTTTCCTTTACCTCAAAGTCGATGGCATAGATGGGTTCAACAAAGTCGTCGAATTGTTTAGTAGCAGAAATACAGGCAACAGTAGTTATATGGGCTTTTCAATAGTTATTGATTAAGCGAAAATAAATCCCGATACCCTTTTCACAAAAAATCTGAAGTGTAAAATTAATCTAACCATACAAATATTTAGTTGAATTGTTAAGGAATATTTTAGACTTACGATAAAATTCACACTTACGATAAAAATTTTACACTTAAGATATTTTGTGAAAAGGGCTACAGGTCACAAACTAAAACCGAAGGAAACACATCAAAATATAAGAGGAAAACAACGAAACAACAGAGGCACTGAACTGCTACAAAACAAACGTCAACATTGAAAGGGGCCTCGGTGACTGAGTGGTCTAAGTAGTTACTACTGTAATCACTAGCCAGTCACGTCGAGGTTGTGAGTTCGAACCCCGCTCTTGTGGGTGCACTCGACTCCAATCTTAATTGACTAGGATTGTCAATTTTCCTATCGAAGGTCGGAGATTTTCTCCTGCTTCCTCCGCCAATAAAAACTGGCCACCACGAAATAGCCTGAATGCGGTGCTTAAAAGTGGCGTTAAAGCACAAAAAATCAATAAAAAATCAAATCATCATTCACAGAAATGGATTATTTGAAATCAACTGCCATATTGCTGACTTTGTACAGGACATTCCTGACTTGGTACATGGTGGGTTGAACATGATATGATCTATTTAATTGTAATGCCAAATTAGAGTGTTTATCCCAATTTCAAGGTTTACTGAACATAGAAAATTAAAGTGCGAGGTGGCATCCGTGTACTATGAACACATTCTTGTTTTTATATCTTGTTCTTATATGTTGTGCTCTTGCACCACTCTCTAAAGTTAGATCGAAGGTTTGACGCTCAAATACATGTTTAATCCGGCCAATTCTGTATGTGCCTATCTATAGAGTATTTTAGTAGTTGTCTTTTGTTGTTGTGTCAGTAATGACATGAACCTACAACTGGAAAACTACACCAGCAATAGAGCGGTTAGTGTAGTGTGTAGTGAGACAAAAAAGTTTTACGTGGATGTTTCAAAAATAGAAAAAAAAACGTAAATACAAAACTCCCAGTAAATTCTAAATTGAAGTCCCTTAGTAATGGGTCACATCAATACCCCGAACACATGAAACGAATGGACAGCAACTGTTATATTCCTGACTTGGTACATACATTTTCTTGTGTAGACAATGACGGATTGAACCTGGTTTTATAGCAATCTTAACCTCTTACTTGAATGACAATCGAATAAAAATCCATTATATTGATAGTGAATAATTTAATTTTGGATGCAACGCGTCTTCTGATTGGCTGATGTTGGTTTTTTATCAGCTCATAGACATAGTTTTGTCATGTGATCGTGACGTCATCAACGTTTTTTCATGGTTTACTCCGGTTTAAATGGAATTGAGAATTAAATTATAAGAAATGACTAATATTTTTTCTGTATATTCAAAATAATATAACAAAAATCTGGTACACACTTTAAATTGAATGCCCCTCTGGTATCTTTCGTCTCTTATTTAAAAAAAAAAAAAAGAACAACCGCTAAGCAGGTTATTTAGTGTGCAGCACATTTTTATAATAAGACAGCAAAACACATTCTAGTATATCAACAAAAAAGAGCATATAGACAAAAACGAAAAACAAGGACACAATTTTTTTTTATAGCACAATATCACAATGACGGGATGTTTAGTAACGAGCCACGTCAAATAGATATTGTCAAAAGTTATCAAAGGTACCAGAATTATAATTCTGTACGCCAGACGCGCGTTTCGCCTACATAAGACTCATCAGTGACGCTCATATCAAATCATTTATAAAGCCAAACAAGTACAAAGTTGAAAAGCATTGAGGATTTAAAATTCCAAAATGTTGTGCCAAATACGGCTAATGTAAAATATGCCTGGGATAAGAAAATCCTTAGTTTTTGTAAACAGGAAATTTATAAAAATGACCACATTATTGATATTTATGTCAACACCGAAGTGTTGACTACTTGGATGGTGATACCCCGAGGACGAAACGTCTACCAGCAGTGTAAATAGATTAAACAGAAAAAGTAATAATATGCAAAGACAATTAATAAAATATTATAACCTTTTATTAAAATGATAATATATAACGTCAGTACCTAGCAAATATACGTCAAGATCATCGTGTATTATTTGTGTGAAGTTGGTAGAGAATATCTATCAAAACGGTCTTGGTATCTTCCGATGAAATTTTAACAATAGATTGCAAGTCCAAAACTAGTCACTAGTCGGTAAATATATATTTTAAGAACAAGGTTAAAACTGATTATTTTTTGGTATGATCGGTCATGAGTAATAAATGTCGATAAATACAACCACTTACATCGATAAGGGATCGACTTGAGCTTCCTCAAGACAGATTGTTGCTGAAGACAGTGAACAGCAATACATGCGCTATGCCTTTGACGTTTAATGTTATTTCCTTTGTATAATATGTCTCATGTACATTCACTGAAGGACGCCTCCGGGTGCGGGAATTTCTCGCTACATTGAAGACCTGTTGGTGACCTTCTGCTGTTGTTTTTTATTTTGGTCGGGTTGTTGTCTCTTTGACACATTCCCCATTTCCATTCTCAATTTTACTTTTATATTTTCTTTTGTAAATTCAAATGTAAAGTCAGTGAAAGATTATAAAAGAGTTTTTTATGGAACTTTCCCAGTGAGTTCGTCAGTGGAAAAGATAAAAGTCAGAATACACAGTACAGAAATACGAAAAGTAAGAATAAGTATTGTAGATTATGAAATAATGTTTTATATAATAATTAAAAGATTAATAACGTTCTTATTGACCTTTCACGTCTTTTTATGAAACCACTTTACACATTTCGTGTACCCGAAGCTCTTTTATGGCATACATGTTTACGCCCGGAATACTCATACTTAACATTTTAAATCCTATGTTTGCAGAAAGGTTTTCTTATCACAGGCATAGATTACCTTAGCCGTATTTGGCACAACTTTTTGGGAATTTTGGATCCTCAATGCTCTTCAATTTCATATTTGTTTGGTTTATAACTATTTTGATATGAGTGTCACTGGTGAGTCTTAAATAGAAGAAACGGCGTCTGGCGTACTAAATTATAATCCTGGTACCTTTGATAACTATTTTAGCCATATGATCAAATGAGTAACTTAACAAAGTATATTTTTGATTCAATAACACAAATTGGTGTTTTATTATGATTAAACTATATATCTGTTTATATACTTCAAGACTTTATTTACACTACAAACAGTTAAAAATATTAAAAAAGACAGACAAAAACAATGAATTGCATTCAATAAAATAAAGAACTAAACAATCTATTGAAATTCAAGATATACAAGCGTTACATATATAGATATAGGAAGATGTGGTGTGAGTGCCAATGAGACAACTCTCCATATCTCTATTTTTACATAATAAGCGTAAACATATATATCTTACTATACGAATAGATATTGGTACATCCCATTTATCTTCTTCATATTTTTTATTTTGTTGAATTCTTGTTTAAACCGGAAATGGTTCAGCATTACGTAGTTTAAGAGGTTTATTGAGCGAACTTGCAAAAAGAGACGATACCTCCATATGATATTCTTTATACAAATCAAAGTTTGATGACTATGTTAATTGAACTCATCTATCCCAACTATATAGACATATTGTAATAAAAGCTACCAAAAATTCAGTTTAACCTTGAATTACATTTGCAAAATTGACCATGAGAGCCATATGAACAAAACTTTATAACAAAAGAGCTAATTAAAGCTTAAAATTGTTTATTTGTACTAAGTTTCTTGATAGCAAAGTTCTAGGAGCGGCTACATGTGAAATATATATTTCCAGATGATATGAAATCCAAGCGGTGGCTGCTTTCCCCCAAAAGAGTTCCTTAAAAGATGATTGCTGATTTTTAGATACTATAAAAAAATGGGTATAACTGATGTTCATTTGAAAGTTATATGGCCGCCATCATCATCATGTGTTGGTTGACGAATGGGTGCACATGTGGCCCAAAATCTTTATGAAGAAAAATCTAAAAAAGAAACTGCAAGCCCTAATATATCGTAGCAACTCGAATAAATATATATATAATATACAGGTTCTGTTAAAATGCAAATGCATAACGTGGATTTTAAACAACTAGAAAATTTAAATCATATCTTTTATCATAGAGTTAAGATATAAACGCACACTCACTGTCAATTTGTGTAGTCCATTGTGATAAGAAGCAAACAAAATGATTTTCGCTATTCGTATGTTTTTTTTGAAGTACAGATTAAATATCGTCTATCCGTCTATAACTGATAAATTATTTGACAGAAAATACTAATAATTGATTTCTTCACATTCACATTTTGTTCACCTAGCAAGGCCGTCTTCATTACCGGTATTAAATTTATAGTTGGATAATATGACTTTCGTTTAAATTTCAAGTTGAAACCCAAATGATTAAATTGCCACCTGTATTTCAGACTCTTTAAGTGCATGGCATATTGTAGGGTCACCTTTATTTAAAAAAAATGTTATCTATATAATCATGTATGTCGTTTGCTTGGTGTGACGCATATTCCAACATCTTTTATTCATATTACGAAATCATATAGGCAAGAATAAACACTGAGTATTTTGAACATCCGATGTTTTGGTTCGATGCTCTGCTCATGTCCTCTAACCACTAGATAGTTAATTCTGATTTTCTCAGACTGCTAATGACGTCTTTATAGTTAATGCGAAGGAGATGAACTTTTTGATATTTCCCTCTGGGATAACACGGTTTATGTTTCGATAGAAATGGGGTTTTAAGACAGATTTCAATAATAACTCATGAGTTGAAACTGTGTATTTGTGTTAGTTTCTTTTGTGTTAAGTGTCCACCAGATGAGTTTAATCCATTTCAACATGTATTTTTCTCTTTGTTTTGATGTTCACCACTGTCATTAGTGAAAAGTATAATCTAAAATACTGAACTCCGAGAAAAATTTAAAACGGAAAGTCCCTACCCAAATGGCAAAATAAAAAAATAAAAACATCAAACGAATAGATAGCAACTCATATTATGACTTGGTACAGGCATATTTTTTTTATGTAGAACATGGTGTATTAAAACTTGATTTAAACTAGCTAAACCTCTCACTTGTGTGACAGTCGCATATAATTCCATTATATCGACAGTGATGTGTGGTTATGATAGGTAAATATTTATCAAAAGTACCAGGATTATAATTTAGTACGCCAGAAGCGCGTTTCTACATAAGACTCATCAGTGACGCTCATATCAAAATAGTTATAAAGCTAATCAAGTACAAAGTTGATGGGCATTGGGGATCCAAACTTCCAGAAAGTTGTGCCAAATACGGCTAAGGTAATATATTCCTGGGACAATAAAATCCTTAGTATTTCGAAAAATTCAAAGTTTTGTAAACAGGAAATTTATAAAAATGGCTAGATAATTGATATTCATTTTAACACCGAAGTGCCAAGTACTGGGATTGGTAAAGGTAAACCACGAAATGAAATGTTTCGTGAATGACAAATTGCATATAGGCTTGAATGCAAATTCGACAAAACCACGAAAATAACTTTCCACGAACATGTACGTTTTACTTAATTCACGAAAATTGATACTCACCAAAATAAGTGAATCCACCCACGAAAATAAGTGAATCCACAGTAAACAAATTTACCATTGTACAGTAACACAATGACGGGATGTATAAGTGCAGAGCCACGTCATATGTAACACAGAAACACACAAAGGCATATAGACTAAGCACATAGCAAAACCGAAAGACAAGCATACAAAACATTTTATAATTTAACAATAATGACGAACTGTAAAAATACAGAGCCAAGTCAATTGGATAGTCAATTGGATATCACCAAAAACAGACTACACAGTGAATGTAATAGTAAAAAAATAAAATAAAACATATAACACGTTATTGTTATTGTTAGTGAGAAGCAAGAAGTAAGATCGAACTTTCGTAGACATGTTTAACACCTCCAAATGTTTACCTTATATTCCCTGCTATTTGTGTATTATCCGCCATCCTAATCCGCACTCCGGAAAGAATAACATCCAGGAATAGGATGTAATATGTTCAAATATAGACGACTATTCTGGTATCTAAACATTTAAGACTGTAATAGCAAAACGCTAGTTAGTTACGAAATAAAAATATTGTTTCGTTCAATCCACTCATAATGGTGACTGTGATATTAATGAATTCTCGATATAAGACTTCAACATAACACTGTTTGAACGGTTTTTGGTGCAACAAATGCCGGTAACAGTAGTATACAGTTGTTCAAAGGTCATAAATAAACTTATCATAGATACAAGGATTAAATGTTGTATTTACTCCAGACACAAGGCTTGATTGGGAGAAAACTAAACCAGGTTACAAACTAAACCCAGAGGAAACACATCAACTATAAGAGGAAAACAGAAACAATGAAGTGCAACAAAAACAAACGTCAATGTAACTTACATAGAAACGAACTATTAGATAACAACTGCCATATCAGGACATTTAAAGAAAAAAAATGGTGCCTAACTGAACCTAGCGCTTTCTTAAATACACCACTAAAATGACAACATTCAGGACAGAAATACATAACAACTAAATGTAAGAACACTCATGACAGAGAAATACATAAATAAATAATATAATAGAACATTACGCCATGTTAAACACAGAATAACAACAATGACCTTAAATAAATTTAGGACAGTACAAATAACAGCATAATAGAATAATGAACTGTTCGTCACACGAAAATATAAAAAAAAAAAAAATACAACTTCTAAATAAGCACATATTGAATGAGAATGCACAAGCATAACGCATGAATTGATACATTGTATATGTAAACTTATTACCAAAGAAAATATCAAGATTAGAAGCTAATGTAGTTTCTTCAATTCCAAGTTCACTGGGATATATGAGCCGCAAGCACTCACTGGTATATGGGTTATTGAGTGACAATATATCTGAAAGTGAAAATAAAGAACTTTCCAAACAAAAAGAGGGAGCCGATCAAAAAGTCGAGTATTTTGCCATTATTCCATTTTGGGTTTTTGTTTTTGTAATAAGTGTTGCATTTAACAAAGTAAGATATTTCAAGACCTAAACTGAAACATTTATTTCGAAAATTCTCATTTCTTAATGTATGTACTGTTCCTCTTTTCTTGGCGACTGGCTGACTTTATATAGGAACATCGCCGCGATATAGTCTTGTGTGCTAATGCGGCTTAAAGCAACCAACAATCAATCAATCAATCATATAGTAACTTCTTAGTAAGAATGAAAAGAAGTTTACAGTATCCTTCAACTTTACTTTCCGCTATATAATTGATCTTCTATCACTAAAGAATACAAAAGTTGGTGAATATTTTGAACTAGCCTCTATCCCATTTAAATTGAGATAAAGGATACAACAGATACAGCATCGTATCTAGATTTTAAAAAGTGATGATTGCAGCTTCCATATTGTGAACGTTCGATTTCCTTAAAAAAGCGCCTATATACGGTGTATTTATCTCCCAATGTATACGATATTTCAGGATTTGTATTTCTTATCATGATTTGCTAGTAGACATAAAAACTGTCAAATAAAGGCATTTGTAGTATACCGTTAGTCATAAATCGTTTTAACTTAAACAAATCCGTATCAGCAACCATTCTGAGGGAAACACTATGAACAAACGTCAACATACATAGAGACGGACTATGTGATAACAACTGCAGCCAAGTTCTGACTTGGTATGAACATTTTAAGATACCTTAATGGATCTTACCTGGGTCATTCATTCGTATGTTTTACTGAGCTTGACCGTTTTGGAATATCCGTTTCACAGATGAGAGTGGATGTATTCCTAATATCGGTACTACTATCCGGTCCTTTTCGAGAAAATGGCCTATCAAATAAGACTTATTGCCGTGTTTGTATTGAGCAACACAAATGGTGTCACATTAGTAGCAGGATCTGCTTCCCCTTCCGGAGCACCTGAGATCACCCAGTTTTGGTGGAGTTTATGTTGTTTAGTTTTTATTTTTCTATGTTGTGTTTTGTGTTCTATTGTTTGTCTGTTGGTCTTTTTTCTTTTATAGCTTAAGAGTTATCAGTTTATTTTCGATTTCTAAGTTAGAAAGTGCTTTGGTATTTTTCCCTCTCTTGTAGAAAAGGCTCTGATTAACGAGACGGTGTATTCTATTTTTAAATTGAGTAAAGAAGTGTTGAAAATCAGAAGTTTTCATATTACTGCAAAACTGTAAAGAATGTGATTGTAGATCTTTGTATTATTTTTAAAATCCGCATTTGACTGACACAACAAATGGAATTTACCTCATATAATATTTCTGAAGGTCAGATTTTACTGTAAATGGGGGTGGTAACAATATAAGATAAAAATAAAATCACAAAAATACTGAAATCCAAGGAAAATTCCCTAATGAAAGATATTTATTGAACAGATAACACTTGATGTATCTTTGGGTCTAAAACAAAAATATATTTCTGATTGAGAGTTGTCTCAATTGCACTCCTGCCACATCTTCTAATATCTGTTGATAGAGCGGTATGTTTATAACTATAATGAAGTTCAGTGTTCCATATATAGAATCTCGACAGAATAATTCTATATTTTGGAAAACAATTTCAGGATAAATAATCCGGCACAACCTTTGATTATTTCAATATTAATCGAAAATAAATGTGACATTTTACACGGATGCACTTGCTGTATGATGCATTTATTTGATAAGGAAATATCGCTTAAAGGACATTTGTTTGTTGCCATGGAAATAATGTCAATAAAGTTTCCATCGAAAACAGTTTTATTAAATTCACTGTCTCAAATTAAATCAACATTCTAAAGCTCTATGGATTAAGAATGTAATTATGCTGTTTATTTCTCGTGCCAATTGCGTCATTATAACATTTACTGATATAGTCAACAATTAACATATGCAACAAACATATGTAGGCTACTAATTATTGAGATGCATGCAGTTTCTGTTTAGTGTATTGATAAATTAGAATAACAATCTTGGTGTACATCATACTTTTTTGTCAGCTCTTTAGGTACATTTTGATATTCTTTTTTTTCAATATTTTTTAAGACTTTTTATAATTCATTATCGTTGACATCCATCCAGCTCCACAGACGTGTAGCATAAACAATAGTTTTATATTAGACAATAAGGATATGGTATCTATCTTTGGTAATGGACCGACCTCATGGGGGAACAAAAGAAAATAATCCCGTTGGTGATCATGCGATTTCCTCCGTATTTTGGTTTATTTTGTTGAGTGCTGTCCAGTAATGAAGCAGAAATATTGTTTATGTAGTGCCCTCAATTTCTAATTCATTTGTATGATCGAAATATATCTTCCTTTTGTTAAAAGAGGCATAGTGGGACACAATATACTTTTGTATTTTTAGTTTTCAAAGTAAAGAAAATGTCAAAAGAAAAAAAGTAAATTCACAAAAATACTGAACTTCGAGGAAAATTCAAAAACGGAAAGTCCCTTATTAAATGGCAAATCAAAAGGTCAAACGAGTTGTCAAACGAGTGGACAACAGCTGTCATATTCCTGACCTGGTACAGGCATTTTCTTGGGTAGAAATGGTGGATTGAACCTGGTTTTAAAGCAGTTTAAACCTCTCACTTGTATGACAGTCGCATCAAATCCATTATATTGACAACGATGCGAGAACAAAACAAACAGACATAATAGGTGAAAATGTCAAAACAAGGGATACAGCAGTCAAAATTGAGATATAATCTTAATCACTATAAAATCAAACAAAATGTAACAAAGAAGCACAAATAGGCATATAACAAATTTAACAACCTCATTCATTTGTAAGTTAAACCAATATGTATACTCAAGTTGTTTTTTGTTGTTGTTGTTTTTGTTATATTTGCGTGTATTTAAGGTTATCCCTTGTTTGTTTTGTTTTTTTGGCTCTTTGTTTTTTTTCAATAATAATAAGGGATGCCCCTTGTTTTAGGTCTATATCTGTTTTCCTTATCCATATTGACTTTTTCTTTTAGTGCCAAATGTTTATTTGCTACTTGTTGACATGAATTGCAATTGCAGTAAGTCAGACACATATTCTATTTAAAAGAATTCAATATTCTTTGACAAATGATTATTATCTGAATTCTTTAAAATATTCGGAATCTATAGTGAATAGTAGGGCGATGACCTTAACTGTTTGGATGTCTCTCTGTGCATTTGCTGCAGACATGCAATGTAATTGCTTTCTGGCATATATCACAAATTATGATTAAAGACTTTTTGAAATCCGTTGTGAATTCACTATGATGTATATGCTGTCAACATATATTGACGGTTTTGTCGATTTAAATCACCAACACTTAATAAGGCTTTGTCAGTTAACAAAGCAATAATGGTGTCAAAGAGAATCAGACAAAAATAATACAGTCACATCATGGACATGGCATATATTGTGGACAGGTCAAAAAGTGAGTTGTTACAAATTGTCATGTAAACGAAAGACAAGTAATGTTTTCATAAGATATTCTATGATAAATACCATGATTGATCAAGTTTAAACAGGCTTAAACTAAAGAGACATATCTGCATGTTCTTTGAGCTCGCTTAGCGAGAAATCCTAGATATTATCAGATATGCTTCGTTTATCAGGATACATTTACGGTACCAATTTCCTTGCACCAGATGCGCATTTCGACAATACATGTCTCTTCAGTGATGCTCGTGGCCAAAATATTTGAAATCCAAAGCTTATATAAATGATGAAGAGCTATAATCCAAACGGTCCAAAAAGTTAAGCCAAATCCGTGAAAGGAATCAGAGCTTTGCACGAGGGAGATACATTCCTTATTTTATAATAATTTCTAATATTTCGTAACAGCAAATTTAAATAACACAAAAAAATCCGTATTTTCATGCCATACAACTGAGTAGCATAACGCAATTTGTTGTATGAACGTACCATTCTATTGACACTTGTATCCCTTGTGCACCTAAAATGAAGTTATTGTTAGTCTTACTAAATATTCAAATCTCAACCGGAGAAATGTGAAAGAAGGAATTCATCAATGTACTATTTGTTCAGTGTCCATCAGTTGATCGAACCTTAAGAACTATACATATTCCAATGGTAAATTGCATTTTTCGAATTGAATATGGAAGTCTTCCCTGAAAAACAAACTTGACGTATTTCAAGACTATCAGGACTATAATTGGAAGATTAGAAGGATGTCAAATTGTTAAACAAAAAAATGAAACCTTAAATTTTGCGGGTTGAAAATGTTCCAAAATAGTTTTTCTTCTTTATTTATTGAGGTATTTCAGAACATGAACTTTAAGAACGCTGTGTTCTTCTAATTCTACTATTGTGCCCTTTGGGAAACGCGATTGCATTTCCTCGACCTCGACAGAAATCTAGAATTGTTAACCCAAGTAAATTAAGGCACAGTAGTTTACCACTGTTCAAGTCATAAATCAATTAAGCGGAAACAAATCCGGGTCAAACACCCAAAAAACATCGGAACAACTGGAACTCTTAACTGCTACAAAAACAAGCGCCAACATACATAGAAGCGGATAAATTGATAACTGCCATGTTCCGGACTTGATACAGGACATTTTGAAACAAAATGGTTAGTTAAACCTGGTTTTATGACTAGCTAAACCTCCCGCTTATATGGCAATGATAAAAAATACCGCTAAAATGACAACATTATGTTACAGGAATGCAGTACAAACAAACACAAGAACACTAAGGACAAAGAAGTAACACTATATCAAAACAGACTTAACAAAAGAAACAACATAACTTAAACCATGAATGTTGGACGTATAAATACTGAGACACGTGTAATAGCAATGCGAATTAACACATGGCTAAAAGCATTCATATTAGGGAATAGGTTAAAATTGTGACTTACTTTTATATATATGTCTGGCGTATTAAATTATAATCCTGGTACCTTTGATAACCACCGTAAATTACAAAGCATCTCACAATTAAGCATATACATGTATTCACAATTTGACCAAATTCCTAGAAGGTCCCTTCTAAGTTATAACAAATACTTTTATGTGAACTCCTCAACTATATATGCAAATAAAAGTACCAAAACAAAATGACATAGCACTGTAATTATAGTATTGGATGGCATCTCAAATTTCTTTATCCCATTGTGAAAACTAAAATAACAAAATAAAACTCCCAGGAAAATTCTAAACGGAATGTTAAGTTATCAAATGGCCAAACAAAAAAGCTCGAACATCAAACTTATACAAAACAACTGTCATATTCCTGACTTGGTACAGGCATTTCTTTATTCAGAAAATGTGGGCATAAACCTGGTTTTATAGCTAGCTAATCCTCTTGTGTATGACAGTTACATAGAGTCCCATTATATTGACAACAAAAAAATAGTTGTTTTCAAAATCATTTCTTTGTGTATTTAACTTTAAAATAAATTAAAGTCATTAGTTATAAGTTTAATCATTAACATTTCCACATAAATCCATGATTGTGATGAAATTTTTAAAGAATACATTTGCATGGCATGTAAAGTGTTCTTAGTCTGTTTCTTTGGTCCATTATTTTCCTCTTAATACGTAGAACTGGACTTATTTTCATCTCAATATATATAAATTACCTTTTCCGAATATTTTGTTTGAAGAACAAATCAATGTCCTTAGCTTTAAATATGCCTTATATCTTAATTCCTTTACAAAACAATATTGCAAAATTATGACAGCTATCAAGATACTATTTATTTTATCTTACAAACCCAAAAACTCAATAACTCAAATCTAACACTTGTTTTTTTTTCTAATGACAACTTTTACAAACACCTTTCAATCAAGTATTCAGTAAAGACCAAATAACTACATATAGATGAATTACTAGATAACTTCAGATGCAATATGTGCTTAATGAGTAATTCAACAGAAAGGAGGCATAGACTTATGAACTAAATCTCAAATATTAAGCAAAACAAGAATGTGTCCATAGTACAGGGATTCCCAACTCACACTATCATTTTAAGCTAAAAAAAAATAATTTGGCATTTAAATTAGAAATATCATATCATAGGAAACATGTGTACTAGTTTCAAGTTGATTGGACTTTAATTCTATCAAAAACAAGTTTAACCAAAAACTTAAACTTGGGGCGGGACAGATGGACGAATGAAAAAAAGCTTCTTGTCCCCTGCTTTAGGTAAGAGGCTAAATTCATGCAACAAGGCTATTTCCTCCAGTAGGCCATAATATAAATAAAACAAGCAAATATCATTAGCATTAAATTTTATTGATGTTGCATGTGATATGCAAAACATGTTTGTCAGAATATACAATGTGTGTCACAAGTATAAAAAATATGGTTGATGCAATTAGAAGCCATTAAGCTTACATAAATATGTACATCAGTATATACAAGGAATAATCATACAGCATGCATAGCACAATGGTAGCACTTGGTACTAACAGGAATGTTCAATGTACTGGGTAGTTGTCTTCACTGAAAATGAAATCACCTAGTCAAAATTTAATCAAAACGCTCATTTTCCCCATGATCATAATGCTGATACCGGGATAACTAACTCAAAATATTCAATTACAATAAATGTACTTGTCTTTTAAATCTAAATTCGCAACACCTATTATATATACATATAAAGTATTATGTTTATATTCACTACTTTGATTTTTTTTATTGATGAAATAATAAGCAATTTCATTTCCAACTTAAACTAAATACAAAGCAGGTTCAACAGTTTCACA
The DNA here is from genome assembly GCA_019925275.1 of Mytilus edulis. Classification (NCBI taxonomy): domain Eukaryota; kingdom Metazoa; phylum Mollusca; class Bivalvia; order Mytilida; family Mytilidae; genus Mytilus; species Mytilus edulis. The sequence continues at coordinate 137,136,939 of CM034349.1, forward strand.
AATAACAGTTTGATAATGTACATGAAACAATGAGAAATCAGCAGCAGTTTGGTCTCCATGGCAATGACTTTGTAAGCAAATGTTTACTGGAATGACCTTGAAGTGATGACAATGAGCAAAGTTAAACATAATACTAAGGTAAGAGAATTGTTACAGTTGAAAAAATGATATGTTAGTCACAAGTAACATAAGTGTATGAAGTTATCATGATTGAAGATGCACAAACTCCTATACCTCTGTTAAATTCTATGTATGTGGCTAGTTTGCTTTGCAATTTTGCATTTGAATACATAATAAAACCAGGTGCTCCGCAGGGCGCAGCTTTATACGACCGCAGAGGTCGAACCCTGAACAGTTGGGGCAAGTATGGACAAAACATTCAAGCGTGATACAGCTCTGAATTTGGATTGTGATCAAATTTTTGACATTACATGGTTTTTTTTTTACACAAAACAAATGTCAAGATTTTATTAATCAATTAAAGATTTCTTCTTCAAACTTTTTAAATCTAAAATTAAATAGTTGACACAGCATAGGTTTCTGACACAGAATGAATGTGGTCTAATGAACTTAAAATATTTTTTTTGCCTTTGAGCAATTCACTATGCTGTTGAATATTAATCCTCTCAAAAAAATGTTTGAAGAAATTTTCTTTTTATTTATGAAATCTGAAATGAGAAAAATTTAAACCCCCCCCTTTTTTTTCACATCCCCGTTTCCCTTTTTTCCAAAACTGATATCAATTCAAATTTCTAATGGAGTTTGCAACAATAACTACTCTTTTAAATACATCATAAAATATTAAAATGTAAAATAAAGTGCTTGTTATCACTGAATGGTAAAGATTGGTTGGTAGTAAAAGTGAATATACATTGTTTATTGTATAAAACAATAAAAAAAACTTCATCAGCAACATTTTATATTGGCAAATTTCCAATGAAGTTATTTACATAAAGTTATTGGCAAATAAAAATAGAAAATGACATCATAGTCATGTCTGGCAAATGTCCAACATACATTATCTAAAAATATTTTAGATAAGATAAGGAAAAAAAGCTTCATCAGCAACATTTTATATTGGGAAATTTCCAATGAAGTTATTTACATAAAGTTATTGGCAAATAAAAATAGAAAATGACATCATTGCCATGTCTGGCAAATTTCCAACATATATTATCAACTTCTATTCTATACAAAGAAAGATAACTCCAATTGAAAATTAATTGCTATTGCACAATATTGTGCAATTAGATATTTCTTGCTATTGTGCAATACTGTGCAATTGAAAATTTCTTGCTATTGCACAATACTTGATATGGAATCCTGATTTGGACCAACTTGAAAACTGGGCCCATAATCAAAAATCAAAGTACATATTTAGATAAAGCATATCAAATAAGCCCAAGAATTTAATTTTTGTTAAAATCAAACTTAGTTTAATTTTGGACCCTTTGGACCTTAATGTAGACCAATTTGAAAACTGGACCAAAAATTAAGAATCTACATACACAGTTAGATTTGGCATATCAAAGAACCCATTTATTCAATTTTTGATGAACAAAGTTTAATTTTGGACCCCCATTTGGACCAACTTGAAAACTAGGCCAATAATTAAAAATCTAAGTACATTTCTAAATTCAGCATATCAAACAACCCCCAGGATTCAATTTTTGTTAAAATCAAACTAAGTTTAATTTTGGACCCTTTGGACCTTAATGTAGACCAATTTGAAAACGGGACCAAAAATTAAGAATCTGCATACACAGTTAGATTCGGCATACCAAAGAACCCCAATTATTCAATTTTTGATGAAATCAAACAAAGTTTAATTTGGACCCTTTGGGCCCTTTATTCCTAAACTGTTGGGACCAAAACTCCCAAAATCAATACCAACCTTCCTTTTATGGTCATAAACCTTGTGTTTAAATTTCATAGATTTCTATTTACTTAAACTAAAGTTATTGTGCGAAAACCAAGAATAATGCTTATTTGGGCCCTTTTTTGGCCCCTAATTCCTAAACTGTTGGAACCAAAACTCCCAAAATCAATCCCAACCTTTCTTTTGTGGTCATAAACCTTGTGTCAAAATTTCATAGATTTCTAATAACTTAAACTAAAGTTATAGTGCGAAAACCAAGAAAATGCTTATTTGGGCCCTTTTTGGCCCCTTATTCCTAAAATGTTGGGACCAAAACTCCCAAAATCAATCCCAACCTTCCTTTTGTGGTCATAAACCTTGTATTAAAATTTCATAGATTTCTATTCACTTTTACTAAAGTTAGAGTGCGAAAACTAAAAGTATTCGGACGACGACGACGACAACGACGACGACGACGACGACGCCAACGTGATAGCAATATACGACGAAAATTTTTTCAAATTTTGCGGTCGTATACAAAAAATTTAAAAAAGCTTGCATGTATTATTTGGAATTCCTGAAAATTGGATATGCTGCAATATCTACAAAAGTGTGACTATAGAATGTTTTAGTGAAAATTATTTATGTGCACAATTTAAATATCTAACTTTCTAAAGGATTCCAGTATAAGTCTGATAACATATTGTATTGATTGATCAATTTGGTTTAATAGCATAAAATGTAGTTTGGTATACAAAAGATGAAATGACAAAAATGATCCAACTGCAAAGTCATAACTGGAAGGTTAACAGTTACAACAGTGACATTTCTTTCTTTCAGTTAATAAGACCAACCCAAGTGAAAAATTGAATAGAACTTCATTCTATCCAATTACATACACACAATATTTCCAAGTGGTTCAGAATGAAATGGAATTTCAACTAAATAAAGTAAACCTCTAAGACAAAAACAAACATGCCAAAAATAACACTTAACAAAGAAACATAAGAGGTAAATTTGGTTTAATGAAACTTATTTAGTAAACTGTAAAATCTCAGTATTTCATATATTGCCAAATTTTAAACTGGTACTAAAACCATTGTAATACTACTAAAGTATTTAAGGGAGAAACAGACCCGTCCTGAGTGTGAAATTTTCTCTAAAAGCTGAAACCTATCATAACATAACTTTAAATAATTGTTCTAATGCCCCTTTTCATGATTAGATAATAGCAAATATAATCAGAAAATTTCTACCTATGATATATTTGACTGAGCTACATATCCTTATAAAACTTGTTTTCTTTCTTCTTAGAACTAGCATTGCTACAAAGATAAATATATGAAAAAGTTCTGTCCTTTAGGTATAAGATGTTTTGTATATTACCGTTTTTTGTGCAAGTGATCAAATTATTTCTCCCATTAGTGGTGTTGAACATAATCGTAATTGTAAGTCATTATCAAATTATTTTTTGTATTATAATTTATTTATGCGAAAAGCCAAGCAATAAGATGAGAATAAAATGAAGGTGTTTACGCTATCACTTTCCATTACAACCTTAACTGAGCATTTGTCTTACATGATTGTAACAAATCAGCACCATTTATATTGCTAAATGTACACACTATATATACATGTACAATATATACACATATTTATTTACATAGTTTACAATCCAATGACAAACAATATAATTCAACAATATCTGAGAGTATAAAAAGTATAACAATTAGCACTACTGTAGGTTTGTATCATGGTTAGCACTTAATGAGAACTAAATAGCACTATTTCATCAATTAATTTAACTTGATGTTTAGGTTAAGAGAGGTCTATAACCCTAAATCTGTATGGTATTTACTCTGAGAAAGTATCATAAACAGTACATCAGTCATCTATATGAAATATCATCAATAGTAATGTAAACATTGTGGTTTAAAAACAAATATTTTCATGGCTTTAATCAAGATATGAAGCAGTTATTTATATGTTGATTGCAATATATTGATGCAATTGATCTCTATCCTAGCTAAAATTAAGAGTAACTATATGGTTCAGATATGTCCAGAACAGTCCCCAACTGATATCATTGAATTATGTTTTCATCATTGAAATAATGATATAATGGATTTACATCATATAAGTTAACATATGAACACTTACATTGGTCATATTATATAAATATCATTAATAACAAGAGATTCTGATCAACATTCATCATGAAACAGATCTGCTAAACTAGCACTTTCTACATTCCAGGTACTACTGCACTATAACTTGTACTAACTATGCAATACATGGACATTTCTTTAATAACAAATCAATAATAATATTACTTAAAATCATCTAATGGAAAGTTATGTAACAAACCGACTTTTTAAATACTGTAGAATCAATAGAAAAAATATTACCATTTAGTAATTTTAAGTACCATTTAAAATCTATTTCTTAAAAAAACACTTAACTAATTGGTGAATAAAAGTATATATGGTTTGTGTCCCCAAGAAACCCATAATAAATTACATTCAACAATTAATAATAAAAGTAATACAGTATGCAAGTCTATTAAATATACAAATGATATCTGTGGCAATAACATGGTGTATACTGGCTTTCCTAAGCTACGACTACAGTAACAAGCTGAACATTAAGTTTTGATTCAATTAAGTAATAATGGTTTCTATCATTTAATACAAATTACCCTTTTTTATGGAAAGATAACAGAAATTTTCCCTAATTTTGTTCACCGTAAATAACAGATATCTGAATAATCTTGCATGTTTTCTTTCCAATCAATTAAAATACGTAGTTTTAACCAGAGACATTTGTTTTTATAAAATAGAACAGATCATAATGAACACCAATCAATGACTAGTTAATAAAGGGAGATAATTCATGGGAGACAGTGATTGCATTGCATTAATAATATTAGTCCCAAACTTTATCACCTAATAACCCAAAATATAATGTATAAAAAGCACCACTAAGGAATTATAAATAGAGAATATTATATGGAAATTACGAATGCTGAAAATACAAAGCACATTTGTCACAAAGCACTATTGGAAGATGGGTGATTTGTCCCTGGAAGAAGGTAGAGGTTGAGGAGGCACCACTGTTTGTGTAGATATTGTTTGGTTGACTGCCATCTCAGTGATCACACTGGACGTGAGTTAGGAGGTAATGTGGCTGCATTCCTGGGACCACTACCTTGACGACCTTGTGGTCCAAAGGAGGAATACTGCTTTGTCCCTCTTAGAGTGCTGTAAGTAAAGAAAATGTAAAGATTAGTATAGACATAACAAGGACTCCCAGGGAAATATTCTGATATAAAGGATACTACAGGGAAATAAATAAGGAATAATGTCCACAGTGCTGCCACCTACCTTGTTTACTGTGCCTTCTGTTTAGGGATCTACTCTTACTTTCACTGAAATAAAATGTCTTTCTTAAAGATAACCAGATGTTCCGCAGGGCACAGCTCTATACCACCCCAGAGGTCGAACACTGAACAGTTGGAGCAAGTATGGACACAACATTTAAGTTTGATACAGGTCTGAATTGGGATTGTGATTAGATAGTTGACACAGAATGAATGTGGTCTAATGAACTTAAAATTATTTTTGTGTCTTCGAGCAATACACAATGCCTTTTGAATATTAATCCACTAAAAAAAATAACATTTGAAGGAATTTTCTCCTTTTTTTTGTTAATTTCTGAAATCTGAAATGAGAAAAATTGTACCCCCGTGCAAATTCTTATTTACCATCCCCTTTTTTTGCCACCTACCCCTTTCCATTATTTCAAAAATAATCTCAATTCAAATGTCTAATGGAGTTTGCAACAAAAACTACTCATTTAAATACATCATAAAATATTGAAATATAAAATGACATACAGTCATGGTTAAAGTAATATTGATTGATATCTAAAAATAAATTTACAGCTAATCATCTCAAGACAAACATCATTTCTTAATATATAATTTTTAGATAGATGTCAAATTCTACTAGTCAAATAAATTTTTGCCATCTACTGTGGATTCATTTATTTTCATGGGTATCAATTTTAGTAGCTTGAGGAAAACTTGCATTTTCCTGGATAATTTATTTCTTGATTTTACCAATCTCTGCATACAAAGCAAATTTGTGATTCACTTTTACCAACGAAATCCAGAAAAATTTGTATCCAACGAATAATATTAATTCCACATTCCTCTGAACTTCAATGCAAAACTTTTAAGATTTTGCATTTCAGAATATGAACAAGTTAAAAAAATATAAAAAATTTGTTCAAAAATGGATGAGGTATGGGGCACAAAAATGCAATAATTTTTTGGATGCAGCTGAAATTTTTAAGGACTACAAAGATTTTGAGAAAAACACTCCAACTCTGGCTTCAGAGGTAAACTCAATGTGCTTTTTCGAGGGAATTGATCATACTTGACTGTTGAATGTCCAGTGACAAATTAAATGTATATTCATAGCAAGCGCATGTTAATGAAATATAGATATGAACACTGCTAATTACTAGACAAACATGTTGAGCCAGTTTATGTCTAGCTAGTTCACGATGTCACCGTCGGTAGAAAACCATGTCAACTTACCAAGACATATTCTTTACTAACAATAAATTTGATATTTACATAAAAACCTAGGACTAACCTTAAATTTCCTGAACTAACAATGCCTTTCTTTGTTATCTTTTTACTTAAATGCTGTATCCACTGTTTTTGCTTTTCAGTACTTTCAGCTAACAGCAACATTTCCTTTGCTTGTATATTTTGGTCATAATTTACTGTAAAGAAAAAGAAAAATCTATATCATAAATATAATTAAATACAAATTTCATTAGGTTTTCCTCTTAACTTATTTATTCATTGGTTGCAATGAATTACATTGATTTCCCAGTTAAGTAAAAACCGATAATTTCACATGTGTAATAAATGTGGTTATTTCACTCTCTAACTTCATACAACAATATACAATTACGGCCGGTTGGAAAGGTGAATATCCAAAATTGTCAACACTAGAAGGTTATTTCAATGAGGGTGCAGCATCGACTGCTGGCACTCTATTCATTTCCAAAGCCTTATTTCCTCATCTCTCGATGGGCTGTCAGTGTAACGTGAATGTTGCCATCTTGTTTATTTACGTCTGTGACGTCATTTTCATGGGAGGTAACTTGAGTGCAAATTTAGACACTAAAAAAGGTTATTCCCTGGTGCTGGTGTAAATTTTAAGGGTTAATCGTCCTCCCTTGCAATTAAATGAAAATTAACCGAATTATTCCATGTCACATGATATAAAGTTGTTATCCAATAGAATTGTTTGTAATATATGTAAGGTATAATAATATCAAAACAAATTGTGAATGTATAGAAATAAGATATAGTTCCTTACATGTTTAACATTAATTTCTTTAAAAAAAGTCATTTGCCAATGTAATAAAAAGAATAAGCATTTAAAGAATTCAAGTATTGAAAAATATTCACCTCATGACCAAACAACACTGATATTTAACTGATGCACTATGCACATTGGTGAATTAATGTGTTGTTCGGTCACTCGTTGAATATTTTTCTCTATTTGAATTCTTCGATTAGTTTTTCTATAATTATCTTTCAATGTTTATTTCGTCAATTAATTATATCTGGGTAAATCATAATGCAGAAATAAAAAGGAAATATTATTCATTGCACAAACAATTATGATTTTTCACAACTCTTTTCTGTAATAATGACATACCTTTACAATAACCGATGAATTCTTCATTTTTATCAAAATGATCTTTATGTACTTTTGTATGACAATCTACAAAGGAAAACAAATACACATATAATTTAATATAATATAAGAAATTACAAACGTCTACATTTCAGATCTCGAGAGGGATGGACCATATAATTTGACAAATACAACAATATGTGTTTTCATTCCAGAGCTTGAGGTAGTGAAAATTTACAATATTGTTATATGAAGAAAATAAAGTATGTCTACATTCCAGAGCTTGAGGTAGATGGACAATATATAATTTGACAAAGTAAATAACGTACGTCTACATTCCAGAGCTTGAGGTGGATGGACAATATATAATTTGATAAAGTAAATAACGTATGTCTACATTCCAGAGCTTAAGGTGGATGGACAATATATAATTTGATAAAGAAAATAATATACATCTACATTCCAGAGCTTGAGGAAGATGGGCAATATATAATTTGATAAAGAAACTGGCGTACGTCTACATTCCAGAGCTTGAGGTGGATGGACAATATATAATTTGACAAAGTAAATAACGTACGTCTACATTCCAGAGCTTGAGGAAGATGGGCAATATATAATTTGATAAAGAAACTGGCGTACGTCTACATTCCAGAGCTTGAGGTGGATGGACAATATATATAATTTGACAAAGTAAATAGCATACGTCTACATTCCAGAGTTTCAGGTTGATGGACAATATATAATTTGATAAAGAAAATAAAGTACGTCTACATTCCAGAGCTTGAGGTGGATGGACAATATATATTTTTTGCCAAGTCAATAGCGTACAACTACATTCCAGAGTTTCAGGTGGGTGGACAATATATAATTTGATAAAGAAAATAACGTACGTCTACATTCCAGAGCTTGAGGTGGATGGACAAGATGCCACACTGGTTTATTACAAGCATCACATGTTGTAGGAGTTCTATAATGTAAGGGAATTAACTCATGGCCTTTATAGTTAATCACAGCAGACTTGTCCTGTAAACAAAGTAGTAAATTTCAGTTATTAGTGCAGACACATTACAGATCATTATTCTAGCAAATATATACACAGAGCAGATTACTGTGGATTCATTTATTTTCGTGGGTACCAATTTTCATGGATTAAGGAAAACTTACAAATTCGTGGATATCTAATTTCGTGTTTTTTCTGAAGTCTGTAAACATTTGATTTCATGGTTCATCTGTACTCACCAAATCCACAAAAATTGGTATCCAATGAATAATAATGAATCCACAGAAATTGAGAATATGGAAATCAAAGCTCTTGTTAGCATTGCGAGTAACGGCTATTCTCATTTTGTAATGGACAATACTGAGGAAATGTTTAGACTTGATTTATTTTCTTTGGTCCATAAGTGTAGTTGTACTTCACCTTTTTGAGAATTAATAGATTTGGATGTCATGTACAACTTAAGAAATTTTCTATCAGATATTTAGTCTGTTATCACTGTTTTTTAATATAAAAAAATAAAAAAAGTTGCCATGTGAGGTTGGTTGGGGATGTGCCCATCTGACCTCTAGATGATTGTTTTGGTGTTTTGAAGATTCTCTTCAAATATTTCATAAACCTTATACCTCCTTTTTATTGGCAATAGTTTCTTTAAAAAAAAATAATACTGGAAATAAAATATATATATCTTTGTATACTTGCAATTTGTTAAAACAGATAATGCCTGTATGTGATTTTGATTGTATATTGAGAATGTTTTTTTATTTAACTTGCAACCCGTAATCTTAGCACATCTTTCAAAGTCAATGGAACTTGAATAAGGGTGCAGGCAGAATATAATCATGGAAATTAGATGTTCCTATGCTAACACAAATGTATATCAAATAACTTATATATATTTTAAGTAGTTCCCTTTTCTCCATGGCAGCACCTTTAAGTCTCACCTCTGCCACTTTGTTGAGGCAACACATAAATTAGAAGAAATTTAATTGAAATTTATATATTATGCACAGAGGGATACGATTGTTGTAAGCTTACTTGTTGGGCAATTTCATGAACTTCAGACTGGCGTCTGTTTTCCCCTTCTGATGCATACAACACCTGCAAACATAATACAAATATTCTTGGTACATCTTATCTGTTTGGAGACTGATGCAAACAAGTTATATTCATTATAAAATAGGGTATCACATTACACCATATACTATGAATAAACATAGTCAGTATATACAGACCAAGTGTTAACATTTCTCTGTATGAAGAAATCATAATTTTCCCAGTTTTCCATTCTTACCCTTTATACCAAATATATAATGTTCATGTGAAGTGATTTAATTTGATTGAAAACTGTTGTAATTTGGCATTAATTATGATATGGTTTGAGTTTAAAACATTTTTCACATTTAAAAAGGGAGATAAAAACAAAGCAAAAATTATTAAGGTTAACTGTTTTAAAAGAAAATAGCTATTTTAAATTTGTCCTCTTAAAAATTTATTATATAATATGGTGTGGTCCATTCTTACGTGTGTGAAAAAACCTAAGTCACAATGTTCAAATGCTAAAATATTAAACATACGACTAACCTGAAAGATCCTTGGTACATCCTTAGCTTCTGCCCTATATACATCACCCTGTGTCACTGATCGCACATGGAATAATTTTCTACAAAAGCAAAATTCAATAATTAAGCAAAATTCAATAATTAAGACAACATAGGAAACCTCTCAACTCAGTGATCTCAAAAATTAAAACAGCACAACCTTTTCACCTGTAGAAGTGTGCAAGCGTCACAAAGAATCATTTGCCTTTCTCTTTAGCACAAACTCACTACAAAATATTCTAATATACAACACATAGCAGTTTCAAAGTTATATGAACCAGACTTATATAACTGTAAGAAAAAGAACATGTACTTACTCTATATCTAATACTAAGACTGGATCAGAATTCTGTTTATCATTTTCTGTATTATAAAACAACACTTTCCGACTGCTAACTACCACAAATTGTTTTTTCCAACCATATTTCTTAATATTAGATTTATTAGGAACTGCTAACCAACCCTCTAATATCACATCTGAAATTCACAAATCAAATTCCATCAATAAAATTGTTTTATTATATTTTTTTTTCAAAGTATTTATTTCCAATTATAAATGACAACTTTTATAAAAGTGTTAAGATATTAACAGGCAAAGACAGCTGAAGAAATGTTAACCTTTTCTTTGTCCAATTTTTTGGCATGATTAACATCATTCTGCCTGGTTCTAATGCATTACATTTGTAATGGTTATTTTGATTGGATGATTTCAGTATTTTGAGGTATATTATCCAGATTTTATCTTCTGGAATGTCTTTTGGCAATATTGACGTTCTTAAAAAAGCCAATAGCATCTGGGTAGAACTAACTGTATCCCTGCCTCTACAAAGCAATTGTTGACCATGTGCTCCAGATTTCATTATGTTTTCAAGATGTATGTTTTCCAAAAGTGAATACTAGTATGCATGATCAGTTCTTAATCAACACTGTTCTATTTCACAACAAAATAAATAGGTGTAATATAATAAGCATAACTTTTAAAGGGAGATAACTTACCAGACCCATCTCCTCCATCTTCCATTGTTAAACTGTTCATTGAAGTGGAATCAATATTACCATAGGCAAGTTTCTGTCTTAGTTGTTCTATTTCACTATCTTTAGAATCTAATTCCATCTGTAAATGAGCTTTTTGTTGTCCTTCATCATATAAAGCTGCTTGGGTTTCAGACAAATCACGCCCATGTTTTTCTACCATTTTATTATATTTTTCTTTTTCCTGAAATGTTTTAGAATAAGAAAATCAATAGAAAACAATACAAACTCAAAGTTGTGAGAAGTACATGGCATGTGTTATAAGCAGAAATATTTCAACTCTACACACTGAGCCTACTATTCCAAATTGGCAGACAGCTACTATTTATTTAATGCTGGCTAGTACAACTAATGACGATCTATTGAATCCAACACTAATTATTCCTGAACAAAAGAAGTTATGGGTATAGGTCAATGAGACAGCTACACAACAAAGAAAATTACGATAAAAGATAATTGTTTGTTAGTCTTACCATTAATAGTTCTTGCTGTAGTTTCCTCAGTTCTCTGTCTTTTTTCTTCACACTCTGGTCAGAGTTAGCATTTTTAGCATTTTTACCCTGGGTTCTGAATTCTTTCCTATTCATTATTTCTGCTAACTTATTTACAGCCTAAAACATTTAATTCATAGAAAGGTATATTATCAACATTTAAACATACCCAAAAACATGCCCCAATCTTTTCTTTAAAATCAGCATTTTTTCAAAAATTTCCAATAATGTATAAAGCACATTTCCAATATAATCAAATCTCGTCATCTTTTTTAAAGGGACACTAAAAATCCAATTGCACGTGTTGGTTTAATCTATTTATATCTTTATTTATGTTTACATCGCTTATATGGTCATCTGAGGTCAAATCAATAAGATGGCGTCTGGATTAAAATACACACGAAACGAACCTATATATTATCTACCCCATGCTCTGTAAACTGTTTATTTCAGACTTTTGATAGTTTGGATAAAAGTTTTACATTGTTATAAATCAAATACGAGAATTTGAGTCAAATCAGTGACCATGAATTTGACAGCTAGTGCCCCTTCAAAATCTAAATTTCTGCCAATTACATCTCAATAATGCCATTAAACACTTTCTCATAGATGTCATTATATCTACACTTCTTTTATTCTTTTCTTCAATAAGATATAAATGTGTACCTGAATCTTTTTCATTCTTTCTTCTTCTAGACTTTTCTTTATTTTATCAAGTTCATTATCCGGCACACTTTTCTGTTGCATATTCTGGTAATCTAAAATAGTTTTTTCACAATATCAAATGTTTTTAGTCATAATAAGATGTCATTTATATCAAAGAAGTATGTATAAAATCCCCTACTCATATTTTATTTTTACTAGAAATTCAGTCCTGGCCTTGCAGTCATTAAACTTTTTAGCATGATCATCATACAGACTCAGAAATTGACCAATCAAATTATTGAGTCTGTATGATGATCATGATTATTACTGGATTGAGTGTTTCAAGCATAAATCTAGTACTCAGACTACTGAGTAAAGTTTTATGACCAAGAGCCCTGGTAACTTGTATGATACCCTTTTCCAGGTCTAGCTTCAAAATTGGTTGGTTGGAAAGTATCACAAACATTACTTTATTTGAAACATCATGAATCTTATTATTTTCTTTATCAATAACAGAAGAAACCACCTTGATCCAAATTAGTTTTTCATTAGATGCTGATTATTTTCTTGGTTGGATTTTGGTTATTGTAAAAAAGCTAATTCTTTCATATCTTGTTCGAACACTGCAATAATTATAGATATAACTCACCATCCTGCAAACTTTTCATTCTGTTTACGATATCATCTTTCTCCATTTGTATCTGTTCAACTTTCTTTGAATATTCTCTACAGTTATCTTCAGACTAAACAATCAATAAATTATATAAATCAATAAATTATATAAATAGCAGTGGTTTTGTTGAGCTTATTCTTCAATAAACAACTTATCATCATTCAAAACTTCCTTCTGTTTGTGTATTTCAAACTACTATTCAAATGAATATCAACTACAAGAAGTATAATTACGTATGATAAGATATCTCATGCATTTCATATCAACTAGTTTATAATAGCAAAGACGATTTTGTTGTACACATCTATAACAAAATAATAAAACTGTTGGAACAAGATGCTACAAATATAACCAATTTCAAAGAAACTGTAATATACTATGACCACATATCATAGCTACCATACTTTCTTGTCCAAATCAATTTTGGGTCACAAAACTTATTCTTTTGTTTCTAATGTTTCGTTCAATTAATTCTTTATTTCGGAAAAGAGAACTAAATGATTATCTGATCTAAACCACTTTTCTGTCAAGGACATGATACTTGGATATCTAATCCTTAAAAAAGCTGAATACTCACTGCAGCTATCATATTTTCTTTCTTGTTCAGTTCATTTTTATGTCGAGATACTAATTCTTTGATTTCTAATCGTAACACAGTTTTTTCTTTCTCTACATCGGCTAGTTGTTCTTCAGCTATTGTTAAGGCTATATGTTCTGATTCAGCTTTGGCAAGAGCTAACTGTAACTGCTGGACAAGTGAGTCCCTAAAATTACCAAAACCAAATATAACATTTTGACTACATCTTTTTAATCATTTTTATTTTGTATAAAAAAAACTTTTCTTTTTTTTTTATTTATAACCAAAGATAAAAGTTTTAAATGGAGAAAATAAAATTAATTTATTACAATCATACTGTAATAAATATTTAAAAGAAAAGAAAAACAGACAGAAATTTAATTTAAGAACATCAGTTCATTGTAATGAAGTTTCCTGTCCATTTGAAGGCATCCACTATCTCCATATCTAAACTTCTTTGAAAATATGATTAATACTTTTAAATATTGCTCCCTTCTCTCCAAAAAAAAAACCCCAAACCAACTCAAACCCTTCCTTATTTTTTTTTATGTATGAAAATAAGAGTGACAGCTTACTTTTCCTCCTCTAATGCTATCAGATCTGTTTGTATATCTTCATAACTTTTATTTTTCTCTTCTACATCATCCTTTAATTCTTTTACTTGTGTTCTGTATAATGACTGGAAAAAAAAGTTATATATGTCATTAATCAATAAATTGCTCCTTATCAAATAGTAGTTTTAATAAAATTCCTAGAACTATAATAATTACATTCTTTATAACCCAAATTAATCTTAATCAATGTATTGCCAATCTATAAAACTGTAGCTACAGTTAAAGTGTTTTGATTCATTGAGCACTGATATTGATGTTTTATTAAAACCAAGAATTTAATTGACAAATGCCATGCTTATTTCAAATGGATTAAATTTCTGGCTATTCAATTGAAAATCTCACACCATAATAGATGGAATCCATGAACAAAATGCTTTGTTAAAATTCATTTAAGATTGAAATGTCAAAACTTACTGAGAAATACTGTTCAGCCTCTAACTGGTCCTGTAGTTCTTTCATTTGTAATTCATTAACTGAAAGGTCCCTGGAAAATAAAATGGTATTATTTCGTTTTTAATGTTATCCTGATATAAATTCTACAAATGACAAGAAAAATTTAAATTGTCCTAACAAATGACAATTACATGATATGTTCTAGTTTTTAAACTTTTTATGCAACTTATTACTGATTAACAGCATTTCGAAAAGCATTTCAAACAGATACAAATTTAAAAAAAAACCACATCAATGTTACTTTGCTCTGACTTTTGGGGCCCCCTCTTCAAAAAGATTTACAGAAGTGACATCTAAATGGCAGGTAGACTTCAAGGAAAACTCAGGGAGAGTATGTACAATGAACACCTGTGTAATGTGAAAAAATACAGCGTGGTTGGTTGCATAAAAAATTAAAGGTCCACCTTGTGTCTGATTGTTTAGTGATAATGACAGTTGTCAATCATACTAGTTGAATCAATACCCAGTTACCTAATCAAAATGGTTTTTTTAAAAGCCTGCACATCAACACACCATAATGACATTATTGAATGAACTGCTTCAATAATTCATTATGTGCACATACATGAGAACCATAGGGAACTATATTTCAGAGTGAATACATTTAGTAACAGTAGGTAACCTGTCCTGTTGTTGGGGAGGCCAGTGCCTAAGTAAAGATTTAGAACAAGTTCTAATCTTTCCAAAAAAACTTCAAATTTGAATTTGATAATTTTGCAAAATGACAAGACAATTTAACTGAAGATTTTTGGCTTCTTAAACTTGGCATACTAGCTATAATAAATCCAGAATCTTTGGATGAAGATTTTGACAAAATCAAAAGCAACAATCTATATTTCTGAGGAAATGAAACTATCTGGAATATCATTTACTGTTTATAATAAAATTATAGAGCTAAACTTACTCTCTTAACTTTCTGATTTCTAAATCTGAACTTCTTGATGCTTCTTTCAAGTCAGATATTTCCTGAAAACAAAATCAAAATAATGTTTTTCTGTTTTCCTGAACACTATTTTTTTCAAATACTTGATAGAACAAGAGGCTGTCAGAGTGACAGCAAACCCGATTGTGCAAATCTTGACACCCATAAATAAATGAAGTTTTGTAGGGTTCAGAAATAGAAAGGCCAAAGTTAAATTAAGTACCAATTTTAGTGACTTAAAGGTCTAAACTCAACAACAATTAAATTCAAATCATAAAAATTGTTACCTTATTTTTAGTAACAAGAAACAACATATCTAAATTTAAAAAGATATCATCAAAGTATTTTCAAGTTAATGCATGAACAATGCTATAATTATCACTTTTTCGCTACTTTTATAAGGTCTACAAGTCAACAACGATAAAAGCAATATTCTTGAAAATTAAACTTGACCTTTCAGTGTTCTCCCAAGGGCCTTTTAGCATATGGGTAATGTGATGCTATTTGAATTGGTTTTCTTATAGATAATGTTATGGATGTGATGCTATAATTTTAAGAAGCAAGAGGGTAATTCTAATTTCACTGTTTACCATGATGGTAAATGCAATTTCTGGGGAGAACACTGCGGCTTTATTTAGTCACAGGAAACAACATATCTAAATTGTAAAAATTTCATTAAAGCATTTTTAAGTTAATGCACCAACTGTTTGTCAGCTGTCCACCGGCTGATCGCCATGCTTCACCAACTTAATAACATATTCTTCCTTTGAAAATCTCAATAAAAATGTAGAATCAATATGTTTGACCTTACCTGTATCTTTCATTGAAATAAAGGTATGACAATTGAACATCTGTTTTTAAATAAAAGTGCCTTAGCAAAGTGCTTTTACTTTAATTGTTCCACATATAACTAAAATATATCTAGTTGTTTTAAAAGTAGTAAGTTATTCCTATCTTTATAAATTCTTACTCAAGATTTTCTGTTTTTCTAATTATTATGTTCTATAAAACTTATTAATCAGCCTTGTTCTATACAACCATACCTTATTAAGCTGTTTTTCTATTGTTTTATATCGAGCTAATTCCACAGCCTGTGCTTTAAAGTCAGACTGCATTAAATTTCTTCTCTGTATTTCTTGCTCAACTTGTAATGATAGATTTTTTGACTGCAAAACAAAAACAAGATATCTAATAACTATAATGATGAAACCTCTGTCTTTTATCTTTTACCATTTTTTAGATGTTTCAAGAAGACATGCCATCTTGCTCAAAGGCTCTTAACATTTTTCATGAACTATCTTATCATTTGTTAAAATGTGTTGTAAAATTTTAAAACATAGAAATAACCTGAAATTGATTTCAGAATATGTTTGGTTCCAGCAAAATTTACTATGCAATGCATCTTTCTTCCTTTAATGTTAAATAATTTAATTTTGGATGTAACACGCCTTCTGATTGGCTGACGTTATTTTGTTATGAGCCCATAGACATAATTTAGTCATTTGATCGTGACGTCATCAACGTTTTTTCATGGTTTTCTACGGAATTTAGAATTAAATTATATGAAATGACTGTAATATTTTTTCTGTCTATTAGAAATAACATAAAAAATTCGGTGCACACTGTTAAATAACCCGCTACGCACGTTATTTTTTATGTTATTTCTTTATAGACAGAAAAAATATTACAGACGTTCCTTTTAAAAATAAATGTAGTGTTAGAATAACAGATCACTGATATATCTTCACAGACTTCTAAAAATAGAATTGAAACAAAAGTCTACTGAAGTGTGGCATCATCAAACAGGTAAGGCTTTTCTAAATTCATAGACCAAATGGTGGGATGACCCTAGACATTTAACAGTTATCTCACCTTGTCCCTCTCATTTCTATATTCATTCTGTAGCGTAGAGAGTTGTTGTTCACACTGTTTGATATCTACAGACAAGTCAGCTTTATATTTTTCTACTTCCAACAATCTTGTCTCAGCTGATTGTCGTGCAGTTTTCTCCTGTTCCAACTTTATCTGAATATCTAGAAATTTGAATTGCAGATACTGTTTTACTAACATGTATACAAATTATCGATAATATATATAATTTACCAAAAAAAATCTCAAGTACAAGTATACTTTCAATTTTGAATTTTACTCAACTAAAATTTCAGAATTATTCCAAAATTTTTATCTTTTCTTTTGAATATAAAACAAAATTTATAAGATGACAAGAGATGAAAGAAAAATTTACCAAATTGCCATATTTTGACCCTTAGTTCTATAGCAATTTAATTTAATTTGCATTCATAATCAAAGATTCTAATTGGTGTTGATTTTATGAAGGTTTATCTACAGAACTGAGAACTTAGTATTTCTAAATAATCAAACCTTTAATAGCACTTAATGTTGTAGTTTCCGTGGTTTCTTTGATGGTTTTCTTATCAGCATTAAATCGATCTATTGTTGTTTGATGAGCATTCTTTTCATCAGTAAACTTCTTTTTATATGTGTCCAATTCTAATTCCATATTATTTTTACTCTAAAATAAATAAAATTTTATTTTCTTTTAATTATTTCAGGTGTTTTAGAAATTTCTGCTTTAAAAAAAAATTAAAAACCATTTTGATAGTGGACAGACAAAAATACAGATGTTGTTTGTCAAGCCCATCATTTTAAATAAGATAAATGAAGAGAGTGTAAAGGGACACAGATGATACCCCTCTTTTATATAATGTTATAAAGAACTTGATCTGAGTTTTGTTGTAATAAGCATTGTGTGTTGAAACAAACTAAAGTAGGTGAACGTCAAGCTGAAATTTTCAATATATATAAAGGGGCATAACTCCAGAACGGTAGATGTGGTGTCTCCCAAATTCGAACTTGATCAGTGTTTTGAGGTAATTATTATTGATAGAAAGAATGGTGTACAACATAACATACAGTTCAGGCAGTACGAATGAACATACAAACTGACATGGGTAACACTTTAAGTACATTTCGGTGTCGTCAATTTTCATAAAATGTAATAAAAAACAACAACAATGAACTCACCTTTTCTAATTTAACTATACTATCCTGTAGTCGCTGGATTTCTTTATTCGTAATTCTTTCTTTTTCTTCTACCTTTTGTTTTTCAGTCTGTAACTTTCTTACTTTTTCTAAAAATAAACAGACAATTAAAGTAATGGTGAAGGGTAAATATTGCCTTTGTCATTACTGATAATTGGTTCAACTACAATAATGGAAGAAGGCAGGTTACTCAAATTTTAAATATTACTCCTAAATAAAACTAACCTTGAAGTTCAAATGTTTCTTCTGATGCATGGCTTCTATTGCTCATTTCATGGGCCAAGCTATCTTGTAATGTCATCACCTCTTTCTCCAAAGACAGTTTAATATTTTGAATTTCACTGTACTTGTAATTCAGATCGCTGTAATTTTTTTCTGATAAATTATATCTCTGAAAATACAAGATTTTATTTAATAATGTTAGCATACGAAATCAAAAACAAATATATTTCTAAAAGAAATTTCTGTCCAGGTTTATTTTTCTTCATGCAAATCTTCAATTTGGGTAAAATTTCTGCAATCTATCTGATGATTAAACTTTAAAAGTAATAGCCAAAAAAATTAATCTGCTGCTGGTTTATAAAAATAAAAAAAAGAACAGTTTATATTCAGAGCTATGAAAATTCAACAACACAATGACAAATGCTCTTATCTTTAGGATAAAAATAATCTGAAAAGCTCATATCATTAGGATATAAAATATCTTTGAAATGGAAATGAAAAATACATTAAATTTAAAAGACTGTAATTTTCAGCCAAAGATTTGGTTTGACCTGGCAGATGTTCTAACCCATGACCTCCCACACATGTTGTAAACATCCCCAAGGTCATTGGCAGATGTTCTAACCCATGACCTCCCACACTTGTTGTAAACACCCCAAGGTCATTGGCAGATGTTCTAACCCATGACCTCCCACACATGTTGTAAACATCCCCAAGGTCATTGGCAGATGTTCTAACCCATGACCTCCCACACTTGTTGTAAACATTCCCAAGGTCATTGGCAGATGTTCTAACCCATGACCTCCCACACGTGTTGTAACCACCCCAAGGTCATTGGCAGATGTTCTAACCCATGACCTCCCACACTTGTTGTAAACATCCCCAAGGTCATTGGCAGATGTTCTAACCCATGACCTCCCACACTTGTTGTAAACATCCCCAAGGTCATTAACATCCCTAAGGTCATTAACATTAGTACCTGTTGTAATTCTGAATAGGATTTTTTAAATCTAGCCGTCATTTCTGATTCCAACTGTAACTTCTCATTCAGGTCAGCAATCTGTAAAATATCAAAATTCACACTATGAATTTCACTTGCTTATGTCATTTATTTTTTAACAAAAATAATTAAAATTAGAACGCTGATGCTAGTACCATTAATTATCAAATCATCTTTCATATTTGAATCACTCATATATCATAATGAATTCATGTGACTGATGTTGTGAATTTGCTTCTCAAATTTTACTAAATGACACGACAATAGTTATTCCATAGTGCATGTCTTAAGACAATAAATGCAAAGAGAATTAGACTTACCGATTTCTCTAGAGAGGCTACTTTTTCATGATTGTGCATTTTATTACTGGATAGTTCTTTCCTTGCACTCATCTCACTGTCTAGTAATTTTTCTTTCTCCCTTATCATCATTTCCAGTTTTCTTTTATTCTCAAATTCATTGTCCAATTTTCTTTGTGTCTAAAAGTAATAAGATTGTTTTATGATTTCCAACAACAAATTAATTACACAACAAACTTTATTATGCACTTTGTTGTATTTATTAGTTCTTATACTGAACAAGGAAATATTTAAAATAAGTTATCTAGTTTTTTTCACAGCTTGACATTCATGTTCCTTGATAAAGTTGGTCAAACAAGATACAGTATAAAAATAGTCTGCAATCTTGTCATTGAAAATCAATATCTGTGTGAATAACCTTCCTTTGTTTGTGATGCAATAGCTTGCATTTTTAAACATGTTAGTTTAATGACATAATTTGTTTTCCTGATGCAATCATTTTGTATCAATGGTTTTGATAGGATGATAATAAGTGTAAAATTCTCTATCATTCTGTTTGTAACTTAGAAAGCCAAAATTTTAAATTCCGGAAAGTATTGACATTTAATTACACTAATAATAAGCAAAAAAACGTAACATTATTTCATAGAATTTTCATTAAATGATTTGTATATTTTACATTTGAATAGAGAAAACTATATTGTATTTGTAGCTTTGCAAATGTCCATTGGTAGTTTTACTGTCTATGCGTTGCCAGGTAAACTTAATTTGCAACAGTAAAACTACCGATAGACCTCTGCAAAGCTTCAAATACAGTTTCCTCTAAATTGCAAAAGTAACTTTTAAACATGATATTCATAAATTTTAAAATTGTATATTTTGAACAGGATTTATATCTTTTAAACATTCTAATTTCAAATAAGGATTCTGCCAAAAGCTGATTTTTTTAGCTACTCAGGTTATTCAGTGTGCATCACATTTTTTATATTATTTCCTCATAGACAGAAAAAATATAAGTCATTCCTTAATTACACAGAAAACTTGTTTGCAGGATATATATAATAAAAAATGTAGTTTTACTAAAAAAATCATCACATGGTTTGAAATGTAAATAAACTATTAATAGTCACACTGATACCTCTTTAAGGTCATGTTGAATAAGAGCTACTTTTCTTTCAAGTTCACTTCTTTCTAGTCTTATTTTTCCCTCCTCTGAATTCAGCCTATCTAAACTCTGAACTGCCTGCCTATAATTCAAAACATATTGTCAAGAGTCAAGATCTGCATGTTAAGAATGGGAAAACATTTAGCAGCTATCAAAGGTGTATATATCCTTTTCTTACCAAACCTTTTAAATTTTTAAAGTGTTTTTTTTTAACTCTTGTTGCGATCATACATTCCTAATTTTTCAGTAGCTCTTTTGGTCGATTTCTCACAATAACCAACCCAACTTGTTATAATTTTCTATGTAAATTTTCTTTTCCTCTTGATTTTTTTTAATTGCCACAGCAGTTTAAGCCATCAACATTCAATCAAATCTATAACAATAACTGTGTTATCAAATGACTGATATTACTTCAATGTATTAGCAATAAACATATCAATGTCTTACATGTATTTTCTTTCAATTTCTTCTTTCCCAGATTTCAATGACCTTATCTGATCCTCTAACTTTCTTTTGTCTTCATCATTCTAAAACATAAACTCAATATTAAAAACTTTTATTCAAATGTACTTTTGAGACCTTGTGACTCTTTTCGAAGCAAATGATGACTACTCTAAGAAATTGGAATATTTATATTAAAAGCATAAAATAAATTAAAATTTGGCTAAATGTTAAAAGATTCATGTTTACATATTCATTCTAATATAAAATCATGAGATTAAAATGTTTATGTATTTCTAAAAATAAGAGGAAGAGGTAAAAACAAAGCGATTTGGAAAGCATGTGCAAGACTTACTTACATGTATGTAACTTCTTTACAAATTTAGACAACTTACACACACTCAAGTCTTATTATTGCTTTGTGTAATTTGGTTCTCATGATCAACAGGCAGATACACACATTTTTAAAAGAAGGATTTATTGAAGAAGTCTATAAAACTATCTACAGGTGGTTTATAAGGTAACAGGAATATAGACTGTATATATAATCAAGGATAATATGTAATAAGTACACAGAAATAAGGAGGAATATACCATAAACAAATAAACCATAAATGGAAGATAATCCCACAATTCAGACAATTGTATCTACTAGTCACTTTTACTATTGTCATAAAATAGTCTCCCAGAAATAAAATGTCATGCTGCACATAGAGTAATGTATAGTAACTGGTTAGTCCAAAAAAAAATTCAACCATAGTTCTGTTAAAAAAAAAAGTTTAATGTCTGGTTCGTGATTGTTTAGTTGAGACTCAACTTAAATGGCTGTATATTTTACATAACTCGCAACTGGAAAGATCTATCAGCTTAATTTTTTTGAAGAGACTATGAAACCTATAATTGGACAACCAATAAACAAGCAAGTGTTTTAGGCTACAAAGATGAAAGGGTGAAAGGCTTAAATGGAAATAAAAGCTACTTGCTTTATAAGGTCAAATGCAAAGATATAATTTTATTTTTTCATCGTCATAAAATAAGTTATTGTAATCATTGTACTTTAAAACCTGCAATGGTCCCACATTTTCATGTAACTGATAAATTGAACAGCTCAGTGATTGTGAACCAATGTTATAAGAGATTTACATGCATGTAGAATTAATATTCAGCATGCTCTTAAATACATAAATTATATGGTAAATTGAAATCATGCAAATGTTTTAATTTAATAACTGAATCACTGATTTTAGTTGTATAAATTATTTTTTATGAGTATGCCCCAACCTAATCCATATTTCCTTTGATCTTGTCATTCAGTTCTTGTTTTACAAAAGCTCTTTTCAAACTGATCACTGTAGAAATCAAAACTTACAAAACTGATTAATGCAGAAATCAACAAAATCAAACGAGATATGATTTAATTCATTTTTTTTCTTCTTTCTCATGTAATTCTATTCAAACATTTATCTTCAGTCCTTTAAGTTAATGCTTCAGGACCAATTAGATTGCCAAAATATGTACTGTTCTTTAAATCCAACACCATTTGAAAATAAACCAGTCATCAGAAGGAAATTATGGACCAGGTTGAGGCATTTTGCCAATGAGCATATCTGTTTAGACGTTAATATAAAGAGTAAACATCTAAACTTTAACTGAGTAGCTACTGTCTAAATCACACAACCAATGTATGACAATATACTCACCCCAGAAGACATTGACTAAAATATTACATAACAAGGTCATATCCAGGTTGGTTTTCAAATCCATTCATTGCTTTTCAACTGACCACCAAAACAAATTAAACTTGTAAAATTACATGCAAAACTAAATTAAATAAAAGCTGGGTTTTTCATATTTCATGCTGTGTGCAAAATGGTGATTTGCGATTTCATACCATATACTTTTATAAAAACATTCAAAGGAATTTCATAAAAAGATCACACTGTCAATTATAAGCTGTGGAATAAAATTTTGAAAAATCAATACAAGAGCATATTAAATATACTTACATCCATGGTGGACTGAAAATAAAAGAAAACATAGATATTACATTATTTTGTTGTGATTTTTTTTTAGATGTGGAGTATATGTCAATGAGACAACAAACCAATGACACATTACATTCATGGAAACAGATGAGCCAATATCTTTATAAATGTGCTCATCCTGGAGGATTCAGAACAAATGCTATATCTATGAATTAAAGAATTATTCAGTATCTACTTGGTTCCTTGCACTGGTAATAACTTAATTGAAGATAACTTATATCAAAATCAAGGCTTAATAAATATTGACAAAATCTGACTTGGATGGAGAGTTGTCTCATTGGCACTCATACCACATCTTCTTATATCTATATACTGAACAGTAGAAAGTTTGGCTTTATTATACATACCTTTCCACCGCCACCTGAACTGTCCATTGAAAATCTGCAAAACAATTTAAATTCTTAGTTATGAAACATTCTTGTCTGGACAAAAATATGGAATGCTGAATAATGCTTTAGAGTTACTTCTCCTTCATACACTAGGGATGTATTCCTGCATCAAAATGTTTGCCTTGATTGAAAATTTAGACATATTGTATTCTGCATTTTTTACGATCCAAAGACTCCCATATTACCTTCAGTTATTTTAATGCTTTCTAAATCACCTTGCATGAGGTAATAACTTACTGGTTATCTCTATTGTAAGTAAATCATATAAAGGGAGGTAATAACTTAATAGAAAACTCTATTACAAGTAAATTCTATAAAAGGGAGGTAATAACTTACTGGTAATCTCTATTATAAGTAAATCCTATAAAAGGGAGAGAATAACTTACTCTATTATAAGTAAATCCTATAAAAGGGAGGTAATAACTTACTGGTAATCTCTATTATAAGTAAATCCTATAAAAGGGAGATAATAACTTACTGGTAATCTCTATTGTAAGTAAATCCTATAAAGGGGAGGTAATAACTTACTGGTAAACTCTATTATAAGTAAATCCTATAAAGGGAGGTAATAACTTACTGGTAATCTCTATTATAAGTAAATCCTATAAAAGGGAGATAATAACTTACTGGTAATCTCTATTATAAGTAAATCCTATAAAGGGAGGTAACAACTTACTGGTAAACTCTATTATAAGTAAATCCTATAAAGGGAGGTAATAACTTACTGGTAAACTCTATTATAAGTAAATCCTATTAAAGGGAGGTAATAACTTACTGGTAATCTCTGTTATAAGTAAATCCTATAAAGGGAGGTAATAACTTACTGGTAATCTCTATTATAAGTAAATCCTATAAAAGGTAGGTGATTTCCAGCAAAAGCTTTGGGTATTTCAAATGAACCCTCTGGTCCGTCATCTTTATCTATGTCTTCAAAGTTACTAGTATCTATATCACTACTAAGTTCTGGTACGACTGGTGGTACAGCTGTAATAAAACAAAGGGATTTAGGTGTAATCTTATCTTTAATGCATAGTTAAAATCACTAATACAATCAACTCGAATAAATCATATAACGTTAAATTGCATAATTTATTTATTAACATAAATCACATTTGCTGAAAGCAATTTCCTATTCATTCATAGTAAATAAGGGTGAACATGCTAAAAAACGTCTTGCCTTCTTTACTGATTGAATTTTGTGTTCGAGTCTTATATATCTTCAAGCATCGATTAACTTAACATCCAGCTGAAGTGATTGAAACAATTAACACATGATAAACAACTTAAGCTGACCTCTTATCTTACAGACAAATTATTAAGGAACCTTAGAAACCCTTTAGATATATATCTTACCATCTCGTATACTTTGCCAGTTCCACTGATCATTTTTGAAAAATCTATGGGCTTTTATTTCTTCTACTCCATTTCTTCCCAGTCTTTCAGTTCTACAAAACAGTTCCATAATAATTTTAGGACAGTGAGACCAGATTGAACCTTTTATAAGCAGACTTTATTTTAATATTCATACAGTTGTAATGTTCATGAGATTTTCTGGCAGGACACTTGGAGAAGATGTTATAAGGTTGTAAACTTGTTACTCATCTATTTGTCATTTTGAACAATAAAATGTGTTTAAACTGGAACTCTTTGTAGCACATTGCCACAATATTTTGTGGTAAAAGATATGCATATAATTTGAGCTTTACCCTTATGAACACACAGTACTTTTCCCTTCAGTATTTAATAGTAAAAGATACACATAAACAATTAACTTCACATATACACATACACAGATATATATATATCAAGCTTACCTATCCATTAAGAAAGCACAAATTAAATCTTTTGCATCATGACTCATTTCTATTTCTGATGGGAAAGTAAGTGAGTTTTTATGGTCCATAATTTTACTGTATGTTCCTACTAACGATTCTGCATAAAATGGAGTATCACCTGAAAAAGAGAAACATATATTAATGAATTTGTTGACAACATGCAACAGCCAAAGATTGCACCTCAATTTTATATATTCAGTATGTTTTTTTCTTGACACAAATCATTTCATAAGACAAGAGTGCACACACTGAAATGTCTCACCTTCTTTACTAATTATTGATATTATGTTGATAGTCCTAATAATAAAGCTTTATTACAACTGTCACATAAACTTAACATACACCACGAAGACTGAACATTGATCTTTGAACCATGAAAATGAGGTCAAGGTCAGATGAACCATGCCAGGTAGGCATGTACAGCTTACAATTCTTCCATACAACAAATAAAATTGACTTATTGCTTATAGTTTAAGAAAAACAGACCAAAACACAAAAGCTTAACACTGAGCAATGAACCGTAAAAAATGAGGTCAAGGTCAAATAAAACCTGCGGGACTGACATGTAGATCATGAAATATTTCTATATACCAAATATAGTTGACTTATTGCATATAGTATTAGAAAAAATGGCCAAAACTCAAAAACTTAA
This sequence comes from Mytilus edulis, assembly GCA_019925275.1. Classification (NCBI taxonomy): domain Eukaryota; kingdom Metazoa; phylum Mollusca; class Bivalvia; order Mytilida; family Mytilidae; genus Mytilus; species Mytilus edulis. Next base: position 137,163,636 of record CM034349.1, read on the forward strand.
CTTTGACCACTGAACCATTAAAATGAGGTCAAGGTCATGTGACACCTACCAGGTAGACCTGTACACCTTACAACCATTCCATACACAAAATATAGAAGACCTATTGCATAAAGTATAAGAAAAACAGATCAAAACACAAAGACTTAACTATAATCACTGAACCATGAAAATGAGGTCAAGGTCAGATGACACCTGCCAGTTAGACATGTACACCTTACAGTGCTTCCATACACCGAATATACTAGACCTATTGCTTATAGTATCTCAGATATGGACTTGACCACCAAAACTTAACCTTGTTCACTGATCCATGAAATGAGGTCGAGGTCAAGTGAAAACTGTCTGACGGTCAAGAGGACCTTGCAAGGTACGCACATACAAAATATTGTTATCCAATTACTTGTAATAAGAGAGAATTTAACATTACAAAAAATCTTAACTTTTTTTTCAAGTAGTCACTGAACCATGAAAATGAGGTCAAGGACATTGGACATGTGACTGACGGAAACTTTGTAACATGAGGCATCCATATAAAAAGTATGAAGCATCCAGGTCTCCCATCCTCTAAAATATAAAGCTTTTAAGAAGTGAGCTAACACCGCCGCCGCCGGATCACTATCCCTATGTCGAGCTTTCTGTGACAAAAGTCGCAGGCTCGACAAAAACTGGTAATGTGTTCATGGGACAGAATTGATGCCCCCACATACGGCGTAGGCATAAAATTATCCATGTTATCCATGATAAATAATATTAGATGAGGCTACTTACCAACCAACATTTCATACAGGAAGACTCCAACAGACCACCAATCACATTCTCTGCCATAGTGGCCTGGTCTGCCTTGTGATTGGAGAACTTCAGGAGATATATAATCTGGAGTTCCTACAGCAGTATCAGCCCTCACCATTCCATCCTGTTTTAATTAAATAATTAAACCTTAGACTCGTAAGATTCTAGGCGTTATGCTTTCATGCTTAATAAAATATGTTTCTGAACAGCAAAAATCTATGAATTCTTAAGATACACATACTAATAAAATGATCATAGTGAACAAAAACTTCAATTTTCTTATAGGATATTGTGTCTTACTGACTTATCTTGAAAATTGATTAAAGTATATATAGTTTTATTGAGGAACACCTACCTTATCCATTCTCATACAAGTACCAAAATCAGCTAACTTTAAATGTCCAGCTTGATCAATTAACATGTTGTCTGGTTTAACATCCCTGAAACAGTAAAAAAATATATCATTTGCTTGGAAATTAGAAATCTGTGTTTATATAGCTAACTTGCAGAACGTATTACATTGTAAACCATTCCAACAGGCATATAAGGGGATTATTTACACTCTTTAGTACATTAAGTTAACCATAATGTAAAGAAAGTATGAAATGCAAAGAATTATATCTTTTTTTATGTTCTCACTTTGTTTGATTGACTAATTGAGAAGTTTCTTAACATGTGAAATTATCCTACTTTATTAGACTGGGAATTCCCTGTATCTCATTGCAACCATTGTCATACATTTATTAATGTATACACACCATCTAACGAGAATGATATATGTAAAGAATTATCAATAGTATCCTGTTTTGATTTTTAAATTACAATACATTTTTTATTCAAATTTGAAAGAATTTTAAACTTTTCAGTTCCAGACCTAAACAAAAGGCCTAGTTTTTTGTACAGTGCTGCATTAGAATGAAGATTACTGCTTTGTATTTCAAGCTTTGCAAAAACATTAGTATTTATTCTACTGTTGTAAACATATTATTGTTGTCTGTAAATAAGATTTACCTGTGTACAAATCCCATAGAATGTATAGCATCTAAAGCCAGTACGACTTCAGCACAGTAGAATTTGGCCCATTTCTCAGGGACGTCGTAATTACTCATAAGATTGACCAAGTCTCCACCAGGCATATAGTCCATCACCATATATAAATACTTGGAATCTTGGAAAGCATAATGTAGCTAGAAATAAATCAATTCAAATTAGTCTATAATTCACTTGTAAAAAGTTCTGTCATAAAAGCACAAAATTTAGCTACAAGAGCAAAAAAATAAAAAATAAATAATGATAATAACACTACATTTGTTCAATGTCAACATAGTCTACATTATTTCTATATCAATATATCAAATGGTTTGAGCCAAAGTTCACAGAATAATTTACCTGTACTATCCATTTACTGTTAGCATTGGCCATTATTTCTCTTTCCTCCCAGAAAAACGCAGAATCAGACCTCTTAATCTGTAATGACAAATATAATTAAATTACTACAAGATAAAGTATTGGTTTGACAGGAAAATGGTGGCATGTACATACACTTTCTGTTTGATCAGTTTTATTGGTGGAAATAAATTTCTTGTTTTACCAGAAGATTTAAGCAAGACTTGAATTAATTTTATAACTACAAGTTACTGACAACCGGCTGCTATGTCCATTCAGTTAATTAAATGTAGCACAAAAAATGATTTTATTTATAATTTAAAAGAATGCACACGATGAAGATTTATGACTGCTTTACTGATCATGATTAAATTTATTTTGAAAGTCTTTAAGATAAACTCGAGTATTAATAAACTTAAAACTATTGTAATCATATGAGCAAGTAGGGTCATCAAATACAAGAAGAACTGTTAATACTTTAGCAATACAAAGGGAAGTACAGTATTAACCACACTCATTCAAAATACTGAATACTACAGTTACTTTGATTATTGATCAAGTGACCCCTGTCTGACAAACATCATTACATATTGCAATGATGCCATACATAAGTTAAAGATTAAGGTGAGGAAAAAAGATCCTTTTTTTTTTTTAGAAAAGCAGTCACTGTCAGAACCATGATACTCAGGTCAAGGTCATATGACAGAGCGTGTTCCTAAACAAGTTCACAGTAACATTATTTCATCAAATAATACTTTTTGATCTTACCATTTCAAATTTACTCAGCAACTTCAAGGCATATACTTTTCTTGTTGATCTATGTCGTACCTAAGAAGAAGAAAATGAACAAATATTTCTCAATTAATCCAAATCTCTAAAAGTAAAACAAATTAAACAATTAATGCAAATTCTTCAACATTTTAAATAAAGTTATTACCCATTGGGCAAATGCCATATGTACAATAGCTCAAATAGCCAATGTACAATATTACGTTTACTAAACTTTTGTCAGTGCATGAAATGCTTATTGTGACAAATCATGATTTACCAATTAGAAACACTTGCTGGACACACAATTACTGCCAATTTCAATAACTTATATAATGAGACCTCGCTTTATCCACATGTTAAAACTGGTATAATATCAACATATTTTGAGCCTGAACCAAGTCAGGTTATCTGGACCATGTGTAATTCATTTGTTTGGTCTGTTGCTTTGTTCTAAGGTGTGGTCTGTTATGCTGTCAAGTATTTTTTGTGACTCCTGATAGTCTTAATATGTATTAAATAGAAATGACTGAATAAAATTCGGTGAGTTCAAATTTCATATCAAAACAATTTATCAATGAATTACACAATACATACCAGTTGGACTTCTCCAAAGGCTCCTCTACCAATTACTTTTACAACTTCAAAGTCTTTATGTTGCATACGACAACTGTTCACAAATTCTACAGGTTTGTTATCTATAAACATAAGGAAAAAGTATTTAAAATATGCATTATCCTGTATAAATATAGCAATGGTTCTCTCCTTTGTAACTGTAACGTAGCTTTGAGACACTCTTTTTTTTCTAATTTTCATTCAGTACCAAACTACCATGATTTAGTGCACATACATTGTACATGTATTTTTTGGTCACAGATTCCTAAGAAATTCAATTGTAACTTGACTTCATGAAATTTTTAATATCTTTAGAAATAAACAATTCACAAACAGGCTTAGTGAAGTGTTTTGTTATTTCTTACAAGAAGTTCTGTTTCTGTCATAAGTAATATCAGCAAAACACATCCTTTTTTTTCTAACTCAAATTTTGAAAAAGATCGGAAATGGCCTTTTTTTATTTTTAGGGTTGACAAAAGAAATTGAAGAAATTGTGGTGAATTAAAAGGGTTGATCAGGTAACAAGAAACATGACATTCTATATTTTCGTCTTGCATGTACATAATGTAAATTGTCTGCTCTAACAATAAAGTTATAATCGAATATATTCTTCAGGTCGATACAATAGGCAACCATGTCTAATGGACAAATTAACTTCAACTAGAAAATAGTTGTTGTTTTTACCTTTTTGAAACTGATAAAATACTTTTTTTTTAAATTTCTTTTCAAAAAAGGGAATTAATACCTCCTTGTAAGGCCTTAGCAAGAACTTACATTTTTGTTTCTGATTCACTTTCAATTTATTGTTCATAAAATATCATTCTTTAACTTCCTGATATAGTTTTAGAAATGGAACTTGATCTATGAATACATACCATTAACTTGATCAAAATGTCTCTATACATAAAATCATAATTACTTATAGCCAATTCTACTTTGTCTGGTCAAAGTTCTCCCAAAATATTGACTTGTCATACAAAAAAAATATCTGTATAACTGTAAAACTATCCAAATCCTTACTAAGGTAAATGAAAGGATTACATAATGTACAATTACAACAGAACTATACAAAGATGCATTGACGACATTTTTATATCATATAACTTTTCAATTGGTAGATTTATATTACAAATTTAAATACCTGGAATGAGGAAAAATAAAAATTCTTTTGTCAACATGTGAAAATTAGGTTAAGTGTACATGTATATTTTTAAATCACTTACACCTATGTAAGAACTGATCTGCACATTTGTTTCTTCTAATTGCTGGATAGTCCAGATCTGCCACAAGTGCTGCCAAGCCATCCTGAAATTCATAAAATATATTAAAACACCATAAGTGCCTGTAACATTATTATTCAATGCAGAAATATGTACAATAAAACAGCACTAGTGTCTGTAAGCTTGTTATACATATTAACATGTATGGCTAACCAAAATAATCTGTTTTACATGGTAATTATCTACATGCTTCTGTTTCTTAGCTTTGTCAAAAAATAATTTGAAATTTTTTCTTGAACACCAATTGCAAAAAGACTTTCATAAGTCCCTTAAAAATTGTATGTTATCAAAAAAATTACAATGTATATGACAATGCAACCTCAAAAATATTTAAAAATACTTGTAAAACATCATAAATAGTGCTTTCTTATTGTAATCTTAGTTTACTTTCCACATCATAATATTTTATTTTTTTAAAAACAATGGCTGATTTACTTATACTCAAGGGAAGTAATTCAGTCACTATATGAAGGCATTCTGGAGAATACTCCTTTTCACTTCTTGACCTTTTGTATCATCTGTCTTTCTTTTAAAAATGGATCAAATATCATAACCTTCTAAATATAACTTTAGCTTTAAAAAAAATGTTGGCTTTACTAAATTCAAGCAGTACAAAAAAAATTACGAAGGGTGTGAGAAGAAGGTCATAAATCACCATGGCCTGGATAGAAAAATATTAAAACAGTGCAACAGTGACCTATCAAAAAGCAAGCGCAAACTCGAATTCCTCTCATGCTCAAGGTAACCACCATGTTGTTCATGACAAACAAAAGTAGCTGACAATTTTAAGGAAAGAAAATTTAAAAATACCTGCAGTCATTTTTGGAATTGAATGAACTAAATCAAAATAAGCATTTAAACCAAGTATATAACATTGAAGACCCATTGGTGGACTTCTGCTGTTGTCTGCTTTATATGGTTGGCTTGTTGTCTCTTTGACACACTTCCCATTTCCATTCTCAATTTTATGATTAGAGATCCTTACTAGATTGTAGTTATGAGTTAAACAAGGCCACATGTAACAGAAAGTAAAACAAATCAGAAAACTTTTTCAACATCTAGTGCTGTAGTTGAGGGTGGTAAAGGATTATTTTTGTGCAACGATTTCAGCCTTTTTATTTCACATGTTTTCCTGTTTAAACATTTTAATAATCATTTTCTTGCGTTTGGTTCGATCTACATGCTTAGTTTTTCCCCTTTTGTGTTTTCTGTGTTTCATGTTGGTACCCTTTATTTCTCGTGCTTGTTCTGCATTTGATTCAAAGGTGTGCCAGACTTATTTTGAAGTCGGCCTGGATCTTGTATGTGTATGGTATGCCATAAACTTTATTTGAAAAGTCCATGAAATAACTATAAATAATATTCTTTTCAAATCAAACGCAACTAACTGACGATAAAAGTTGACCACAGAGTCTTCATTTCTATTAATAATGACTGGATGATCTCCTAGATCGATATAAGTTGATCACAGGGTCTTCATTTCTATTAATAATGATTGGATGATCTCCTAGATCGATAAAAGTTGACCATAGGGTCTTCATTTCTTTTAATAATGAATGGATGATCTCCTAGATTGACTGAATAATAGCCTACCAATACCTTTTTCATTAATATTAATGATTTTATTTCTCGTGCTTTGTTTTTCTCGATTTTTTATTTTCTGTGCAATGTTCTTGCATTTTTTATTTCAAGTGTTTCCTTGTCCAGAACCCCCATTTACCTCCCCCGTATGGGTCTGTATAACAATTTTATAAATACATTTTATCACATAGTATCATGACAGACATAAATTTAGACCTCAAACATGGGCCATTAATAAGGTAACTCTTTCTCAAATTGTGACAATCGAAATCCATCTCATACGAAATAAAGATGACTCTTACATGTACAATACACCTTATATCGCTATTTGTCCGCCATTTCTGGACATCGCACAGGTTTCGATAAAATATCTGAACGCACAATGGAAAAGTGATTGTTGTATGAAGTCAAAAGTTCAACCATCTTAAATTCACAGGTCAAGCAAAACAGATCTTCAAATAGCAATAAGGTTTGTTGCGAAATAGATAGGTAACAGCAACATGATGTTAGCTTATGACAGACTCTGTCATGTGGGCAATTGATTAAATACATACCAATAAGCTGTTAATATTCAACTCTGAGTTTGGATTTCTCAGCCTCTCCTCCACTTTACTTAGTCTTATCTTATATTCCGGGTCAAGTGTAGCCATTCTTCAGCGGTAACTGATGTCAATTTAAAAATGACCGGAAGTAAATGTTTACACTAAGTTTACGATGATTTATGTTGATAAACAAGCATTTCGTTTACGCACAATGTCAATGTTTAACACTAATTTGAGATTCGTTATATATTTTCATACATCGTTTGCTTAAAGTTTGTTATAGATGTCCAATGATTAATAGAAACTTGTCCGACAAGCTCCCGTCGAGCTAAAAAATGTCAACAATTTCGGATGACTTCCGTCCTTTTAATGAGATTGACAGTGAAAAGTCTTGAATTTTAATAATGTAAACTATCACAGTTATTGTGTCTTTCTTGTATGCGATATAGCAGTATGTCTATTATGCATTCAACGTAAGAGGCTGTCACACTATCACCTGTCAAAGGGGACACAAGCCTCCATGATTACAGCCTCCTTTTGATACCACATTCTTAACGGATTATTTTCTCCTGAATTTTTTTTAATGATTTTTATTCACTATTTCAACAGAAAATAATCAAGTAATACACTTTGAAAACACATATTAAGGAATTTTAATAAAATAACGGAGTATTTTGAAAATATGCATGAAATAATAGGAATAAGGTAGAAGTTTTTTTGGCGGGAACATATAAAAATGTTCGATGTGGCTCCAATGAGAAAAAATATTTTATTAAAAAACTGTGTGTTCAACCCGTCACATTTTTGTGACTATCCGAGGTCAGAAGAGACTGACATTTATTTAGTCTTGTATGTTGTTATTTTTAAATTTAATTCATTTTATATATGTTTTGAAATCAAGTTTGATGTCCATTTTAACTGAACAAGAACACATGTTTGTTTAGGAGACAACTAGCAAAAGCAAATACATCCTTAGGTTTCATCAGGAGAAACCTTAAAGCCCAATCACAAACATTTAAAGAAAGAGCGTACCAAACACTTATAAGACCAAAGTTAGAATACTGTTGTACTACATATGGGATCCTTTTACAAACGAAAATATAAAATCACTAGAAAAGTACAGAGACGAGCGGCAAGGTACGTGTGAAATAGACATCACAACACCAGCAAGTGTGTCTGAGATGCTAGACACCATGAAATGGCAAACCTTACAAGAACGCCGACTACGAACAAGGCTTATCATGTTCCACAAAATTGTAAATGAAAATAATTATATAGCCATTCCATCGCATAATGTATTACAACAGAGTCAGTCTCTCTGGTCAGTCTACTACGAGATCTACCAATAAAGAATCATACAGACAAATTCAGTGCAATAAAGACAGCTTTTTTTTCTGTCAATCAAAGACTGGAACAAACTATCCTCTGAAATTACTAAAAACACTACTACAGAAAACTTCAAGGGTGCACTCACGCACGATTTGTTCCTTGATACTTACCCTCATCTGAAATAAACAGATCTTCTTCTTCTTTTAGTTTCCGCACTCCATCATAATATTGATGACTATGTGCCGTGCATGCGTGGGTAAAATTTACAATTTTATATTTACATCAGAAAAAATTTAGTAAAGAAATAATAACTTGTTTTTGGTTTTCACTGTACATATAAGATAAAACTATTTACAAGGTGTTACATTACATGGTGTAGTATTGGCTGAGAACAGATATAGGAATCTGTTCTCTGAATGTTTCAACTGTGGTCCATTGGACAGCAGTAACTGGTAAAAGGTTCCATTGGACGATTTTCCTAGGATAGAATGAAAATTTGTATGAGTCTTTTTTTGCCTGTATGTGCCTGAATGAGTGACTATGAGTGTATTGTCTTGTTCGACTGTCTGATGGTATTAACAAGTTCGTAGGGTATATTGCTACTTGGTGGTGTATAATTTTGAAGAAAAATATAAGCCTTGTTCTTATTCTTCTAATTTCAAGTGTTGGCCAGTTAAGATGGTTAAGCATGTTTGTCACAGAGCTGGTGTTATGATATCGATTACATATATATCTGGCTGCGCGTCTTTGGACCATTTCTAATTGTGATTTTTGGGATTTTGTATGTGGGTCCCAGATGCAGCTACCATACTCTAGCTTTGGTCTCACAAGTGAGATATAGGCCTTTTCTTTAACTGACTGCGAGCTGACTTTAAGGTTTCTTTTGATAAAATTTAGTTGTTTAGTTGCATTTGCTGTGATGTTATTTATGTGTTTGTTAAATTTTAAATCAGTTTGAATGGTTAAGCCAAGATATTTGGTAGATGTTTCTTGTTGCAAAGTGTGCCCATGTAAGATGTAGTCATATGGGAGAGGTGTTTTCTTTGTTGTTACTTGGAGGACTGAACACTTGTCCGGATGGAAGGACATGAGCCAGTCCTCTTCCCACTTTGCTGCTGCTGTTAGGTCTTCTTGTAATTTTTCTGAGTCATTTTCATTTTTGATGGTTTTATATATGATGCTATCATCTGCAAAAAGTCTAAGAGTGCCATGTTTTATATAATCATTCAGATCGTTTATGTACACCAGGAATAAGATGGGGCCAAGTGCTGTTCCTTGAGGTACCCCTGATGTGACATGTATTTGTTCAGATTTGGTGCCTTCCAGTAATACCGTTTGTGTGCGGAGTAAGAGAAAGTCTTCTATCCAGTTCAGTGTTTGGTTGTCGACACCATAGTGTTTAAGTTTATGAAGTAGTCTTTTGTGAGGGACTTTGTCAAATGCTTTGGCAAAGTCCATCACAATTACATCAGTTTGGATGTTATCATTGCTGTATTTTGCCAGTTCTTGTATAAATGACACTAACTGGGTTTCGCAAGATCTTGAGGAGCGAAACCCATGTTGTAGATTGTATAGAATGTTGTTATTTTCTAGATGTGCCATGATGTTACTTGCTAATACATGCCCCATGATCTTACATAGGATGCATGTTAGGGATATAGGCCTGTAGTTGATAGGGTTGTGTTTATCTCCCTTTTTAAATACTGGGCAGACGTTGGCATGCTTCCAGTCATTTGGTATTTTTCCGGTGTTCAGGGATTTTTCAAATATTAACGTTATTATGGGTGCGATGTCAGTACTTAATTCTTTAAGCACACGCCCATATATGCCATCTGGCCCTGTGGCCTTGTGTGGGTTAATCTTTCCTAGTAGTTTTTGTATGCCTTTCTCTGAAATTTGTATGGTGTTCATTTTTAGGATGGTTAGAAATTCCCATGTCAGGTATTGTTTCGCTGGATGTTTCTGTTGAGAATGCCTTCTGAAATTGATTGTTTAGCAAATTGGCCTTTTCTTCGGTGTTATCAGTTAGAATGCCATCTTTTCTTAATGCTGCAATGCCTGAACTGTCATTTTTCATGTTTTTGATATAGCTGTACAAGTTTTTAGGTTGTCTTTTAAATATGGGATTGTCTGGTTCGTTTACTGGGAGATCAAATATCATGTTTTCGATGTAGTTCCAGTAGGATCTTCTCATATCTGTTTGAATTGATTTTTTGAGATGCTTGTACTTTTTCTTCAGTTGTTCATTTTTTCTACTCTTTTTATGAAGTCGTTTAGCTTTGTTGATGTCAATTTTAAGCTTGTTGTTTACCCATGGTAGTTTTTTCTTGTTTGTAACTATTTTGTGAGGGATATTAGCTTCTACTGATTGTGTTAGAGCTTCTGTGAATGTATTCCATAGAATATTTGAGGTGGATTCTTTAAATTGTTCTTTAATTTTGCATAAGAGTGTTCCTAAATCTATTTTTATTTTGCTCCAGTCGGCTTTGGTATATTGTAAAACTTTGATTGGTTGTTTTTTTTTCTTTTTAAAGATACATTGCATTCAGAATAGACAATGTCGTGGTCCGCATTCCCAATAGGGGGCATAGTTTCTGTCTTGTTAACTATACTTGGTGTATTCGTGAGTAGGAGGTCGAGTATTCGGTCACCTCTAGTAGGCTTATTTACAATTTGCTCTAAAGAGTGGTCATTTATGATGTCTAAGAGTTGTGTGTGCAATTTAATTTCTGGTTTGCCTGGAATAATGCATGGTACTTCCCAGTCAATGTGGCCGAGGTTGAAATCGCCACCTAGCATCATGTGCAGTGGTTTTTGAATTATTATTGATGCGATTAAGTGAGATGTTGAGATTTTCAACAAGTGATATGCCATTATCTGAAGGTGGTCTATAGTAACAGCCTAGTATGATACTCTAGTTTATATCTTATACCCAAAATTAAAATGTTATATTTAAAACAACAACAAAAAATTGTATGAATTAAAAACAAACAAAAATTGTAAAAATTGAAAAATACGAAAATATATCACCAAAAACAACTTTGAACAAGAAATATTTTGTTAATCTATGTTTTGACAAAAAAAAAATATCCACATAAATGTATTTTGAAACATTTACCAGGCATGCGCCTGAAAGTAAACATCAGTACGTTGATGGCCGTTTTCTGTAACAAAAGAAGAAGAGAAGAACTAAAGCCCTCTCTGGTTTCAGGATTTCCCCTATTAGTGAATAGTTATCAAAGGTATCAGGATTATAATTTAGTACGCCAGATGCGCTACTGTTTTCTGCACTTTGGTCGAGTTGTCCCTGGCAATGGTGTTGATTAGTTTGAGTTGAGTCTCACCTGTTGCAACAAGAATGTCACTTTGACTAACTACTTTTTTGTTTTATTTATTCTCTATCTTATATATTTTATGCCATAATGCAACGAATTTGTTGTGACTTGTCAGACTATTAAATGCCACATTGTAATGAATGTGTTGTTACTTGACTGACTATTTTATATCGTATTGTAATTAAATGTTGTGACGTGATTGACTATTTTTATGCAACATTAATTGTAATGGTTGTGTTGTGTCTTAACGAATTATTTCATGCCTGATTGTAATGGATGTGTTGTGCCATGACTTACTTTTTTTATGCCACATTGTAATGGATGTGTTGTAGTTGGACTGACTTTTTTTATGCAACATTGTAATTTAAATGTTGTGACCTGATTGACTATGTTTATGCTCCATTTAAATGGTTGTGTTGTGAAATGACTCTTTCTATGTCATAATTTTGTAATGAATGTGTTGTGACTTGATTGACTTTGGAATTGCCATATTGTAATGGATGTGTTGTTATTGGATTGTCTGTTTTATGCCACATTGTAATGGATGCATTGCGACTTGATTGACTATTTAAAGCAAAATTATGGATATGTTCTGACTTGACTATTTTATGCCATATTGTAAAGGACATGTAATACTTGACTGACTATCGTATTCAACATTGTAACTGATATGTTGTGACTTGACTGGCTATTTTATGCCATATTGTAAAGGACATGTAAGACTTGACTGACTATCGTATTCAACATTGTAACTGATATGTTGTGACTTGACTGGCTATTTTATGCCATATTGTAAAGGACATGTAAGACTTGACTGACTATCGTATTCAACATTGTAACTGATATGTTGTGACTTGACTGGCTATTTTATGCCATATTGTAAAGGACATGTAAGACTTGACTGACTATCGTATTCAACATTGTAACTGATATGTTGTGACTTGACTGGCTATTTTATGCCATATTGTAAAGGACATGTTAGACTTGACTGACCATCGTATTCAACATTGTAACTGATATGTTGTGACTTGACTGGCTATTTTATGCCATATTGTAAAGGACATGTAAGACTTGACTGACTATCGTATTCAACATTGTAACCGAAATATTGTGACTTGACTGTCTATTTTATGCCACATTGTAATGGATGTATTGTGACTGGATTGACTTTTATATGCAACATTGTAATGGATGTGTTGTGACTTGATTATATTTATGTCACATTGTAATGGATGTTGTAACTTGACTGGCTATTTTATGCCACATTGTAATGGATGTGTTGTGACTTGACTGACTAATTTATGCCACATTGTAACCAATATATTGTGACATGACTTACTATTTTATGCCACATTGTAATGGATGTGTTGTGACTTGATTATATTTATGTCATATTGTAATGGATGTTGTGACTTGACTTACTATTTTATGCCACATTGTAATGGATGTGTTGCGACTTGACACTTTTATACCACATTGTAATGGATGTCTTGTGCCATGACTTACTATTTTATGCCACATTTTAATGGATGTGTTGTGATATGATTATTTTATGCCATATTGTAATGGATGTGTTGTGACTTTACTAGCTATTTTATGCCACATTTTAACGGATGTGTTGTGAACTTGTGACTGGACGGACTATTTTATGCAATATTGTAATGGATGTGTTATGACTTGACACTTTTATGCCACATTGTAATGGATGTGTTGTGTCATGACTTACTATTTTATGCCAAATTGTAATGGATGTGTTGTGATTTGATTATTTTATGCCACATTGTAATGGATATGTTGTGACTTGACCGACTATTTTATGCCATATTGTAATGGATATGTTGTGATTTGACTGAATATTTCATTCCATATTGTGACTTGACTGACTATTTTATGCCACATTGTAATGGATGTGATGTGATGTGACTTGACTAACTATTTTATGCCACATTGTAATGGATGTGTTGTGACTTGACTATTTTATGCCACATTGTAATGGATGTGTTGTGACTTGACTATTTTATGCAATATTGTAATGGATATGTCGTGACTTGAGTATATTATGCCACAATATAATGGATGTTGTGACTTGACAACTAGTTTATGCCACATTGTAATGGATATGATGTGAATTGACTGATTTTTCAATGCCACATTGTAATGTATATGTTGTGACTTGACTATTTAAGGCCACATTGTAATGTATATGTTGTGACTTCACTAACTTTTCAATGCCACATTGTAATGTATATGTTGTGACTTCACTAACTTTTCAATGCCACATTGTAATGTATATGTTGTGACTTGACCAACTTTTCAATACCACATTGTAATGGATATGTTGTGACTTGACTAACTTTTCAATGCCACATTGTAATGGAATTGTTGTGACTTGACTATTTAAGGCCACATTGTAATGTATATGTTGTGACTTGACGGACTATGCATGGCTTGTAGATTTTGATTTGGGCATTTACATCATTAATTACAGCATTTTGCAGTTGTCAATTATTTGAGAATAATTGTTAGGAAATTAGAAAGAGTTTGAAGAACTATGTTTGATTTGTTTACTATTTTATGATTTCCCCAATGATTGAGAAGTTCCAAATTGTTTTATGAAAGAGCTACCAAAAATTGGTAACTATTTAAAGATAAGGAGATGTGGTATGATTTTAATGAGACAAACTTTTCAACATTTACTCTTATTGCTCCAGATATTGACTGTCACATGTCATTTTGATAAATGATATGAATCTAGTGATTATATCTAGTGTTGTTCTGGTTGTTAGAGCTTTGAACCAATTCTTTCTTGGAAAGAAGATAAAAAGATATTTCAGGTATTTCTGATTAAAACATTCAAGATTTTTTAATAATTTTTATTAAAGTATGGCAAGTTCATTCTACAAGCAGTATAAAACAGATCTATCTACAAAGTTTATTGCACTTTTCTAAAATCACAGTAAATAACAAAATATCAACAAATATAACAAATAATTAATTTTGATCACTAGCTAAAATAATACATCATGACAGCATAACATGACTGACATGTAAATTCTTCATAATAAATGTTTATGGCTGATGAAGTTAGAAATATCTTGTACTATAGAGGGATGAAGAGCAAGCTTTAGATATGAAAATATAATGACAAATATTATAGTTCTAAGATGTAGATCCAGGATTTAAATAAAAAGGGTCATCAACAAGGCAAGGTAAGGAGTGGGACTTATTAAAAAGTTACTATGCATCAACCATACACGTCCTCCTAATCAGGTTTATAAGCAGAGTTATAAAGCTGAATTTGTAGAGATAACTTCATAAGTAATTTTGTTTTTATTTTTGTAGCTACCAGTGTAAAAAGTTCAACCATGTGTTTTTTATATTTTTTTTAAATTGAAGTTCTATTTTCCTGTCCATTGTAAATAACAATACCTGATACTGATAGTTATATCAAATTTGCACCATGATTTTGTGTGTACATATATAACTATCAAAGGTCACTAACATATGACATAGAACTATAAAACAAATATTGGGCAAAAGAAGAAAAACACAGTTTTTAGATCTGACAGTATTAACCCAAGTAATAAAGATTCAATATAAAAACCTTGATTTTTTTTCTTAAAAAATAATGACAATCATTATGGGAAATTGTTTATCAAAAGTATTTCAAGCCTCAAGTGTTTATTAGTAAAATGTTAGATTAAACTAACAATTTGACAATAATTCTGAATAAAATCATTACCAGAGTTTGTTCTTGTATGATAATTATTTTTTTTTAAATACAAAAATGTGTTAAAAAAAAAGATTTTTTCAAAAATTATGGAATAAAATTGAGAATGGAAATGGGGAAGCATGCTTTATATGAATACAAAATGACACTTGTTTTCCAGAGTAAAATGCTTTATAATGAATAAATGTAATTTTCAATACTTATTATCAAATCTCTATAACAGTCAATGGAATTGTTTTGACAGAGAAAATGTGTATACAATGATTTAAAATGAAATGTTTCAATAATTATTTGAACATGAAAATTAAGAAAAGCATATTTTTGAGAGACAGTTGACAGATTAACCAGCAGGATAAATGCTTTAACAAATGCTCTATACAACAATTCAAGATATATTTCAATATGCTAATAACTTGTGTCATTTCAATAATGTAATACATGTATTACATACAGTTTCAAATTATATAAAATGTGTCAGATCTGATACTTCAAAGATGAAATTACTTTTCAAATGGATAACTCAGATCAATTTACTATATAAATGCCTAACTAACTAGGACTGTTCTGACTAGTCAATAAAAGTCTATATGTTTTGCACTGGCCCATCCTCAATCTTATTAATACTGTTATACTATTGACTTCTGTTTTGTTGGAGATTCTCGGTTTGTTCTGGAAAAGAAACACATATTGTGATTTACAAATCTTCACAACTTTTACAAACCAAGAAGTAAAACTATCATGTTCAGGCTTTGAAAGTTTTTTTTTGTACTTGTGCATTTTTTATGTAAGTGCTGATGTTTTGTATTTAAAAAAACAAGAAGATGTAGTATGATTGCCATCAGAAAACTCCTCACAAGAGACCAAACAACTAATGACACAGAAATTAACATCTATAGTCACCATATGATATGGCCTTCAACAATGAGCAAAGCCCATACAACATAGTCAGCTATAATACTTTGAGCATTTTATGACATGGTATTTTTTTAATACTTGTTTATTTTTTATATTGTTATTTTAGTGCTTTTCCTGTCCTGAATATTTTATATGTTCTTTTATTTTCTCCACTGATAAAGATTAAAAGGAGGAAGGCTGAGGTCCTAAAATACAAGTTTAACCCTGTAAAATGTTCCTAGTGCCGGAGATCAAGGCAATTCATTGGTAATCTTTTTCTCTAATACTTTTGTGTAATTTGGAGAATTTGCAGATCTCTTACAATGGCTGTTCAATTTATTCATAACTTTCATTTATGGGACATTTTGTTACTATATAAATATTCATAACAGTCAAAGCTACATTTCAACCTTATATCAAAATGAACTATCTGACAACAGTATAGAATGAATTTTATCAACAAGACGTGTGTCATATCAACCAATGGAAGTTAAAAAACAAACACTAAGTTAATGATAAAAATTGTTTAAACTCTCAGTCGATATAAAAATACAATAATAGCTACCTTCTATGATGCTTTGATCGTTTCATTGTAGTAGCCTTAGATGATATAAGTGGATTGAGTTTTTCTTTGATTTCATGATAATTCCTCTCTAGTTCTCTCTGATATTCTTTCTGATCATGTTTGATCAAGTTTTTATTCTTATGAAGAGCATCATACCCTCTGTGAAGAAATACACATTTTACAAGTCAGTAAATGTTTCATTATTTATCATTTGTCTGACCTGCTATTTTTTTACATTAATTTTCATTGTATGAATAAATTTCTGATATAATAATCTTCAGACACTGTTATCCCACTAAAAAATATTTTCTAAAAATGCAGTCAAAGAAAAGATTTGGATTTTAACAATCATCAGAGTTCATTCATTTATTGTAGAAAGTTTTAAACTAATTACTAATATTCTTGAACTGCATCAATATACTAATCAATTTTCATTGTATGATTTATTTTTTTGGCAATTTGATTACCCCTTCTACACTTTATTTTGTTTTCATTTTTATATTCTATTCTCTCAATCAATTTCCTTTCAAATAATAGTAAGACACTGTTTTAAATGTAGTATAAGAATATAATTTTTTCGGAGAATCAAAAGTGAACATCACTAATGTACAAACATTTAAATAATATTCTTACTTTTTAAGAAAATCTTTGAAACAAAGTCTGAGTTTATTATGGTGTTTAGTGATTTGGTCAGGTTTCTGGATCACTTCTTTCAGGAAAACAATAGCAACTTCTACTGGTCCCTGTAAAGACAAAAGATTGAAATTTTTAACATTTAACATTTAATTACATATGGTCTATTTTTTTCAAAATTCTAAACTATGAATGCATTCATTTTATTAAACTATATGAATCGTATACACTCAGCATCTATTTTTCATCATGTTTAACCTTTTCTATTTTATGCAAAGGAAGAGACCAAAAAGTGGTATTCCAAAGTTTTCAACACATAAATATTTCTGCAATACCAAGGTTTTTAAATATCCTTTTTGTTTCACAGGTTTGTATATGTTAGCTGATAAAATGGAAGGTAAATATATTTAACTTGAATAAAACAAAAAACTAAAGAGAATGACAAGAGAATATAAAATTAGTGATAATTGAACAGATATTTCAATCAATCCGAGAAGTTCTAAGGTATTGGAGTTCAATTAGACTTTTTTAATCAATTTTAAGATTATCAAGTATAAAGTTTAGATTCGTTTTTTAGTTTTAGTTGAAACATATTTCTTTAAAGTGAATTGGGAAACAAGTTTTGCAACTTATATTTACCCCTTTCCACTTTGCAGGTGCGAGTGCTGCCTTGTAGCAGCGTTAGACTGCTCTTTCTCAAAATCTACAAGGGTGTTTTTAAATCATGTCGGGTAAGTTCACAGAAGTCCTGAAGATAGACATGTAATCTATTCTATCTGAATATAATTTCTTGTTCTTAAGATAAATATTCTACCTGATTAACAGTGGTACCAATACAGCCTTGTAACACCATTTGAAGTATTTTTGTGTCATGTCCCTTTGTAGCGACATCCAATTCTTTAGTCTTTTTCTGTATGTCTTCAATAGCAGCTTCAATTGGTAATAATATAACCTGTAATAACAATGATGATACAATTGAGAATGGCAATAGGGAATATGTAAGAGACAACAACCTGACCAAAGAGCAGATAACAGCCAATGCCACCAATGTGTCTTAAGAGCAGCCAGGAAATCGTGCACTTGGAAGTTGGTCTCAATATTTTTTCAAGTAATTGGCATCAGAGGACATAATTGTGGACTTTATGTAATGAAACCATTTTTTATTTAAACAATCTTTCAGTTTGCATTCAGCTATTCATATGCTTATAAAATATGCTACAGTTTACTTTTATTACAGACATTTTACTTTTATTACAGACATTTTACTTTACTACAGACATTTTACTTTTACTACAGACATTTTAAATAATATACCTGTTCCCTGCTGATAACAGTTAATCTTGTTTTAATGTATGGGAAGGTCTGAAGTGTTGTCAGTATGGTTTTCCTCTTGTACTGTTCTACCAGTTCTCCATGAGCTCTACCATCCAGGGTAAAAGGTGTGGCATACATAAATCTCTCTGAAACAAAATAATGTAACTTGAGAATATATTACACAAAATAGCAGGTTTAAAATCCACAACTTTATCTTAAAAAACAAAATGGTTATTTTTTTACCATGGTATACTTTAAAGGTTATTATAATTGTTGACAAAACCGCTGGACTGTCATCATACTAAATTACCACATCACACTGGTGATGCCACCTTAGCATTAGTTATATTAACAAGTAAATGTCAAACTGAATAGCTGTTGTTTGTTATTAAGAGTCAGATAATAAGAAATTGTCTTAACATTAATGGTGCCGTGACCAGGATCCTAAATAATAGGATGATTTCTTATTATCTGACTCAAATAACAAACAACAGCTATACAACTTGATTTTTGATTGTTACTATACCACAAGCGTAGGTGATATCGCTGATTGGACGGATTCAAAGGTAACTTTGAGACGTTGTCTGTCCAATTGTCTTCTCAACAATAATAATCAAGAGTACTGTGAATCGCTTTTATTCATCTGTATCAATTTTCTTGGATATAAGAGAAAAATAAAAAGAACATTAAATGAAATTCATATTTTTTTCCATAATGTGAGATGGACCTTTTTCTATTGTGTACAAAGTAGTTTGTTGTAGAAAACACAGTACTATAATATTGCATAATATGTATTGACACCAAAAATAGTATTTTTAGTGACATATATTTTATCATTATAAACATTTCTTAATCAACAATAAATTCTACAAACTTACTGATGTTGTAGTTCTGTTCAAAGTATGTTGTTTTATTTCTCTTCTCATACAAGTCAAAGTATGGTTCCACATAGGTTATCTGAATGTAAGCCTGAACGCAAAAACAAAATTTATTGAACTATAACTCAAATAATACAGGACGATAAAATAAAAGATATTTGTGCATGTAAGTATATTTGAAACATGTGGATGGTGAGAAACATGAGGGGAAAATGATAAAAAGATGTGTAATTTTACATGTAACTGATAACCTACTACATATTAGTGAAAATGTAAACCAGTATGTTTTTGTAAAATCAACAATATAGCTGACTATGCGGTAGTCTTTGCTCATTCTTGAAGGCTGAACAATGACCTAAAGTTGGTAATTTCTGTGTCATTTGGTCTCTTGTGAAATGTTGTTACATTGGCAATCATACCACATCTTCTTTTTAATAATTACTATTGAATAATAATCAATTAAGGAGTGATTCGTGTGTATCATAAATACACTCAAACACTATAGTTATGATCCAGATTATACAAGGGTAAATTAAGGCATGATGTATTTGTTACATAGATTTTAGTTCTAGATCAATGTTTTTTTTCAAAAAATTATTTTGGGAATTCTATTCCCAGCTCTGAATGAACAGTACCTTGTTTTGATCTAATTTATCTCTCTCTACTGTGTTGGAGTCTTTTACTATGTGTATAAACTCCTCCCCAAATCTGTCACCATAGAAACTCTAGAAAATAAATGATAATATTATATTTAGCTTCACATCAGAAAAGTATGGTTTAATCTTCAACAATGTAAAAACTGAGTATGAACATTCTGAAATTAGGAGTGGCAAAACATGTGAAGTGAGATATTTGTGGTCAATATGTAAAAAGTAATTCTGTACTTTTTGTTAACATAAATCTATTTTTTTGAAATAATTGATGTAAAACCAATTTCAAACATGTACAAATTTAACAATAGAAGTTTTCTGAGTCACAAATAAAGTGAACCTTACTAGTTTCTTATACTACTTCTAAACATTTAAACACCATACCTCAAGTCTATGTGATATCTCTGGTAATTTGGTTATAGCTGGTTCTTTGTAAATGAATTCTTCACCATCAAGATCTCCAAACTTGTGACCATAAAATCCAACTCTAAAGTAGGTACCAAATATTCTCTTCCCCTCCTGAAAACAGATTAAATATCAAATTTTTAAAATTAAGGCTATTTCATATTTTTTTTATTTTTTATTCAATGATGAACCATGTAATTCTCTTATTTCATAATTTCAAATTTCGCTGTAAATTGATTTTTATTATCATCAATTTTTTATTCATTACTTTTTTAATCTGGTCTCTTTTTATTTTTTTCAGCATGGCATTGGTATTTGATATTGTCTTATGTATTTGTATATCATGTTATGTTTTGTAATATTAATGGTGAGACATAAATAAACAATTAGTATTTCTGTTGTGTGTAGTTTTACCTGTAGAGTAACATTCTGGAAAGCATCATGTAATTTTTGATGGATCTGTGCCAGCTTCTTACATTCATTATGAGCTTCATGAATAGGAATCAGTATTTTATATACCAAGTTAACTGCTTCATACATACCAGCCTACAAATAAAATAATACTTATTTTTTCAAATGTCTACAAATTATAATTTCTTTTCACATATCTACAAATTGTTTGACTTCCTTGCTCACAAATCAATGTCATATTCTTACATCTCAAGATATACAATTACAAATATATGTATCCTTGTTTAATTTTATTTTCATGGTTATTGAATTTCAGCAATTATTTCTGATCTGACTTTTTATTTTACATACATTTGCCCTGAAAAAAGTAATTTCTATTTCATGCTTCTTTTTTAAATTGTACACAAAATTTCTACATAGTAATGGAGTTTACTAAATCATGTCAACTGAGTGGGATAGACTTTACCATTGTGAATGAACTAGCAACCTGTTCCATAAGACTAACAAGTCCACTCAGGGGAGACAACTTACCATTGTGAATGAACTAGCAACCTGTTCCATAAGACTAACAAGTCCACTCAGGGGAGACAACTTACCATTGTGAATGAACTAGCAACCTGTTCCATAAGACTAACAAGTCCACTCAGGGGAGACAACTTACCATTGTGAATGAACTAGCAACCTGTTCCATAAGACTAACAAGTCCACTCAGGGGAGACAACTTAACATTGTGAATGAACTAGCAGCATGTTCCATAAGACTAACAAGTCCACTCAGGGGAGACAACTTACCATTGTGAATGAACTAACAGCATGTTCCATAAGACCAACAAGTCCACTCAGGGGAGACAACTTACCATTTTGAATGAACTAGCAGCATGTTCCATAAGACCAACAAGTCCTCTCAGGGGAGACCACTTACCATTGTGAATGAACTAGCAGCATGTTCCATAAGACCAACAAGTCCTCTCAGGGGAGACCACTTACCATTGTGAATGAACTAGCAGCCTGTTCCATAAGACCAACAAGTCCACTCTCAGTGAAGTACTTTCCCGTACAGATCCCTTCCTCGTCAGGGGAAAGAACTTACCATTGTGAATGAACTAGCAGCCTGTTCCATAAGACCAACAAGTCCACTCTCTGTGAAGTACTTTCCCGTACAGATCCCTTCCTCGTCAGGGGAAAGAACTTACCATTGTGAATGAACTAGCAGCCTGTTCCATAAGACCAACATGTCCACTCTCTGTGAAGTACTTTCCGGTACAGATCCCTTCCTCGTCAGGGGAAAGAACTTACCATTGTAAATGAACTAGCAGCCTGTTCCATAAGACCAACAAGTCCACTCTCTGTGAAGTACTTTCCGGTACAGATCCCTTCCTCGTCAGGGAAAAGAACTTACCATTGTAAATGAACTAGCAGCCTGTTCCATAAGACCAACAAGTCCACTCTCTGTGAAGTATTTTCCGGTACAGATCCCTTCCTCATCAGGGGAGACAACATCATCGGAGACAGCACTTTCCTCTAACACATTTAATGTGATTTTCTGAAACATAAAATTTATTACATACTTTTCTGATATATATTGCAATGTTTCCCTGTAATCAGAGCTATTTTGATCAATTTTGTCAAACAATTAAAGGAAAGAGAGACCTTGATGTATATTTACATTACTGTAAACATTTTCATCTAGAAAAAAGTAGTACATAATGTAACATTGGAGCGTGGGAGGTATTCTGAATCATTAGTTTGTTCCAATTGACAATCTTATAATATTCATCCTTTTCCCTTATCAGAAATCTGAATAACTTTATCTTATCTGTGCAATAAAAACTCCTGATCCAAAACTATGAAAGAACCTCCAAAATGAGGTTTTGAAGGGGTTGTGTAAGTCATAAATGGTTGAAATGTATTATTCTTTTCCCAATTAAACCACCACCCATTTGATATGGTACCATTTCCTAGTAATTCATGTAATAGGTCATTGATTATCTCCCCTTACCTGATAATCCACACAGCCTACAGGTAAGTAAGGTTTATCCTCTATCATATTAAGATATTCTGCTATTAAAGCCGCAGCGTGACAACAACAGTGAGCTGCTTCAGCATGATTACTTCTCTGAAATAAATAGAAAAGAAATTGTTTTAATGTGTCAAATTAACAGATGTCAAAGATTGCTCTGATATCTAACTGGCTGGGATCATGGGACATCAGAACACAAACTTTATAGTAAACATGGAAACTGACCTGAACAATTGCACAAAATAGCTCTCACGATTACAATTACTATGTTGAAATAACACAAGATTACAATGTATTTTTCAAAATGAAAGGATAACAATAATGAGTTGATACAGGGCAACAAAAATAGGTTTTATATTTCATGATTTTATTTAAACATCTTCCAATCTTATACTAAAAATTGAAAACATGCATTAAAACCATTCAGTAATGCATACCTCACTATGTTTGCTTGCCATGTTCTGTAGCCATGTAAGTCTGAGATCAGGAGAGTTCTGGTACCCTTTAGCTATACGATACATTAGATCCAGTAACATTTCTGGGTCTTCCTGGAATTCCTTCATCTTTACTGTGTCAGATAAAATCATATGGAGATTAAACACCAAGTCTTTAACCTACATGAAAAACAAACAACACAAAATCATATGGAGATTAAACACCAAGTCTTTAACCTACATGAAAAACAAACAACACAAAATCATATGGAGATTAAACACCAAGTCTTTAACCTACAAAAAAAGTAAACAATACAAAATCAAAGGCAAAACAAACACCATAGCTATTTAAGTTGAAAGTTCAAATCTATTTGTGACATTAACCTTCAACAAAGTTAGCAGACTTTCCATAAATGATATTCTATTTTCAATAAAATTTCCTGTATTTTTTAAGGAAATTAATAATCCCTAACTTAGTTAAATGTTTAATCAGAAAAATAATCCATTTTGTAAATAACAACAAAATCATTACTTTCCTTTTCATATTATCCTAAATATCATGTCAATCATGCAACCTTGTTAAGTGAGTTTTTGACAATTGGTGTCAATCCTACTAACCTATTCTGGCAAGATTGTCAATACCTAACTTGTTCATTGAAAGTTGTGGTAGTCACTTACTTGTCCAGGGAAGGTAGTTTTCAATTGTACCATTTGTTTAATTTGGGTTTCATAATAAATTGTTCAGAGAAGGTTGATGTATTCACTAACCTGTTCAGGGAAGGTTGTATCCTGTAGATCATAATCTGATTCAGCGTAAGTAAGAATTGTTTTCAATGATTTGCGTAGATATTCTTCATCAAAGTTTTGGTTTTGTCCGACCAATGAACTCAGAGACATGGTCACCTGCATCTTTACTCGGGCAAAATTCTGGAACACAAACAAATTATTATGTTAAATTTACAACATCTAAATCTATTTATTATTTATCTGTCCTCTAAAAAGTATTTTGATAGAGAATAACATGCCTACATACATATCCAAACAACAACATTTCAAGAACAATAAAAGTTAATATACCTGACAGTTATGCCAACAAAAATCCCCTTTAAAGTTAAATGCTCTGTTCTATGAAAGAAGTAGCTACATTTATATTTCTATATGGATATCTTCAATGTCATTTACCTGATGAAGTATGAGAAATAAAGCACGAGGCATACATTTAAGAAGTAAAATCCACATGTTTTTCATATTATTTTTAATATAATAGTGCATGAACTCTTTTTTTTAAATAAATCCTATGAAGTATAAGCACAATGTGACTATTAAGAACTAAGTCTTACATTTCCTAATTCAAAGTTCTGCCTCATCAACATATACAGTGAGGCACTAGCTTGAGATCTGATACTACCAATACAGGAGCTACAATGTTTCAACAGACGAAGACATAAATCAGCACACTGCTCTGTTTCTTCCTCAAACAATGGATCCAAGTACTGGAAATATAAAAAAATAAAATAAACTAAAGTCAAATCTCTAATTCTTACAATGATTAAACTGAGAGGTGGACCAAAAAACTGTCAAGGGTAATACTTCTATGGCAAGGTATAATAATCATATAAGTGAACTTGGGTTAATCCATTAAGGCTTTGATCAATTGAATGGAGAAGAAAAACAACTAAAAATCTGAACATTATTGGCCTCCTTTTGGACCTCTATGGCCCAATAAGGCTAATGTTTCATGCAGCCTGCAAAATGAGCCTTGATCTATACACAGACTAGCTGTCAGTTAATTGCAAGTACTCTCAGATCTGTATCTAGCATCTTTTTGTTTTTCGGATGTACAAGTAACCCTTGTATTTTGTCCATCTGATGAGTGAAGCCTTTTTCAACTGATTTTTATAGCTTGTTCTTATGTTGTTCTTTAATATCCCTGTCCCAGGTTAGGGGAGGGTTGGGATCCCCCCAACATGTTAAACCCCGCCACATTCTGTATGTATGTGCCTGTCCCAAGTCAGGAGCCTGTAATTCAGTGGTTGTCCTTTGTATATGTTTTACATATTTGTTTTTCATTCATTTTTTGTACATAAATAAGGTGTTAGTTTTCTCATTTGAATTGCTTTCCATTGTCATTTCAGGGCCTTTTATAACTGACTATGTGGCATGGTCTTTGCTCATTGTTGAAGGCCATATGGTGACCTATAGTTGTTAATGTCTGTGTCATTTTGGTCTCTTGTGGAGAGTTGTCCCATTGGCAATCATACCACATCTTCTTTTTTTTATATAACAAGTCTCTAAATAAAAGATTTTTATTCTTCTTTTATACTCTTAGTAAAAACTCACCCTTGTGACTAGGGCTCTCTGTGAAGCGAACATATTCTGTAAGACTAAAGTACTCTGATTTAGACCAAAACTATGTAACAAAACTCTCAATGCACTGCTCAATATCTGAATGTGACCATTTGCTCTGGCAATCTGAAAAATATACGTCTGAGGTTAAAGAATGTCAAGTGGAAAACAGAATCCTTATCAGATACCCTTTTACATATTCTTTTTAAAATGAATCATTTTTTTCAAAGTTTATGAAGTATTAAATCAGCTTTTTGAAATATACTTATATCAAATCTTCAATAAAGATTCCACCATTATGCCGTATCACTGCTGACTTGAATTAGCTTACAAAAGAAAAATAAATTTAATTATATTGTTAACATTTTGAAACCTACAAACATTACAGGCATTCGAAAACCTCATCATTTAACTTGTTAACATTATAACATAGTTGCAAATACAAAAAAAACACCCTCACTAGTTCAGTGATACAGAAACAGAAATTGCCTTTAAAAATGATCAAATCATACATTAGAACATTTTCAGAGTATATCCCCTACAGGAACTTACCTGTGTAATGAGTTCTATGCAAGACAAATTTTATGTAAATTTCGCATAAGTGCTCACCAATTAAGAGTAGAAAAAGAGCGACATAAGAACAAACCTATAGAAAGGTCACAGAAGACTTGTAATTTTTGTTCTCATAATGATATTGAAGATGAGTTTCATTTTTTAATTAACTGTCCATTGTATAATCAATGTAGAGAATCACTGTTTGCACAAGCTCATGAACACTGTCAAAATTTCAATAACTTGGACTGCAAATCAAAATTTTTATGGTTAATGACCACTGAAGATCAACATATACTGAAAAAGTTATGCATTTTTCTTATCCAGAGTTTTCAATTGAGATCCACAAATTCTGTTAATGGCTAAATCTCTTTTAGTTTATCTATATATATATTTTAAATTCAAAAATTTAATTTAAGTGCACATTTCTCTATGTGTATGCATATTTCTTCTATTAATATGTAAATGCTTATAAACAAACTGCAGTAAAACTCTAAGGTGCTTATCATATTCCTGCAATTGTCAAAAAATATAATTATATACATAAATATCTAGTAATTGGTTGCTGTGTGTACATGGAGAAAAATACCCTTATATCTAATCAGTTGGGGCTGCATATCATTTGTATGCAACTCAAAACACCATATCTGTTTAAAGGGGAATAATCCTTACAGAAATTGATTGATTGTCTCCCATATTACTTTCTATTCCATGTGCATGCAATAACTGTTCAGAGTTCTATTGTAATGTATTTCATTTTATTATTTCATTGTTATAACAAATCATTGTAATCATTGTATGAAATTTAAAACCCGCAAGGGTCCATAATTGGATTAATAAAGTATTCTTATTCTTATTCTTATTGTATCTAGACAGGTCATATGGTTTCTGAGGATATCCTCTACAGGAACTTACCTGTGTATTGAGAACTACTGTGACTAGACAGGTCATACAGTTTCTGAGGATATCCTCTACAGGAACTTACCTGTGTATTGAGAACTATTGTATCTAGACAGGTCATATGGTTTCTGAGGATATCCTCTACAGGAACTTACCTGTGTATTGAGAACTATTGTATCTAGACAGGTCATATGGTTTCTGAGGATATCCTCTACAGGAACTTACCTGTGTATTGAGAACTATTGTATATAGACAGGTCATACTGATTTCAGAGTATATCCTCTACAGGAACTTACCTGTGTATTGAGAACTACTGTGACTAGACAGGTCATATGGTTTCTGAGTATATCCTCTACAGGAACTTACCTGTGTATTGAGAACTATTGTGACTAGACAGGTCATACAGTTTCTGAGGATATCCTCTACAGGAACTTACCTGTGTAATGAGTTCTATTGTATCTAGACAGGTCATACTGATTTCAGAGTATATCCTCTACAGGAACTTACCTGTGTATTGAGAACTATTGTATATAGACAGGTCATACTGATTTCAGAGTATAGCCTCTACAGGAACTTACCTGTGTATTGAGAACTATTGTATATAGACAGGTCATACTGATTTCAGAGTATATCCTCTACAAAACCTTACCTGTGTAATGAGTTCTATTGTATCTAGACAGGTCATATGGTTTCTGAGGATATCCTCTACAGGAACTTACCTGTGTAATGAGTTCTATTGTATCTAGACAGGTCATACTGATTTCAGAGTATATCCCCTACTGGAACTTACCTGTGTAATGAGTTCTATTGTATCTAGACAGGTCATACTGATTTCAGAGTATATCCTCTACAGGAACTTACCTGTGTAATGAGTTCTATTGTATATAGACAGGTCATACTGATTTCAGAGTATATCCTCTACAAAACCTTACCTGTGTAATGAGTTCTATTGTATCTAGACAGGTCATACTGATTTCAGAGTATAACCTCTACTGGAACTTACCTGTGTAATGAGTTCTATTGTATCTAGACAGGTCATACTGATTTCAGAGTATATCCTCTACAGGAACTTACCTGTTTAATGAGTTCTATTGTATCTAGACAGGTCATACTGATTTCAGAGTATATCCCTACTGGAACTTACCTGTGTAATGAGTTCTATTGTATCTAGACAGGTCATATGGTTTCTGAGTATATCTCCTACAGGAACTTACCTGTGTAATGAGTTCTATTGTATCTAGACAAGTCATACTGATTTCTGCAGCTAGATTCCCCTCAATATGAGCATCAGCTTCAACATCTCTTGGCTTAGACCTGAAATACAATGTAATACAATATAAACTCTTGTATGACAACCACTATCACTGAGCTAGTATACATTTTTGTTTACGGGCCAGCTGAAGCAGGCCTCTTTTTTAAAAATGATATGAGAGTGTTTTCATATTTAACCTAGCTAGAACATAGGATACATACATATCTGGTTGTTCTACAGTGGGTTTATATGCAAGTTGGTCCTTCCTCCATCTAAGTCTACCTCCTGCCTCTCCTACGCCTAAAACGTTTGCTAGAGATGGTGCTCTCTCTGCAGGCCCTGAAATATAAAGCATGATGTTTCTGCAAATCTCCAACATAGTTTATAGTATACAATTCTTCCTGCTCTTGAATATTTCATATTGATGAGGGAGTAGTCTTCAAGCAAGTGTAGAGCACTGAAAACTCTTTTTTGGTTTCTTTGATACAAGTTCTGTTAAATGACTCATATGTCTGGAATAAAACATTTCAGTAATATCAAAAGTTTCAGTAATTCCTCAGATATTCTTAAATCACCTTCCAGAATAATTCATTAAAACTCCAACCATTGTTCCTATTTAAAGTTTGCTCCCCTTGTTTACCTGCCAATGATGCTGAAGAATTCTGCCTTCGTCTCATCATCTCCATACGAGCATTAGAACTACCAAGTATAGCTTCCTCTAACCGAGACTTCATATCCACACTTTTCTTTAATGTTTGCTGAGAATACTGAGCTAAGCTTTTCTTTCCCTAATCAAATATAACTTATAAAATTATCTTGTGATCTTATAGGATACACAAGAGTATCAAACGATTGTCTCTCTAAATGAAAGGACTTATTTGATTGGAAAAAGTCAAAAACAAAATATGATCCCAACCTCAATCATATCAAATGAATTTTTAATATGGAAATAAAAGCTATTGCATAAGGACAAGGAATGCCAATAAATTTTACAGATTATTTTCACAAATATGTCATCTCTATTTACAGTGCAATGAAACAGTAACCAAAAAGTATTCAGACATAAGCAAAATTTCTGATGTAAATATATAGTTAAGTCTGATGAAGAATATCTAATGAGAGGTTTTGAAGTTAACATGTTTCTCCTCTTCCTCCTTCCAGCAGTGTTCTTTCTCTTGAAATATGGAGCAAAGATCAAAACCATTAGAGACTAAATGATGTTAATGTGAATTTGTCTGAGATCTTCAGTCATTTAAACCACACTTTCTTATATGGTATAGTTTGAAGAAAAGGTGCATGAGCATGACTTTATCGCGAGTTGGTAATTTTTGCACAAAGCTTCAATTTTGAAGATTTTTTGTCATATTGCTAGACCTGGAGGACCGAGGGATGCATGTAGAGTAGACCAGAGTGCAAACATTAGCTACAACAGTTCTTAGGTTAGAGTGAAACTGATTTGGGTATAGCAGTCTAACGTAGGTCATTTTGACCAATATTTACTGATTTTTGATGATTTATTACTTCAATTATACATGCAACCAGTCTTTTCCTAGGCATATTTCAATAATAAACACAATAATTAGATATATGATAGTGGGTTTACACTTATTGTGGAGTGTTTAGGCCTTTTGACGGTGTGTCAGACATGGAAGGAAAGCCCACCCCTCAAGTTTTATCCGATTTCAATTTTCAAACTTCTTTTCTTTTCTTTTTTTTTAGCTCAAAATGAACATTAACACTGAGAAACATGACAATAAATAATATAAAATTGAGGTAACATATATTTACTTCGAAATAAATGTCAAGAAGATTACCTCCAAAAGTATGAAGAGTCATTGGAGCCAAATAACAATATTTTGGATAAGGCTGTAATATTACAACACTGCATGGTAAGGGTTAAAAGTAGGACAAAAGTATAAATAAACATATGTTAACATTAGTATATATTTATAATGACGCGATTAACAATTTCAATGAGATCACAACATTAAATATCTCATAGACAAAAATTCCATGTAATACACAAACATATCAATCACTGGTCACTGGACAATGTTATATAATATCTATAATCCATCAATGGATATTAAAATGAAACTAGAGAGAATGGATGACTGATTGATACAAAGGGTGTACAAGATGCAAAAATGTGGAATGTTCTAATGTGCAATTCTATTAATTTGATCATGATGCACATAGGGTTGTACTGAAAATTATCATTCAGTGCTACTAATATCATCATCAAATTAAACACAGTGCTACTAATTCCATGATTAAAATAATTTCAAAACACAGTGTTCAGTTTACAATTAGAGCTACCAGTACTAATAGAAGAAAATTTACCTCAAAATAAAAATAAAAGATTTCATAATTTTTTTTCTTCAACTTAATCTCCTGTATCAAGGGTTACTGAAATCTAATCATTAGGGGTCATAGTTATTGTTTCCAAATATGTTATTTCTTGAGTTTTACTTAACAGCAAAAGATATTTCCTTTTAAAAGCAAAACTATTCATATTTTTGTTATACTGACTGTTACAAAAGTAAAGACAAGTTCAGCAAAAACATCTGGATTTTATCTGTTGACAGAAAAATGTTAAAAATAAAAAAATATAATGAGTATAACATGATTAGCCACCTTCTTTTAAAAATATAAAGAATGTGTTTGCAATAAAAACAATAAAAAGAAAGAAATTAAATTGTATTAAGAAATGATTAGTGAAAGATTGAAAGGGTTGTATACCTGTGTAATAGAATCATCTTTACTTAAACTCCTGTTAAGTAAAGATCCAGAGCCTCGGAGAAAATCCACAGATTTGCGTTGAATCCCTTCCCATAACTGCTCGTAGGATTTTGGTAAACTTGCACTTTTTGGACGAGAACTTTCTGTGCCATCATTCCAGTCCTCCAGGGTGTCAGTTGAACCAGTTTTATTTAAGCACAGATTTTGAAGTCGAGCCCATTTTGCCTGAGAATCCAATAGTACAATATTTATGGGTCAACAGAGGTCATTCCTAAATACTTAGAGACATAGAAGGTCACGCTATCATTATAGCTTTAAATGAAAGCATTAGAAAGTGTTTATATATAAGCTGATTATTTCCTACTATAAGGTATGATAAATTACTATCTAGTTCTTAGATGCTTCAATATTAGGGACAAATTAGTTATTTAGTTCCGTAATGGGAAGTTATTTAATGTTTATACTTTGAAGGTAAATATCTTTTCAGATTGTGTCTTAGTTTTTTTACAATTTTTTATTGAAATTCCATTAGAAAAATAATTTAAGGATTTAAAATATTTCAACAGTTGCAATATTTTGCTGTTGAAATAACTAGTGGTAAGTTTCTTCTGTGAACAAAAATGACCAAGACCTTATGATAAGTTGATCTATGCATAGATGCTTTTTTTGTTATTCTTTTTCTAAAATAAGGGGGAAAATTTTATGGACAAGATAATATTTTATAATTGTATCTTATAGTAAATGCTTATGAGACTACCAATGAATGTGTAAATTTTATTCTACTTTCTTTCAAAAGAGAGTGTTATTGAAAATCTATTATCTTTCAATTAATTATCAATAAAGTTTTTTTTAATTCTACAGAAGGACATTCTATCATTCAAGGTATCATAAAAGTTTAATTTAGAAAACTTATCATTGTATTCTAAATGCTGTCTGATTCCCTAGGAAATTTAATGCAGATTTTTGTAATGCTAATGCAGTATTGTACTTTGAATAAAATTATTGAATCCATATATACATGTACCTCTAAAGTGACTTTCAAACTAATGGTACTATAATATATGTATTAGAATATGTTTGGGTAAATATATAAAAGTAAATTTTAATTGATTACATAGATTAGTATTAGTTAAACTGTATCTAGTCTACAAGGAATTCACTGAAACAGACTTTTAACAGTTATTTATCAGTATCTTTACATGTAATTGATGTATTTCTATCTGAATTTATCTGTTAAGTCTCTGAGGAATTACAAGAGTTTTCTAACTATGTCATTTATTAATCATGCCATCTTCCCCTAGAATATTTCTCTGGTTAAAACATGCATCCTTGTTGGTTGTTTCTTATGAAGCACTCGACTGCATGCAAAGGTGAGGACACACAACAAATCATGCCAAACTAGTGACAAACTAAAATGTGATGATGTATGACCTAAATTTGATTTATAAGGTTAAAGGTTAAGTGAAATCTGGATTCTAAAGGTCAAAGTTAACATTGGAGAGACATGCTAAGATGGTTGGTTGATGGTACATGGTGTTCCACTGGTGTCCAAATAAATGCAAGTTTCCACAATCCTGTTAATGTATAAATACCACAACCACAAATTAATTAAAACACTTATGATAATTAAAATGTCCCATTTATGTAAACAATATATGTGAAATGATGGTTATTCTTTTAATGTAATGAACATGGAATTGTTAAGATTTCTTACATAGCTTTGGTTGGAGAGAAATAGATTGTGACATTGAATAGTTACTCATCACATCTTTTTTTCAACTTTTAAATACTATTTTGAAACAAATACCAAAAATCCAATGTAAATTTTACAGATTACATTTTTCTATTGAATAAAATTGAACTAATATATTACATTGAAATTCAAATTTAAAAAGCAAAATGATGTAAAGCCTAGATTGAATTTTGTGCCTTAATAATGATTAAGAACAATGTCAAAATGTAGCTTAAAATATGAAATCTATCTACAGATTATTCAAATAATTTTCACACATTAGTATATGAATGATTGTATGAATATTCTACAGTAAAGCGACTCAGCTTTTTTGTGACAAAAAATACATCAAAAGTTTAAATGCAGTCTAGTCTATCATAGCAGGGTTCTAATTAATAAACCATCTAATCTAAATTCAATAATAAAAGGAACACCTACTACCTGAGGTCACACCACATTACTTATTAAAATACAGAATTTATTTGTAAATACAATTACTGTATGAGTGTCATTTAAATTTTTTGAAATATAATTGATGTTAATTTTCGTATGGCCTGTGAGATGTAGACCAAGCTGTATACTTTCAGAATTAATTTCCAAAAATCCAAAGAAAAAAAAGTCAATATGGTATGGCATCATGTTTACTGTAGTTCGTCTACAAAACAACCTCAAAAACATATATTCAAATTCACAATCACAAATTTGTTTAATGCAAGTTCAAATTAATTTTGATAACGCTAGTTCTAAAATTTTTGAAGTAAAAGACAATCTATAAATACATAAAAAAAAATGTCAAACACCTATACAAATAATTACTTAATACTACTAAATGTAAACCCTGCCATGTTTAACCCCGCCACATTATTTGTGTATGTGCCTATCCCAAGTCAGGAGCCTATAATTCAGTGGTTGTCATTTGTTTATGTGTCACATATTTGTTTTTCGTCCATTTTTTTATATAAATAAGGTTGTTAGTTTTCTCGTTTGAATTGTTTTACATTGTCTTATCGGGGCCTTTTATAGCTGACTATGTGGTATGGGCTTTGCTCATTGTTGAAAGCCATACAGTGACCTATAGTTGTTAATGTCAGTGTCATTTTTGGTCTTTTGTGGATAGTTGTCTCATTGGCAATCATACCGCATCTTCTATTTTTATACTAACTTTTAACCTGCATATCCTGATAACTTGTTAAAAAGTGTGTATTTTTCTATCCAAAACCAATCCTTACATTTTCAATTCTATAACTGCAACCTAGCAAATATGAACCTGAAGATTTCTAAACATTTTTATCATTCTAGTTTTCTTTTATTTATGAGAAAAAAGCACATTGCAAAATTGCTTCCACAAAAATAAGCGTTTTATTTCAATATACTTTTTCTTTATTATCATAATATTTACAATACAAATTTTACTCCACCAGATGTGGTTTTCGAGGCCAAAATATTTGAAAAACCGTTGTGTGAAGAGCTATTTATATCTTTTCCAATAGAAATTATTTTATCAGATTAAATTGTAATACTTTTAAAGTTTGGAATAAATAAATCAATATTCTGGAGTTACAACTAAACATGCTGTTATTTCTATTCTTTATTACTGTAAACAAGCAGGCACTTTCTAATAATAATTCTGGAAATTCTGGAAATGATCATTTAATGAAAGCTTAACCTTTTTCAAACATAACTTTTCTTTTTAATTTGAAATTAATGTACTAAACTAGATCACAATTCCTACTATTTTCATATAAAACATGCTTTTAACACTTTCATGTTTTGTTCTTGTATGCTGGTGAACACCCAAACTTTACAATCAGATGTCAATTTTAACTTGAACAATACTATGAATTCTACCTCAACTCATCCAACAAATAAGTTAGTTTGACCGGTATCTACTTTACTTGATGTTAGCCATTTAACACATTGTAAATGTGTAACATCCACACATCCTGATGCATATGACTTACCCTATACTCAAAGTTTGATACAACATAATATATAACGTCCAGTATTTGTTGTAGTACACCCACGTCCATATCTGACCACCACTGACGTAGTACGGACTGGTCAACGTTCTTAATCACCCACATAAAACAGATCAGAAGATTTCTTGTAGATTCTGCATTCAGATTACATTTTCTTGGCTGTAAATACAAATAAACTGTTGAAACAGCAGTAATATAATGACTCTAATACATGCAAGACGACAAAAAAAGTTGTATGTATTCATAGGCATTTATTTGTTTTTAAGCTATCATGGTCTCTTCATCAAACATTTCGTCTTATGATATAAAGATAATGTGTAATGCCTTAGTACTATAAAAGAAACTGTAACTCACATTATGAATTTAAACATTTAAAGTATTACAGGTTCTTTCCACATAGATCAAAGCCTGTTAACAACAATTTTATATTTAGATTTCATTTCAATACAATTATAATATTCACCTTTTCTTTGTACATGACATATAAAACTAACCTTTGACCCATCATAGGAAGGACTTTCCTGCACTCGCCCTGCAAATACACTAGAACCAGCAATCTCCATAGCGATATGCTGATTAATCTTATCTGCATCAGATTCAAAGTTGAAACTTTTGAGACGACCTTCAACATTAGGGTCCCATAGCTGTGGTAATGAATCTATGACGATTCCTATAACTGGCATGTATAGAGCAGCTAGTCTGGCCTTCATCTCAGGGTCTGTATATCTCACATCTAAGTCATGGTTTAACAACAGATTCCTCAACACGTTGATGGACTTAGGATGAATAGCAGGATTACTGTTGTAAAAAGAAAATAGAAATCAAATCTTAATTTGCAAGTGGATTTACCAATAATAATTAAGTAAGTAAATTATTTATCATAGTGACATGTGAAATATGTACAAATCATAAAGATATAATATAGATAGATATGAATACCCCAGCCCAATAGCCCTAATATCAAACATCTTCAAATTTGAATTCTGATGTAAATGTTTTAATAATATCCAATTAGCAATACAAAAGTATATTTACTGGAATTAATTAGTCAAATGACAAATACTTACTGTATATCTAGATTAACGGACAAATCTGATAACACAATCCCCAGCAGGAAATGTTGCTGTCTGAATTCTATAGTTAATTCATAGAACCTTCCCTTGTCTGTCAATGTACTGGTAGAGGCATAGGACGAAGATGACGTTATACTGGAGATACTAGGAGTAGGACTCGATGAATTAGCTGATGGTGTCAGAGGGGTTCCAAATGGTAAATTTAGAGGAAAGTAATGTTCATGACTACATACAACTCTCATGAAATCTAACTTGAGTAGAATCAGTGATGTAGATTCAGCGAGGTTCCTCATTTTATCACCAAGCTGTAAAATATAATGATATAAAGTTACACAGATCCTTGTAACCTTTAATTCTTAAATTCATACAACATTCTTATGTACTATTGGAAATCTGTTTAAATATAATGCATTTGAATTTACAAAAAGTGTAATAAATGATATAATGTTGTAATACGAGGTATCTGTTTGAAATATTATTCATTTTTTTACACCAGAAGTGTATCCACTGATATATTGCCTATAGTTTTACAATAAATTATTTCTATGTGATATGGAGGAGTATCTATATATATGTCGTGTACAAGTTGCGATTTTGTACAGGTTATAACATGTACAAAAATATTGTACACGTTATAACTTGTATGATGCAAAAATACAAGTTATAACATGTACAAAAGTACCTCATACATGTTATAACCTGTACAAAATATTGCAAAAAAATGGTTTTAACTTGTACAAAATCGAAAAATAAGGATATGTTTCTATTATCGCAACAGATATTATTGACATCAATAATATTTTCATAACTTTTTTTATTGTTCCTTCATGTTAGTGTGTTTTGTCCTTTTTTGATACAGTTAATGTTCAGGGGTCGGTATTACGAAGCATTCCTAAGACTTGTCATAAGATACATGTATATCTTAGGACGTGTCATATGATTATCTTATGACTATCTATGGACATATCTTTATTTGATGAATTGTAAATTGTGAGTGTCCACTTTGAAGGCAATAGTAAAATACTTTCATTCTAGTTTACACTAAAAGACATAAGAGGATAGCCAGGACAGATGTGTCTACAAATAAAATTGGGAATGGAAATGGGGTATGTGTCTAAAAAATAACAACCCACCCAAGGAGCAGACAACATCCAAAGGACACAAATACATGCTTTCAAAGTAGAGGATATATATTTAAAACATAACCAGATGCTCCGCAGGGCGTAGCTTTATACGACCGCAGAGGTTGAACCCTGAACGGTTGGGGCAAGTATGGACACAACATTCAAGCTGGATTCAGCTCTAAATTTGGATTGTGATTAAATAGTTGACACAGCATAGGTTTCTGACACAGAATGAATGTGTTCTAATGAACTTAAATTTTTTGTTTTCTCTTAGAGCAATTCACTATGCTGTTGAATATTAATCCTCTCAAAAAAATGTTTGAAGAAATTATCATTTTATTTATGAAATTTCATTTCAAATGAGAAAATTGAACCCAATTTTTTTAATCACATCCCCCTTTCCCTTATTCCAAATTAATCTCAATTAAATTTCTAATGGAGTTTGCAACAATAACTACTCATTTAAATACATCATAAGATATTAAGATGTAAAAAAACTATTGTGCAATTAGATATTTCTTGCTTACTATTCTGGACAAAGAAAGATAACTCTAATTAAAAAAAAATATTGCTATTTCACAATATTGTGCAATTAGATATTTCTTGCCATTGTGCAATACTGTGCAATTGAAAAGACTTGCTATTGCACAATACTTAATATAATATTTTAGATCCTGATTTGGACCAACTTGAAAACTGGGCCCATAATCAAAAATCTAAGTACATGTTTGGATTCAGCATATCAAAGAACCCCAAGATTTCAATTTTTGTTAAAATCAAACTAAGTTTAATTTTGGACCCTTTGGACTTTAATGTAGACCAATTTGAAAACAGGACTAAAAATGAAGAATCTACATACACAGTTAGATTTGGCATATCAAAGAACCCCATTTATTCAATTTTTAATGAAATCAAACAAAGTTTAATTTTGGACCCCGATTTGGACCAACTTGAAAACTGGGCCAATAATCAAGAATCTAAATACATTTTTAGATTCAGCATATCAAAGAACCCAACCGATTAATTTTTTGACAAAATCAAACTAAGTTTAATTTTGGACCCTTTGGACCTTAATGTAGACCAATTTGAAAATGGGACCAAAAATTAAGAATCTACATACACAGTTAGATTCTGCATATCAAAGAACCCCAATTATTCAATTCTTGATGAAATCAAACAAAGTTTAATTTTGGACCCTTTGGGCCCCTTTTTCCTAAACTGTTAGGACCAAAACTCCCAAAATCAATACCAACCTTCCTTTTATGGTCATAAACCTTGTTTTTAAATTTCATAGATTTCTATTTACTTATACTAAAGTTATGGTGCAAAAACCAAGAAAAATGCTTATTTGGGTCCCTTTTTGGCCCCTTATTCCTAAACTGTTGGGACCTAAACTCCCAAAATCAATACCAACCTTCCTTTTGTGGTCATAAACATTGTGTTTAAATTTCATTGATTTCTATTAACTTAAACTAAAGTTATTGTGCGAAAACCAAGAATAATGCTTATTTGGGTCCTTTTTTGGCCCCTAATTCCTAAACTGTTGAAACCAAAACTCCCAAAATCAATCCCAACCTTTCTTTTGTGGTCATAAACCTTGTGTCAAAATTTCATAGATTTCTATTAACTTAAACTAAAGTTATAGCGTGAAAACCAAGAAAATGCTTATTTGGGCCCTTTTTGGCCCCTTTTCCTAAAATGTTGGGACCAAAACTCCCAAAATCAATAACAACCTTCCTTTTGTGGTCATAAACCTTGTGTTAAAATTTCATAGATTTCTATTCACTTTTACTAAAGTTAGAGTGCGAAAACTAAAAGTATTCGGACGACGACGACGACGACGACGCAGACGACGACGCCAACGTGATAGCAATATACGACGAAATTTTTTTCAAAATTTGCGGTCGTATAAAAATGACATTCTCCTAATGAAATAATCTTATAGTTTATAAAAAAAAAGATGAGTTATAAATTTACATAAGCCATGCTGAAGGCCAAAAATGTTGAAGAGTAGATCCAAAGATATTTATAGTGAAACATGGTGCAATGAAAACTATTTCAGCTCTCTCTTGATTTTACAGAGTAAGCATATAAGACATTGTTTTAGTCTTTGCATGCTATAAAACGAGAGGGAGGAGTAATACCCAATATTATTCGGCATCGTTTTTAAAATTTTGGGAAGAATTTAGTTACATGTACTAGTATCTAATGTTATTGTCATTGAGAAAATGCAAGCTTTTAGTAAATAGTGTCACACTTATTTAAGCCATGATGGACTACATAAAACATTCAATCACATGAAAACACATTTTGCCAACCTAAGTCATGAAACATATATTTCAACTATGTGATCATTGTCCTCTACAGAAAGAGACACGTTATGGCCTATTTATTGTTGTTGTTCTTTATGCATTGGTGAATTTAAATGTGTATTTTACTTCATTAAGATTTATCTTAAATTTTGTACAAGTTAGAACCATTTTTAAGCAATATTTTGTACAGGTTATAACATGTATGAGGTACTTTTGTACATGTTATAACTTGTATTTTTGCATTATACAAGTTATAACATGTACAATATTTTTGTACATGTTATAACCTGTACAAAAACGCAACTTGTACACGACATATATACAGCTGACTCTCGTTATCTCGAAGTCAGGCCGACCAGAGAAATATTTCGAGATACACATAGTGAAGTTATTGTTCATGTAACTACTACGGAACCAACAGAAGAATACCGTAAAGAAATAGAAAAAAAATTTATAAAAGTGTTTGACGCCAAGCTTAATGCTTAGTAGTTACATGAACAACAACGTTGCGTCATACAACTAATATTTTACGAACAATGACGTTACGTCATAATACTAATGTGTTCCCCATAACGACGTTCATAGTCTTGAACAGTCCCAAGATGGATGAAAGTGCTAGACAATGCTGCTTTTAAAACTCTTTTTGTGTATTCAATTTTTAATATATAATTCTGTACACCGCTTGAAAAGAAACTTTTTTTGTATATATATATGTATTTTTTGTATATATATACATATAAAACATACCGTTCTGCAATAGAAGTGTATCTGCTGGAAGACAAAGAATCTGTCCATATAGGTCAACAGGTCATGTAGGAAGAATGCCAGACTTGTGTTCAAACTCTTCACTAATAGTGGATCCTGAAAACAGATAAATAAAGATTAAGAACAAGACAAACCTTTCTGTGAATAAAATATAGCATGCTAACAATTTTACTTACATTTTTATTTTAGATAACAGGTTTATTGGAGATTGAGTAGACATTAATATTGACCATATAACCCAACTGAAAGATTGAAATTAGCTTCATTGTGGGTTTGAAAGTTAAAAGGCTATCCATGGAAAGCATTTCTTTCCAACTGAAGTTTTAAACATTGAAATAACAAAATAAAATAACAAATGTCAATTATAATGTGTCCATCTATCTACATTAACTGTACATGCATATAAATTGATCCTACCTTATCATACTTATCTACTATATCCCTAACAAACATTCTGACTAGATTCTTCAAATCATCCTCAAAGTATTCAGGAAATCTCATCTGTCTGGGAGCAGCTAGTTTGTCACACTTTGCTAGATGTTCAGCCATACTCTTAATCTATCAAGTATAATAAAATCAATATATTG
The DNA here is from genome assembly GCA_019925275.1 of Mytilus edulis. Lineage (NCBI taxonomy): Eukaryota > Metazoa > Mollusca > Bivalvia > Mytilida > Mytilidae > Mytilus > Mytilus edulis. The sequence continues at coordinate 137,204,558 of CM034349.1, forward strand.
AAAAGTTCAGTGATTTTAAGAGCTTAGTATAAATAAGCATACAAAATTTGATCATTCATTAATCAAAGATTTTGAGGGTTCAAATGTTTGAATATTGTAATATTTCATAGATTTATGTCAAGTCCTTATCTCACAATTATTGTAAAAACAAGAAAGAACAAGTGAAACTGTGAGCTACTGCTCACTGATGATACCCCCGCCGCAAGTGGATAATATAAATAGTGTAAAAATATGCAAGTGTTCGGTAAACACGAAGTTGTCGAGTGATAAATCTGAAAAGGCATCACACGGTATAGCTGACTTATATAAATCCTGAAACCAAATTTCAGAAATCCTTGTATTGTAGTTCCTGAGAAAAGTGTGACGAAAATTTTCAACTTGGCTATCATGTGTAAAATCATACAAGTGTTCGGTAAACAGGAAGTTGTCAAGTGATCAATCTGAAAACGCATTACTCAGTATAGCTGACTTAGATAAACCCTGAAACCAAATTTCAGAAATCCTTGCATTGTAGTGCCTCAGAAAAATGCTACGAACAATATTCATGGATGGACTGACTGACGGATGGACTGACGGACGGACGGACGGACGGACTGACGGACAGACAGAGGTAAAACAGTATACCCCCCCTTTTTTAAAGCGGGGGTATAAAAATTGTATTTATTCTATATACTGACAATTTAGTAAGACTTGACTTTTTTATTAACAAATAACTCTTACCATCAGCTCAAAGAAGAACCAGGAATACGTCATAGCAGTCTCTCTGATGGGTCCACTCAAAACTGACCACTGGAGGGCTAATTCTTCATGGACAAACTGAAAATATATAAAAACATAGTTAATGATGTTAAATTAAAATCCTCATTTATAAATCAACAAAAGACCAAAAAGCAATATGATTTTAATTATAAATACTACAAATGAAAACATCAGAGTTGGGTGAAATAGTAATAATTCATCCCTTTAATATTAAAATATTGACATTGCAATACTCATTATAGAGATTTATTGTTGTAGTATCAATGAAGGATTAAATATAGATGGAGAATGTGACGATGTCCCTACTTGCATATAACTTATAAAGAGGCATACACAAGAATGGTAAAAGTGACGCCAACCAAATTCTATCTTGATGTGAGTTTTGTAGTAAAAACATTGTGTATAAGTTGTATTATATTTGGTTGAGGTAAACTAAAGTTAGAAAACAGAAACCAATTTCTAGACTTACAAACAAACACAAATGGACAAGAGTAACACTGAATGCCCCTTCCACTGAGACAGGGGCATAAAAATACTAATTCAATTAAATGACTAAAAAAGACCTTATTTTATGCATTTTCCTACCTTTTTGGCAGCAGTTCTGGCTCCAAACATTTGCTGAGCTAACTCTTCTCCACGCATGCTTCCTCCTCTGTCCATATAACGACCTAAAATATAAATATATTGAAAATAAAAATTCTGTATAACAGTAAATCCTTTAATACACTTATGATGGTGAAACATTTCAATCCAAAAGATAATGAAAACATCATCATTTAAGTTTCCATTAATATTTATCTATCAGGCATGTTTTTTTATACTGAAACTTGCCTACTTAAGCATCACAAGTTATAACAGAACTGCCTGCTATGTAAAGGGAATACTGGTAAATCTTTGGTTATTTATACTTACACAAGAAATTGCCCACTTCAGCATCAGGTGACGTTGGAGTACTGCAAGCTAAGTCAGGGTTATTAGAAGTCATCTAGATGTATAAACTTACCCAAGAAATTGCCCACTTCAGCATCAGGCGATGTAGGAGTACTGCCTGCCAGGTCAGGGTTATTAGAAGTCCTCTAGATGTATAAACTTACCCAAGAAATTGCCCACCTCAGCATCGGGTGACGTTGGAGTACTGCCTGCCAGGTCAGGGTTATTAGAAGTCCTCTAGATGTATAAACTTACCCAAGAAATTGCCCACTTCAGCATCAGGCGATGTAGGAGTACTGCCTGCCAAGTCAGGGTTAATAGAAGTCCTCTAGATGTATAAACTTACCCAAGAAATTGCCCACTTCAGCATCAGGCGATGTAGGAGTACTGCCTGCCAGGTCAGGGCTATTAGAAGTCCTCTAGATGTATAAACTTACCCAAGAAATTGCCCACTTCAGCATCAGGCGATGTAGGAGTACTGCCTGCCAGGTCAGGGTTATTAGAAGTCGTCTAGATGTATAAACTTACCCAAGAAATTGCCCACTTCAGCATCAGGTGACGTTGGAGTACTGCCTGCCAGGTCAGGGTTACTGGTAGATCTTTGGTAGTTCTGTCGACTAAGTGGTAAAGATGAAGGTCTTCCCAGGGTATTATAACCAGAAGCATTGGCTAGACTGGCAAAATTTATAGATGAAGCTGAAAAATATATTTCTGTTAAGTTTACACTAAAAAATATATGTCGTCAGTCTATCAAACATTGAAAACATGTAGTGGTATCATTTTAGATACCTGATACTGACCACACATAACAAACATGTACATTTAAACAAGAATTATTAAAATCAAGCTTCCAGAAACAGAAAGTATAAGAATCAAGCTTGGTTAATAAATTAAAGTAATCATAAAGTGTGCTTTGATCAATATGCAGAAATAATAAGAATAAAGAGACATCATTGAAAACAAATGAAGTTATTTATATCAACTGTGAGAAAAAAAATGCCAATTACATGTATGTACAATTGTTGATAGGAAATATGTAATAAAAGGAAAGCTTGACAGATTCAAATGCAGAGGAATAAATTAAAGGGGCAAAGGCAATATTTTAGGAAGGTGTCAGTCCAATTATTCTACTAGAACTAGTATTTTGTCATCTATCACCATGTTCACATTGTATAGAAATGCACAGTACTTGTATATAATACATCTTTCATGTATAAATCCCTCTTTTCAACTTTCTTAAATTCGAATTAGATATAATAAACAAAACACTAGAAATGAATAAATTATAAGCTATCTCCGACTAATATTCTTCCTTGTACAGAATTATTAATTTCCTTTTATGTGCACTAACATTATCTAGCATGTTCTCTAAATAGCATAATCTTTATAGGATTTTGTGAAGCTTGAATCAAGATAAAGACAATGTATGGTATTATTGACAGAGAAATTACTACACTGTTTAACCTTTCATAGATGAATGTGTTTTTATTAATCTTTATTCATGTAGGCAGAGGCCTATTGGCTGTTTGACAAATTAGGAATGGAGAAAAAATAAAATTGAGTAAAATATTACTTTCAAATATTCAGTAGACATTCCCAAACCAAGCAACTTTCACCAATTTCTAGAACAGTTTCTATTTCTTTGTGTGATTTTTGTTTGTTTATGTCAGATCTTTAAATGCCTCACAATCATTCTAGACTTGGTGATATTAAGTGTGGCCACATGACCTTTGAACTCTTGCCGTAAGATAGTTTTCAAATAAAATTGAGAATGGAAATGGGGAATGTGTCAAAGAGACAACAACCCGACCAAATAAAAAAAACAACAGCAGAAGGTCACCAACAGGTCTTCAATGTAGCGAGAAATTCCCGCACCTGGAATGTTTACTTGTGGTACACTATATTGTTCTTTGTTGGATTTCTTAATTTTAGCTGCTCTACCTGATAATCCCTGCATACACCTAATGAATGGTACTACACAAAGCCAGCATTTTTAAGAAGCCAATACCTTGCCAATTTAGACATAAACATTTCATGCATATATTTTGTTAAATAATTTCGTATAGCGGACATCTAAGCAGCTAATCTAAATATGTTTTGATATTGAGGAAACATCACTATGACTCAATTGTTTATCTCCAAAAAAATTCATGTGAAATGTGTATGACTTAGGTAGTGTAATAACTAAAAAAAACATTCCTATGATGTCAATATGCAACCCACAAAATGGATTTATCATGTGTTCTTCTGTTCTTCTTGTCATTTTGATAAAATTTAAAATTTAAATTAAAGAGAAACTATCATGTGAAAGTCACTAAAATGTTTTCATTTAGGCTTCTTTTTTCATTGTTTATTTGAGAATGTAGTTTTAACAAAAAAGTTATGAAATAAGTTTAATATATTGAGTTAGAAATCCACCCTGTCGTACATGCACATGTGTAGGTATACATATAGGTCTGAACTAGGGTCAACTTACATTGCATTGCTGTCAACAAATAAAGCAGTCTACATAAAAATCTTAAATTCTACCCGAAATAAATAAAAAAATAATACTGATTTCTCTTTTTATGCTTCATTTTTGTTTTCTTAAAAATGACAAACAAGCCACCACTCATAAAACTATTGGTTGTAAAGATTAACAACACTGTTTTAGATCAACTGAAAATTTTAAATTACAAATGCATACTAAACCTCCAAAATAAAATAACCAAATTTATAAAATATGACCTACTGATGAAGGTCATATTTTTATTCACAAAAATCAATTATCCTCCTATAATGAAATACATAAAAGTCTTTCTTTGGTTAGATGTTCACCTAATGTGCCATTGGATAAGGACTACCTCATTTTAACATATGGTTAAACTTTCCACCTAAACAATAAACAAAATTAAGTGCATTTTCAGCTCTTTCTTCAATTCAATTTCGAAAGTCTATGTTTTAATAAATATTTTTTTCTGTTTAACCAATTTCTAATGTGAAACAAAATCTCTATTGTAATGACTTACATTGATGAACGAGACCTGGATGAGGCAAAGAACATGTGTAATGGATATAAGAAGCTAACAGAGCATTTCTTCCATTGTGATCATTCCTGTCCTCAAGAAGCTCATGTACTTTCTTTACAACATTAGCCATGGACTCAAAGGCTGGCTGGCCTATATTTACTGTAAAATAAAATCATTTTTTATGATTAAAACTTTCTTCAAAACATTGTCCATAAATACAATTTTTTTGTTAAAAAAAAAAGCATTTAATGCATTGCAATAATGAATCAAAAGGTGTACTACTTATAAGGATAGTAATGCCCTTTACCGTCAGATGGTCATTTTTGCTAGCATCACATTGGTTAAAATTTTACAGTGATTCATCAAAATATCCTTATCGTGATTCGTCAGAGGTCTTATATAATTACCATTGCCACTTTTTTTGGAAACAAAATTAAGTGTCAAATCATTTGCAGGACACATTACAGTAACTCATATTCCACCAAAGACTATTTAAAGGATTTTGTATGTTTCTATAGTTACCTGACTGGCCACTCAAGACAGGTGGACGGACATTCAACAGAATCAATTTGTCCAATACCAGTGGTAGAAATTGTATAAGATTTTCTCCTCTGACTTTCTGAAGCTCTATAAGGCTCATTTTCAGATCATTTTCAAATTGTAGTTCAGTTTTCATCATCGGTAGTTTCTGTTCTTGTGCATGTCTGGACAAATTGAGGAACTTCTCCAAATTGTCATCCTACAATGTTCATTTATGATTCAATTATTCATAGTACTTAAATAATAAAAGAAAGTTGATGAGAAAAATCGTTTTCATATTCATAAGCAGTTGTGCTTTCCCCTAAAAATGTAATGACCAAGCAAGAAATATAGGTGTGATCCAAATGTGTTTCTTTAAATAACTCAAATCAAGTAGTGTTTATGGCATTACCAACATAAATATGCTATCTTCACATGATGCAAGGCTGGATGATGATTAGACAAAACTTATGGACAGGTGACAAAATTCATCTTCATATTGTCTGTTAATAATTCGATGGAAAAGGAAAATATCTTTTTGATCTACATGAAAAACTGTAAAAAAAAAAAAGGCCAACTTGAATTTATCAAAAATATTGATATATGACAGATTATCATATGTTCAGTTAAAAATAAATGGACTAACAATTTGTCAAATAATTATTTATATAAGTACCTGTGTATGAATTGATGATACAGCCTGGATAGCTATGTTAAATACTCCTTTGTGGTTATCAACCCACTTCATTGAGGGCAAATGTGGCTGTAAAAACAATGGATGAATTATAAATAAGATTATTCAATTATGTTTAGATGATGTTTTTGTAACTAACATTTAAAAGGCAAAAAACATTAAATGCTTGGAAAACCAAATAATGTTTCACCTGCCATATTCTGTATTTCCCAGTCCCAAGTCAGGAACCTGTAATATGGGGATTGTTGTTCATCATATTTGTTGTTTGTTTTGTACATAAATCAGGCCATTGGCTTTCTTGTCATGGCCTTTCATAGCTTGCTATGTAGTATGAGTTTTGCTCATTGATGGAGGCTGTTCAGTGACCTATAGTTGCAAGCTTCTATGTTATTTAGTCTCTTGTGGATATTTGTTTCATTGGCAATCATACCACATCTTCTTAGTTTTGTGAGGTCCTGTTCAAAGATTACCATCTCCATATATAGTTCATTTGTGAAGTAAAGAAAACATGAATATAAACTTACATCTGGGTACAAGTTGTGGTAATGAGCTGGTAGTCTGTCTATAGACACATGAAGATTGAATTCACCAGTCAAAAGTTTGCTATTTCTACACAATGGTAACCACTGTAAAGACAAAGCAATTGATAAAAGTTAGTTATTTACATCAAATACATTTTAACGAACACTGTAAACAAATATGTCTAGAACATTTCGATCAAGGTCTTTTTGACATTTAAGATGACACTGACAGTAATCGCCTTTGTTCCATGAGGATAGTTAAAAGATATTTTCCCAAACTCGAGTCAGTATATTTGGACATGATTATTTATAATATAAATTTTGAAATATATGAAAGATATTCCCTATTTATGTCAAGTGGAACAGTCTATATCCCTGTCATAAATTCTACTGCCAAAAATTCTTTTTCTTATTCTAAAGAGTTGTATAATGTTAATCGTAACTTTAAGATCTTATCACTGATTACTTACTGTATACCCAACAGGAAGTTCTACTGGTCCCACTTCACCTTTCTTACTCTGACAACTAATATGATAAAATGTGAATAATAAATGGTGGGCTTCTGTCAGCTTGGCTGGTAGTTTGATTTTGACTTCATCATAGAAACATGGAGTCCTGTAATGTATATAAAGGAACTAAATAGATTTCAAATTACCCAAATGAATTGTGAATACAAAACTTAATAAACCTCAACACACTAATGTACTCAGGATTATTCAGTAAGCACTAAGTAATATCTGCTTGACATAGATTTCCTGTGTTCACTTTATCTTTAAACAATGATTAATATCAACAAACTGATTTTTTGATACAGTCAACTGAAACATGATATTAGCTGTGATAACAAGTGAAACTGCGAGCTACTGCTCACTGATGATACCCCCGCCGCAAGTGGATAATATTAATAGTGTAAAAATATGCAAGTGTTCGGTAAACAGGAAGTTGTCGAGTGATGAATCTGAAAACGCATCACACGGTATAGCTGACTTATATAAATCCTGAAACCAAATTTCAGAAATCCTTGTATTGTAGTTCCTGAGAAAAATGTGACGAAAATTTTTAACTTGGTTATTATGTGTAAAATCATACAAGTGTTCGGTAAACAGGAAGTAGTCAAGTGATGAATCTGAAAACGCATCACACGGTATAGCTGACTTATATAAATCCTGAAACCAAATTTCAGAAATCCTTGTATTGTAGTTCCTGAGAAAAATGTGACGAAAATTTTCAACTTGGCTATCATGTGTAAAATCAGACAAGTGTTCGGTAAACAGGAAGTTGTCAAGTGATGAATCTGAAAACGCATCACACGGTATGGCTGACATATATAAATGTTGATACCAAATTACAGAAAGGGTGGATGTGTAGTTCCTGAGAAAAATGTGACGAAAGTTTCATGGGACGGACTGACTGACGGACTGACGGACTGATGGATGGACGGACGGACGGACTGACAGACAGAGGTAAAACAGTATACCCCCCCTTTTTTAAAGCGGGGGTATAACAATAATACAACGACAGTAAAAATGTAATATAAGGAGAAATACAGTAGACTCCACCTAATCGGATATCGGTTAAACGAATATATTGGCTATTGTAATATTATTTCAAAACACCGAACCATTCCCTAAACATTTCAGTCAAAATACATCGGATAATCAAATATCGGTTATTAGAATATATCGGCTAATTGGATAGGAATATTCATAAAAAATGTGTGAAAACCATGAACAATCGAATATTTTGAAATAATTTCATATTTTTCTTGACAGAGAATGAAGCCGGAAGTTGCGCCATTACGAAGTTTAAGAAAACTTCAGTACAGAAATGTTTCATTTTATTAATAAAACGATCTTTTATAGTCAAATAAAACATGCTTTATCTTGTTGTCTGGTTTATTTTATGAATCTGATATTATATTTTGTCTAAGATGTGTTTATCCAAATGTGATTGTTATCATTTATTTCACAAGGACACGACAGAAATAATAAACTGTGCGTAATGTTCATCAATATTTATTAAATATGAATAAAAAGTACCTCTTTCTCAACAATTTATTAAAATATATATGAAAGTCCCGAGTAAAAATAAGGAATCGTGTGTCAATAGCATCCCAGGTGTAACTTGTACACACGTACGCCATTTTCCTAATTTACATAATATTCAGCCTTTTATTTTGAACCATGACAGATAAGATAGAAACGCAAATTAATTTAACTCATCTTGATGTCCAATTTTATAATCATTAAAGTAGTTGTATTACTTGAAATTGGAAATGTGTTTCATAAATAAAAAACTGTAGAAAATTAGATCCGAGTACGATCAACTTCTTAAGCTATTAATAGATTTACCTGTGGCCTACTTCCGAGAATTCAGTTATTTTTAGCTTTTACCTGTTTTAACACACAAATGAAACAAATCACGCAAAAACAACAAGTCTCATTATTTAAGAGGTACATATTTTATTCAGATAATCAACACATAATTAAAAAATCAACAGACTGACAGATAAACAAAATCCATTATAATCAACTGATCGATCTATTACTCAATCAACTGAATTATCCGAACTTGTACCTGATAAAAACATTGAGATTAGTTACAAATTTCCATTAATAAAGCAGCTATAATAGCTATTGGTATCTTAGGGTTGTGTCTATCAATTTTGAAAAAAAACTTGGAGGAATATACGTTCATCGGCTAATTGAATATATCGGACAATCGGATATTTTTAGCTGACATTTTGGGTATTCGATTGGCCGGAGTCTACTGTATTGGCAAACACGGAAAGTGAACAAAATGTATACCATGATAAAAATGTTAAAGACAGGGACAAAATACCATATGTTCATTATATGAAATACTAACTTGTTATGATAAGTGACAGGGGTGTACGCCTCTCTTACAAACTCTGGTCCTCCTGATTTACCAAAGATTACCTACAACCAGTCAAATAAATATTTAAACCTTTTTATCAAATTTCTATTCATTCATATTTTTTACATTACACTTTTTTTTAACTGTTATCTAATTCTTAATCAAATACTTCATCAATAAATTTCCGAAATAATTCTCAACAAGTGAAACTGTGAGCTACTGCTCACTGATGATACCCCCGCCGCAAGTGGATAATATTAATAGTGTAAAAATATGCAAGTGTTCGGTAAACAGGAAGTTGTCGAGTGATGAATCTGAAAACGCATCACACGGTATAGCTGACTTATATAAATCCTGAAACCAAATTTCAGAAATCCTTGTATTGTAGTTCCTGAGAAAAATGTGACGAAAATTTTCAACTTGGCTATCATGTGTAAAATCATACAAGTGTTCGGTAAACAGGAAGTTGTCAAGTGATCAATCTGAAAAGGCATCACACTGTATAGCTGACTTAGATAAACCCTGAAATCAAATTTCAGAAATCCTTGTATTGTAGTTCCTGAGAAAAATGTGACGAAAATTTTCAACTTGGCTATCATGTGTAAAATCATACAAGTGTTCGGTAAACAGGAAGTCGATGAATGATGAATCTGAAAACGCATCACACGGTATGGCTGACATATATAAATGTTGATACCAAATTACAGAAAGAGTGAATGTGTAGTTCCTGAGAAAAATGTGACGAAAGTTTCATGGGACGGACTGACTGACGGACGGACGGACGGACTGACAGACAGAGGTAAAACAGTATACCCCCCCCATTTTTAAAGCTGGGGTATAATTAACAGTTCTGAATGAGATAACTACATATACATGTATACTCACAGGTAAAGCACAGTTTTCTTCTTCACCTGCCATAAACTGAACTTTTACTGCTAAATTTCTGGCAGAACCTTGACGATTCGCAAAATTGAGACTTTTTGGATAGACATACAACATATTCCTTAAATAGAAAAAAAATCACCGAAATGTATAACTGAACAGTGTATTTCCTCTTCCTGAATATCAAAACATCAATATTTTTTCTTTATTTTACCAAATGCTCATATTATTGCAATTCATATTAAAGTCACTGACAAATTAGTATATACAATGCTGTACCTGTAAATAGTGAATGGGGCATAAACTTCATGTGATGGGAACTCAAGGATTTCTTTGATTGGTCGACTCTTGTCATCAGGGTATGGTTCAACCTTCCATAGTTCAGGGGTCAAGGAATACCTTGGTTCCTCTGGACAAGGAGAGATGTCCAACTTCAGAGTACCTGTCATAAATATAACAATGGTCCATATAAAAATAAATATCAATGCATTAGTTTATGGTTAATTAATAGATGAGGTGTACAGTTATGAAGCAAGAACTTTTTTCAAAAGTGACTTGTTTTGACTATCAAAACTTATATATCAATTAATCTATTACAGTTTTTAAGTTCAAATCATTTCAGGGAGACTCCAAGCAAATACAGTACCATTGAGAAATGTAATAGGGTGAGAAAAATCACAAAATAAAACACAGATTCAGATGTCACTAAATCAATTTGTCAATTTAGCATTATCTTACCAGGTAGACATTTGACTCGTTTAAGTACACTTGATGGACGCTTGAGATCAGCCAAAAACTTGTACAGATCTTCATCACTCAATTTATCCCCTTCCTGAAATTATATAATAAATTATCACTCAATCTATTTGGAACATTTTGGATAAAATTGTGTTTACATCACACTAACTCCAAGTGAAGGAATGTCTAACTGCTTAAAGTTTTATCAATGAGCATAAGGTTTAATTACGTGATGTTTCAAATTATCTTCTGATAACTTGTAAAGTGAGAATGGTCAAAACAATTCAATATCTATCTGTCATCAACAAACTAACATTGAAACAAAGTGTTCTTTATAAAAAATCTTTACATTGTATATTATGTAAATAAATCATTACATTGTAACTCATGTAAATAAATCATTACATTGTAACTCATGTAAATAAATCATTACATTTTAACTCATGTAAATAAATCATTACATTGTAATGCATGTAAATAAATCTTTATGTTAAAAAAACTAATATAACCCATACCTGTTAAAAACTATTATGATTAAAAAACTAATATAACCCATACCTGTTTAAAGAAACTAGAGACAGTTAATGTAACTGGTTTGAAATTATCTAAACTTGAGCCATAATCATCTGGTGAGCCACCTCGTCTCTCATACCCTGTACGGCCTCTATCAAATGAGCCTCTTCTTGAAATACTGTCTTCACGGTTACGTTTCCTGAAACTGTCATACTGACCTGGTAAACTGGAACTACTTCTTCTGTCTGAAAAGGTTAAACAAAGATCCTTACTAAATAGTGCATAAAATACAATTTATGTAAATTTCTATCTGCAAGGGTATATAAAAATCTTCATTTCAGTCCATAGCAAAACTAGAGGCTCTAAAGAGCCTGTGTCACTCACCTTTGTATATGTGAATTAAACAAAGGAAGCAGACAGTTCATGACAAAATTGTGTTTAGGTGATTGTGATGTGTTTGTACATCTAACTTTACTAAACATTCTTACTGCTTACAATTATCTCTATCTATAATGAACTTGTCCGTGTAGTTTCAGTGGAAAATGTTAGTAAAAATTTACAAATTTTATGAAAATTGTTAAAAATTGATTATAAAGGACAATAACTTCTTAGGGGGTCAATTGACCATTTTGGTCATTTTGACTAATTTTTTAGTGTTAAATTGCTGTACATTATTGCTGTTTACAGTTTATCTCTATCTATAATAATATTCAAGATAATGACCCAAAACAGCAAAATTTCCTTAAAATTACAAATTTAGGGGCAGCAACCTAACAATGAGTTGTCCCATTCATCTAAAAATTTCAGGGCAGATAGATCTTGACCAGATAAACAATTTTATCCCTTGTCAGATTTGCTCTAAATGCTTTGTTTTTTGAGTTATAAGCCAAAAACTGCATTTTACCCCTATGTTCTATTTTTAGCTGTAACGGCCATCTTGGTTGGTTTTCCCAGTCACAAAACACACTTTTTAAACAAGATAGCCTAATAATGATTCTGGCTATGTTTTGTTAAATTTGGCCCGGTAGTTTCAGAGGAGAAGATTTTTGTAAAAGTTAACTAAGATTTACGAAAAATTGTTAAAAATTGACTAAAAAGGGCAATAACTCCTAAAGGGGTCAACTGACCATTTTGGTCCTGTTGACTTATTTGTAAATCTTACTTTGCTGAACATTTTTGCTGTTTACAGTTTATCTCTTTCCATAAAAATATTCAAGATTATATCCAAAAACAGCAAAATTTCCTTAAAATAACCAATTCAGGGGCAGCAACCCAACAATGGGTTGTCCCATTCATCTTAAAATTACAGGGCAGATAGATCTTGACCAGACAAACAAATTTACATATTGTCAGATTTGCTCTAAATGCTTTGGTTTTTGAGTAGTAACTAAAAACTGCATTTAACCTCCATGTTCTATTTTTAGCCGTGGCGGCCATCTTGGTTGGTTGGCAGGGTAAAAAACACAATTTTTAAACTAGATACATCAATGATGATTGTGGCCAAGTTTGGATAAATTTGGCCAGGTAGTTTCAGAGGAGAAGATTATTGTAAAAGATCATGGAGATTTATGAAAAAAGGTTAAAAATTGACTATAAAGGGCAATAACTACTAAAGGGGTCACCTGACCATTTTGGTCATGTTGACTTATTTGTAAATCTTACTTTGCTGAACATTATTGCTGTTTACAGTTAAAGGGAAATTTCGCTATTTTTTACTTATCATCTAATTATGTTCATCTTAACATAAAAAACACATTTGCAAAGTTTTAAATTTATATTCCTTCTAATAACGGAGAAAATCAAGTATTTGTAACTTTTTTGGTTGAATTCTCGAGTGGGTCGTGACATATTAGCCCGATTTATTGAATTCTGGGAAAAAATAAAATCTGTTTAACTCTTATAGCTTATCGACAATATACGTAATTAAAAGCGCACAGCTGACGAATGGTCGTACATGTAGTTATTAACCAAAATATAAGAATGAACAAAAATAAATATGCATATACCGTTTTGTATTGTTTGAATTAAACTCCTATAAAATTATCTCTAGTAAATGTTTTTGAATAAATTTTATTAATTATTGTTGAGATTTTTTTCATAAAATATTTATTGAACATTTTTACTGATATTGAACTGAAAATATTTCAGTTCTATTTACCGTTATTGTTTTGATAATCATTTCAATGCAACTAATGTGTGAGCAGAGTGTGTATATTATTTTGAAAGGTCACTGTATATTTCTCGGCTTGAGGTCAATTCGTTTACCTTGTAGCTATTTATCCGCAGGTGTGAATTCAAGCGTACACAGATATAAATGTTATTATTTGGAAAGGATAAACAGAAAGGATTAGAAAGAGTATGCTGTCACGATGTTAATACACTAACTGACTAAGATTTAATACACGATGAGAATAAAGATACAATAATTAAATTGTGTAAATTAATTGAAAATAAAATTCAGATTCGTAATTCCGAAAGTGTATAAAAATAAAAGGAAACAATTTTTGATTACTTTCTTAGCGGCAATTGGCGTAAAGATTCAAATATGAAGCAAAAAATAGAAGTTTTAATCTTTAATAAAAACTAAATGCAATATTACCCAATTTGATATACCATTGTACATCTGTTTGATATCATTGACTTTACCGAAATTTCTTAACTTGTATTCAAATCTGGCTGTGTTTAAATGCTAATAAAACTATTGCAATTTTAAAGTTTTTAATTGACAAAAAAATACAACATACAACATGCATAATTTTTTTTAGTTTCTTTTTAACATTTTATTCTTACATAATTAAATTCATTTTACAATCATTTACACGAACTTTTTGTGAAAAGAATACCAATTATCTAAGCTAAGGCATTATTTCTTTTGAGGATTTTTGAGGATTTTTTTTTTAAAATTCTATGATAATATTTGTGCAATGTTGAACATGATAGCTGTCATTAATCCAAATTAGTAATACAGTAGTTGTAATAAAAGTTATATTTTAGTCATGCATAACTGATATTGACGAATTTAGAATAGTTCTTCCATACATCGTTGTTCTTGAAACAATCATTATTAGTATACATGTAAGTTTCCTGACGTATAAGAGCCATTGAGGATGAGCTCCAGAGAAAGCAGACTAGTAGCGTTTAGTTCGTTTGTTTGTTGGGAAAGGAGAGGAAATGCAACCGCTTGTACAGATAAACGACAGAATGACCATACAAGCATTTATAGTCAACACAATCAGAAAGAGTTCCCATCGTTAGACGGGGAATATGAAGGCTTCCAAGAATGAACAAGTGACATGTCTAACTCTGAACAGTTATAGAAAACGCACTATCGACATCGACCGCTTGTTCTTGATATTTGAAACTGTATGCATATATATACGTATACGTTTATGATATAGTGATGAGTTCATGCGTCTGACAAAAACTAAATTCCTTCATGGTTATATCTTGCCATACGTTTATATTGGTTTGTAAGGTGATTACTCAATCGTTATTTGAAAATCCTGTTTGTGAGATGTAGATTCATTTCAATACAGAAATTTCGTCTCAGATATATTTCACAAGTGTATAACACGGAGAAGCTCTGAAGGTCCATTACTCCCCTTTTGTTTGGGTGTGAACCATCGATGTTTACAGCAATATCAAAGAATAAGATGATGATGGTAGAAAGAACTATGGGCGTCATGTGGCAAATATTACATGCATATCGGACAATGAGTTGTCAATCTGTATGAAAAGATTTCCAATACAACCATATTATTGAGAAGGAATGTTTACATGCTATACTCTCGTACTAGTATTACAGAGTTCTTGTGGCGTTCACCTTAGACACAGATCATGTTAACGATGTTTAAAAAAAAGACACAACCAATTTAATGTCATATTTCCCTATTTTTTAAATATAACTAAAAGTCTTTTATCTGACAAGAATACCCCTATTTTGCGGACAAGTAATTTATTCTTTTTTCTGCTATTGAATACCATGAAAGAAAATAAATCCCGAAATTAATTTGAAACTTTGACACTCAAAAGTTTCCCAGCAAAATATTCATGATCCCCTGGGGATAATTAGTGTTCGTCCAGTGGCATATATAACAATTGTGATGACGAATTCCTTCCTTTGTTCGAGAACAATCTTATTGAAATATAAATCTGTGATTTTACTAGGTCCACAGCTTCAATGAACCAAAGCAACAGTTATACATTGACCTGTATTTAAATCAAATTGGTTCTCTTTTTCTTCTGGTATACAATAGTCTATCGACATTCGATGATTACATACTGTTGGCATACGTGGACTAGTCTATTTACAACACTTTTACCCCTATTTATTCAAAATATATGTTTTTTTCTTATGTTCAATGTATACATGTATATATTTTAAATTGTGCTATAGTTCCGTAACTTTCTATCCAGTCGTATAAATGAATTGTCGGCAAGTGCGTACATTTATTTAAATCAATATTTCTGGTCTGTTCCAATCTGTCCTTCACTATTGACAATGAATATATATTACATTTTCCCAAATTCACCCTTGGAAAAAATATTTAAATAGATTTTAATTTCATCAAATCTTATTTTTTGGGTATTATCTATATTTTTATGAATAATATTCTTTACACCAGAAATGTTATTTATAAACAAGCGTATGAGTTTGGTAATGACAAGTAAGACAGAGTTGTATATTATACATCTGACAGTTCAAAATGGAAAGTTATAAGTTATAAGTTATCAGCCGTGTACACTGATCAATACCTGCAGAAGAGAAACGATGCATGAACTTGCAAGCCCGACAGGAAATCGCTTGAATACCTGGACGTGTCACCTCACACCCCTCACAATACCTTTGGAAGTAATACCTTTAGCCATGCTGGTGATCAGATGAGGGAAGATCAAAATATATTTGAAAAAAGTTTATTACTTTAAAGAAATATCAGAGACATATAATATTGTATTATATGTCTCTGGAAATATGAACACTTGAATTAGATTTTCGAAAACAATTTTCACGGAACACTTATTTATGATTTCAACTTTGACTTTTCACCTAATTCCAATATCAACAGTTTAAAAACAACAGACCATGGTAATTTTAAAAAAATAAGAATATTTTCCGTATCAAGTTAGTTAGTCGGATAAAACAACCGTACGATTGACAAGATATCGACACGCAATTACGACTACATCGGTTACTGTAGTTTTGTTTCTTTGTGGTTTATAGACATATCGTTTTTATTAATCGTGAAAGAAGACAAAATGGCTGAACGCTGAAAATTGATACTCTAAATTTAAAATCAATGGTGATTGCTTATCTAGCGGAATAAAACTTTAATATCTATGAATTTGAGCATTTTTATACAGAATGAAAATAATATCAATTTTTGATTTTTTTGCGAAGTTTCCCTTTAATCTCCATCTATAATAATATTCAAGATAATAACCCAAAACAGTAAAATTTCCTTAAAATTACCAATTTAGGGGCAGCAACCCAACAATGGGTTGTCTGATTGATCTAAAAATTCAGGGCAGATAGATCTTGACCAGATTAACAATTTTACCCCATGTCAGATTTGCTCTAAATGCTTTGGTTTTTGAGTTATAAGCCAAAAACTGCATTTTACCCCTTTGTTCTATTTTTAGCCATGGTGGCCATCTTGGTTGGTTGGCCGGGTCAAAAAACACAAACTTTGAACAAGATACATCAATGATGATTGTGGCCAAGTTTGGTTTAATTTGGCCCGGTAGTTTCAGAGAAGAAGATTTTTGTAAAAGTTAACAACGACAGACGACGGGCGACGGACGCCGTACGCCAAGTGATAAGAAAAGCTCACTTGGCCTTTTAGGCCAGGTGAGCTAAAAATATGTAAACTTTTGACTGCAGATCTGAATCCTTATCAAGCTTTGGATAAAAAAAAAAGACAAGTGTAAATAGTTTCTTTTCATTAGATTAATAACATTTGTAAATAGGTTATTCTCGATAAAAAAACAACATGTGTAATCTGATGTAATTTTAACAAATAAAAAACAAAGGTTGGCTGAAGGACTGTCATATCAGATGTCTTAAAGAGGTATAAGGTTAAGGGGAATCTTTTAAATGATTACCCAGGCTAGATGTTCTGGAAAGATCTTGATCTTGAAATTTATCAACTGATGCCTCTCTCTCCATACTGCTAGCTCCAGTTACAATGTTCATCAGATATATAGCTGTCCAGGCGAAGGGCATCCTGTATCTACCAAGTCTATCACAAAACTGAGTGGCATTCCCTCTGTGTTTCTCTTCTTTTGTCTAAACATATAAATTTGTAAAATAATTCCTATTAACCAACAACTTGCAAGTGAATATTGCCACATTTAAAATATAATTCATAGTAAAATTTCCAAAAAATATTTGTGCAAAGTAAGGACAAATTCTAATACAATTCAAAGTAAATTCGATCACCAAAAAATATTTGTGCAAAGTTATGACACATAGTTATCTTTGTAGTGTCTTGCAGACTGTTGTCTTATTTTACTTTTTTTCTTTCAGCCCCAGTACTTTCTGTCCTCTTTTGATTGCCCTTTCGTACCTTATTTTTAATGGACATGTTTATTGGATTTGGCTGTCTGAAATGTATTCTTTTAATGTTTTGCCATTAGTAGTTTTCTTGTATGAAGGTTTTAGAATTTTGTCATGCCTGCGCTATTTACAGCTGACAATAATATATGGCTTTTGGTTATAGTTGTATTTCCTACTGTCACCTATAGTTGCTTATGGAAATTATACAATATTCATATTTTATTTTAAATCTACCAAAATAAAGCAAACCTTATCTTCCTTCAGATATGGATCAGCACATTCCCCAATGTCTCCTTGCTGTAACACTTTCTCAAGCTGAAATATCACAGAAAATCTTTTCAAATATGTATAGCACTGAAATATTTTCTTTTGTTACATAATGGGAGTACAAAATATTTCTGAAACCTTGGTGAAAACTGTACATTTTTGAAACAATTGTATAACCTTCCTCTTTCTTACAATGGCTCTTAATTAGGAGTTTTAATCATAGTATACAAAATAAAACAATAAAATGCTTAGATGAGAGCAGCCTGATATGACTGCAGAGGTCGACAACTGAATGATTGGTGCAAACAACACATTTTCAAAAATTTGGAAGAAAAAAAGTATGCAGGGGTCCTCCCAACTTTTTTACCCCCAATCCTTAGAGTAATAACCCCAAACTTAATCCCAGTCTTCCCTTTGTGATCAGGAACCTTGTGGTACAATGTCAGAGAGATCCACACATTCATACACAAGTTATTGTTTGGAAACTACAAAAATGCTTGTTTTTGATCCCTTATTTCTAAACAGTTGATACCATTACCCGCAAAATCAATCCCAACTTTCATTTTGTGGTGTTGAATTTTCTGGTAAAATTTCATAGAGATCCATTCACTTAAATGAGAGCTAGTGTCTGGAAACCAAATATGTCTTCGGACAAGGAAAAATACACATGGACACAGACACCAACATCATAGCATTATACAAAATCAAAAATAATAACTTTGCAGACGTATAATAAGTATTGATTAGCACAAATATTTATGGCTTGTAACCCTAACCTTGTTTTTATGCTCCAATGGATCACCATTTTGTTTAGGTCAGCTGTTTAATATTGGTTTTCATGAAAACTACAAAACTTACCCTAATAACAAGGAACACATCTGGTGAAGGATATGTAAGACTTAACACACAACTCCTACTCAGGGTGGACACATCCTGCTTGGGAACATGCATTGATATCATATTCTTTAGATTGTCTGAGTTCATGTCAAAGTAAAAGTTTTCTGATATCTAAAAATAAAAACATTCTTTATTACTGGTTTCAAATCACATATGTATCAAATTATTATGTTATTATTCCTTTTATTTTCAATTATTTTTTCAAATATACCAGATGAATTTCTGATAAAAAATATTTTTGCAACAGAAAATTTCAATATTTTGACTTTAAACATAAATATGAGGATGGTGAAATGTTTAGTGGCAAATGTAACATACATATCAGGACAAAAGTATGTTAATCAGAAAAAATATATATATTTGACGTAACGTGATTCTTAACCCTCAATTGATTGAATATGCACATAACTTTATTGGCATCAAATTCAAGATTGATGGTCTCTAATTATGCATGAAATCAACTTTGTGGTTTAACAGTGAATTTTTCTTTATTCAACTTTTTTTACACAATTACAATAAAATTGAAATTACAGTAATAAATTTTTAAGATATCATAGCAAATATAGATATATTATTCTATATAGGTATGTTTTATCATATATAGAACTAACCTTCTTTTTTTCTTTAGAATCATATAAAGCCATACAGGCAAATATTGGTTCAAATTCCAACTCTAATCTGAAATAGAAAAACATTTTCTGAAGAATTAAGAGTTTTAGATAATAATCATATGTGAAAATGGTGTGTTAATAAGAATATCCTGCCAAAATAAATTCAAAGATTTTTGTGATGGGACAACTTTCGCAAAAGTAAAAATTTGCACATAATTCTGCATCATTTGCATGAAGAATTCCCTGTAATTATAATAATTAATCTCAAATTTTTGTCCATTGTTCAAAACTAGCATCAATAATACATGTTTTCAAAATATACTGAATAGTAGATATTTCTGGCAGAGCTCTTTATATATTTTTCTTCTTCAACAAATATACTACTAATAAGTGAAATATATGTTTGTTTAATCTGAGAACCATTCTCTATGATTTCAAGTTAAGTAGAATTGTATGAGAAATGACATGAGTCCTGCACAAAATACCTCAGATTGAGACATTTGACTAATATCCTGTGACCAAAATGTTCTTGTGGAACCACAGCTGGGGGTCTTCTTTCTATCTTTTCCTCCTGAAATTAGAACAGCTTTAATGTTACTATAGGTTATTTGAATAATTTATGGTAATTAAAAAATAAATTACCAAAAATTAGTCTTAGGCTTATTCAGGTAGGTTCCCAACATTTACTGAAACATTTTCCAACACTTATTCTCAATTAAATCATGTACACTCCAATTCACAGAATGTCCTTTTGCAAATCGTGGAAAGTGAAAACAGGAAGTAAATAGAATCCATGCAATCTAACTAGATGTCAGTTTCAGACCTCTTTAAGAGACAGAAACCTAAACAAAATCAAATCATCACCCATTTATTGTATTAAAATTTCATCATAAATCCCCCCCCCCCCCCCCCTGATTTTGTGACCCAAAACAATGTGTAAAAAAATAAAAAATTCTTCTTTGATGATTGATTCCAATGTTTTACCTCGTCTGGTATTTCATACATGCTGAACAATGAATCTAATCTGTGTTGTTGTCGCTGATCCTCGTTCTGTTTGTCTACTTGTTCATAGGACATCTGTTCAAACAGGTTAGGTAGTAATACATCAGCTTGGGATTGTTTCAGGTCAAATATACTACTGGCCCAACTTCCACGTGGGGTGTCATTCATGTGGATTGATTGTCTTTTGGAACTCACATCCTAAAATATATAAATTCTTTTTAAATTATAAAGAATAACTCTACAAAACAAAAGGCTCCTTAGGGCCTGATTTGCTCACCTGCTAAAATTTTGCTGCATAAACTTTCTTCCCAGTTTTGGAGATAATTGACATTCTTTTATGAGTCATCCAATGAGTTTTGTCCATTTTGAAGACCTTGTTTCACTAATAATTATTTTTGCTGTTCAAGGTTTCTAACTTTCCATAATATCTTATATGAACAGAACTGGCAATGATCTAAGTTAGTCATATGATCCTTCAAATTTAACAAAAATATAAATAAAAAATGTTTAAATACTTGAAAAGCTTATGTTAAATCAAGTGTGCAAAGACTTCCATTTAAAACAAAATCCTTAATTATATCCAAATGTTTTGAAATATACTGCTATTGAATTATTGCCATTTCCAAGGTGACCTAAACCATGATAACTCTCCTTAGAAATTCAATAACACCACAGCAAAAGTGCAAGGGAAAACTGTGATGAAAGAAAAAGTTAACATACGTGCAAACAAGATTGTATTAATCGACTCTGAAATAAAAATTTGAATACACCAAATAATTATAAAGCTGTTATAAAGAATTTTAATTAACAAACAGGAATGCATGGAAAATAACAAGTAAACATAGCCCTACATCCTAACTTATATTTGATATGCTTCTTGATTCTAGGTTTATTGTTTATCAAGGTCATAATTGTCAAACTTTCAGTTTGGAAAGTTAATTATCAGCCATACTCCATCGTATGAAATCTGTCATGAAGATATTGAAGAACTTTTTGATTGGCAATGAAGATGATTCAAATATGAATTTACAGCATTTTGTTTTTTTCAAATCAGTGTTGTGCTTAACAAACATTTTGTTAAAAGACATGAAATACATTTTCACTTTTTTCTCAAATAATTACAATGATTTTCCCAGTAGAAATCAAGAAATAAGCCAGAAACAAATAATCTTAGTACTTTAAATTTTAAACACTTTCAGTTTATCTATGTCATACTTTTTCTGGTTGTGGCATAGAATCTTCCACATCCACCTCATATTGTTGTTGATCCAGTCCATCTCTATCTGTAAACTTCTCCTTACTACACACACTGGAACTGTATCTCTGGTATCTACAGAGAGAATTAAATCAATACAATTCTCACTTTCTGTACCTTTGGTACCTATATAGATTTAAATCGTATCAATCAGGGCTCACACTACTTCAGAATTATAGGGAGAAGTGACTTCTCTTTTTGAAACTGATAGGAAGAAGTGGTGAGATTTGAAAGAGAAGTGCTCATTCGCGCAGTGCACTACAATGTTTGGATTTTACTGTGGTATTAACCGTCATTTGGAAATAATGTTCTTTTTATATTATTCAATTCATATCTGAGTAGTCAATTAAAGTAACATTTCAAATTAAAAGTTGTTTGAATTTTACTTAGGTCCTTGTGAGAAACTACCAACTAAATGTCTAGCACTAAAAAAAAATTTTTTTTTTAAAAAGGTAAAGAATTTATAATCATGATAATATATCAATTACAATTTAATTAAAAACTATCTTGTGTATGAAATCAGTGTTTCTCATCAAAAGATATATAAAGGTAAGCTGGGCCATAATATATTGATATTAGTGTGATAGTCGAGTTGAGCAACTTTACAATAAACTTTACAACAATCCATATAAATTATAGGGAATTATATACACCACCAATGATAAGTTTATTTAGATGTACCCAAAAATCTTTTAATGCATGTGAAATACGTAATTTTTCCTTTAGGGATCAATATTCTTCTGTCAGCTGTTCCATCCGTGCGTCCGTAGTAGTTTTTGTAAAAATACGGATTTTGGTCATAGTTGATCTGTTTCCGATCCGTAGTTTAGAAATCGGACAATGGCGGACTATTGCAAGAAAATTTACAAAAATAAACGATGTTTAGTAATGCTAAATCCCAGACCATTAATAGCAATCTATATTTTTTATCTTTTTATTTTTTTCTGTCAAGAAATAAATAAATAAACTATGTCCTTTTACCTCTTAACAGTAAATCTATTTCACTCCTTTTTAATCTGTGCGTTTTAAGATATTATGACTACATTATTATATGCTTAATGTACATAGAATAGTAGGTGTAAATATTTTTATGTTAGCTTTTACATTAATAAACGGTTTTAGGACAACGATAATCTTTTAAGGATTGTATATATTTTAACCTAGTCTGCTCCATATTTTTAAACAGTAATATATAAATAAGGGATTTTTTTTTACCGTGTGACACGGGTGCTCCGTTGCGGAGGAATTTACTTAGAGAAGAAGAAGAAGTTTGAGTGACAAGTTAATTTGAAAGGATCATGACGTTTTTAATGCAATAAATGGATTAAACATTTACTGGAGGCATCTTTTATCAAGTTTAAATGAAGTAACAAACTTATTTTGCAGCCGAAAGTTAGGTTGATGTACGTTTTCGAGTAATAAGCACCGGAACTTTCGGAAGTGCACAAAGTGATAAAAAGTTGTATTTTTATCAAATAACTTGCTACACACTACAATCAAAGCCTTAAAGGCTGTAAAAGCAATTGCTGCCATGTTAATGTTTGGAGACTTTTATTTTTCATCCACATATATACAAGAATTAAACCTGACATGAGTGTTGTCTAGTTAAAAGTAAGAAGGTTTTAACTTTATATAAATAAAAGACTTTAGCAGAAAGTCATTTTTAATATGTTTTATATTTCACAAGGAGACAACACGTTTACCAGGCTAAAGTTGGGGTCAAATATACATGTGCTGAAACATATAACTCAAAAAGAAATCATCATGGATTATCCCCTGGTAGTGTTTGTAACTTCCTTGGCAATAATTTCCTTTATTGATTTAATTTTAACAATTTTCATTATTAATTTATATTTAACCATTAACACAAATGATTAAGTTAAAACATTTCAACTTTCCAGACGCAAATGTTAAAAAACGGGAAAGAAATAAAATATCTTACAAGACATAAACATGTAAAGAATAAATGTATATTTCAGCTTAAATAAAAATATTTTCATAATGTTACTTTGTCATCATTTTTAAAACTAAGTTCCAAACATTATTGCTCAGTTGATATGTGTCCTTCTGATGCGGTACGAGCACATGCACTTGTTTCTATCCATAGGAAGGTCGATTATCCATATAAATAGTTTTATATGGATAGTCGACCTTCCTATGGATAGAAACAAGTGCATGTGGGTACGAGATAACTACAATTCTCATGCAATCCCGAAAAGGGGGGTCATCACAGACAAACATGACATTAAATCGTTATCACTGAACTAGTATATATATTGTATAGGGGCCAGCTGAAGGACGCCTCCGGGTGCGGGAATTTTTCGCTGCATTGAAGACCTGTTGGTGACCTTAATTCTGCTGTTGTATGTTTTTCTATGGTCGGGTTGTTGTCTCTTTGACAAATTCCCCATTTCCATTCTCAATTTTATTATACGAAGAAGAACAAACAGCTCTACGTTGCTTTGATATTTATCAATTTTCAGGAAACATTGCGAAACATGATCTTCAATATTTCGAAAACATGTGAAATAAAATTGCTAACACGGTGGACCGTCGAGTGTCAACAAACGTAATAGACTTGTTCACTGAAAAGACGAGGATAATGGTTTCATCTGACATTTGTTATGCAAACCCAGTTTTGATCATGATATTTAAAAAGACGTACTTTTTTTCAATCTATGTATTAATAAACTAGAAAATTCCAAATTGTAAATATCTCTTCATCTGGACCGACTTAGCATCTACTACGTTTGGACGGGTCCATTTCATTAGTAAGGTGGTCGATAAATATTACGGAGTTTTGACAGAAAAGGAAAACGAACTTATTGTTATGTGTTTTCAACAAGAGTTTCGTTCCGCTAAATTATTTGCGCAAATAAAGTTTGTCTATTTTTAGATTACAGGTAATAATTTGACACTACGCATTAACCTGTGTAGTGATTTTGATTTTACGATAAATGTATGAATGAACGATAATTTTATGAATGAACAAGAGCACCTGACCTCTTAAAGAAACACAAATTAAACATAAAACCGTATTTATTAGGAGATAATTCAGTTAAATTTTCAATACTAAATCAACAACTGAAATGAATCCATATTTTGTTGAAACATCGTACGAACGGCGGAAAACGGAATCGCATTTATAAAAATGTACTTTTTTTCACTCGGACTTCTATGTTATTTGATAGTCAAACGGTTGACCCTTTAAATACAAAAATACATCTACAAGAACATATTCTGAAACTTCTTAAATCCACTAACTTTTTTTTTAAAGTTTCAAGCTATGTATTGCATTAGAAAACATACATAGGTGTTAAAGAATGACTGACAAGGAGCCTGTTTAACAAAATACTATGGCTTGATCTGGGCGGAGTCTCTGATCTGGGTCACAAAGATGGCCATACGCGACGGCATAAAAGCAATTGCTTTAAAAACGATGCTTCAACCTCATTTCATAATATAATTAATCGTATATGTCTAAATTTCTTTAACTATCAATAAAAAGTTGATGTTTCATCAACTTGGTAAAAATTGAAAATGTCCGATGACGGAAGCGACTGAAAGCGAGTTTCGTAAACAACAGGGCGACTTGTCTTCGCTTTTGGGGGTCGGGGAAAGCGAAGTGACGGTCGGGAAAGCGACTTCTTCGCCCAAGTCGCCTGGTAGCGTGAGCCCTGTCAATTCTTGTATCTATAGAGAGATTTAAACCTTTGAAATATTGGTAGTTCTGGATATCATTAGAGGTTTAGACCTTTACAATTTTGGTATCTCTAGCTTTAATCTTAGATGATTTTTTATTTTGTTTTACTGTGACTTGGGTTTGCTGCCTCATAACCACATACCTAAAAACTTATACTGTCATATAGCTTTCTCTGTGTAGATTTATGTACTATATTCATACCTTCTAGAGACTACAGTATAATCAGCAGTGTATCTCCTCACAAAGTCAAATACATGTGTATCCGTCTCAGCCCTGTATAAAAAGATAACATTTAGTTATTCATGATGTGGAGTAGATTTGAGATTTGAAACATTAAAATATATTTTAAATAGGGTTGCGTTTAAAGCTTCAGATGCAACAGTAATTCTTGGTTTTAAGGTAGATTTTAAGGCCAATAGCAGTAATCAGGTATGTTGAGTGATCAGGGGTTGAAATTAGCACTGGTCCAGTAGAATTTGCGTCAGACCAGTAGATTTTGTCAGCTGGTGGTCCGGCTGACCAGTAGAAATTTGCCGATAAAAATCACTGATTACTTTGCGGTTTGTTTACAAAAAAATTTACCTACGACATCAAATACCTGGGATACTAGGTGTTTCTGTTGATAATGTTGTCAAATGCACGTCATTTTTTGCAGGACCAGCAAATTTGGAGCCGGACCAGTAGATTTTTAGTCCACTGGTCCCACTGACCAGTACATAAAAAAGCTTAAATTCGACCCCTGTGAGTGATTCATTGATCTTATTTAACTTAGGATTACAAAACTGGGAGTTGCAAAAACCTGGTCTGCCATTTAACACATAGAACCATACCTAATAATTTTCACGTTATAGTGGAGATCATCAATGCTAACTTCTTTTGATAGCTACTTACTGATCAGTTCACATATTTGTAATAATAAAACAAAAGTCTTACCCAATCTCTGGAACAATATGACTGACAGTCCTGCATCTTTTAGGCAAGAAATGGACATCAACGTCATCATTATCAGGGTATAATATAAGATCTCTATGTGGATCTCTTTCTACTGTACATTGGTTCTGTAGAACAAACTCTTCATATTCTGGTGGGTCTACCACATCATTGAGGGGTACCTGTAACATATATATAGATATAAGAAGATCCAGTATGAGTGCCAACTCTTCATATTCTGGTTGGTCTACCACATCATTGAGGGGCACCTGTAACATATATATAGATACAAGAAGATGCGGTATGAGTGCCAACTCTCCCCATCATTGAGGGGTACCTGTAACATATATATACAATGTATAGATATAAGAAGATGCGTCTACCACATCATTGAGGGGTACCTGTAACATATATATAGATACAAGAAGATGCGGTATGAGTGCCCATTGAGGGGTACCTGTAACATACAATGTATATATAGATACAAGAAGATGTGGTATGAGTGCCAACTCTCCCCATCATTGAGGGGTACCTGTAACATATATATATAGATATAAGAAGATGCGTCTACCACATCATTGAGGGGTACCTGTAACATATATATAGATACAAGAAGATGCGGTATGAGTACCAACTCTCCATCAAAATCACAATTTGTAAAAGTAAACCATTATAGGTCAAAGTACGGTCTTCAAAAAGAGCTATGGCTCACACCAAACAGCAAACTATAAAGGGCTCCAAAAATTACTAGTGTAAAACCATTCAATTTGGGAAAAACGGTCTAATATGTATATTATTCCCTTTTCTTTTCCATTATGTATCAGAGACTTTCAAATTTGTCTTTAACTTTACAACTTTTTAGAAGAAACAAAAGGAGATTAATTTGATAAATATCAATGAGACAGCAATCTAGTAACACAGGGAAAAAACTTTTAGACAGGCTAGTCACACACAATTTACTGAATATATTAATTTCATCATGTCTATTATCTTTTCATGTAAACCATATTTTGAAGACTTGCTTTAAAAGGCCTTATAAAAAAAGTTCATGACGAACACTGAAAATCATTTTCAATGTAATAGTTTTAATAGGTTTTTTCTGAATCAATTAACTGCAAAAGTTATCCTTCTGTATCAAAACACAATGTTTAGTTTTACTTACAGTAAGATTTAACCCGCTGACACTTCTAGCAAGATCTGATGGAGCATACACTGTTGATGATACTGCCTTTCTAACCTCGGCAGCACCTTGCCTGAAACAATATTTAAAGATTCATTAACTTATCTTCATGGAATATATCTTCATGTGTAAGGCAAGAAATTCAGCAGGTTAGAATACAACATATTTAATATAGTTTTATAAACAATAAATGACAAGTATCATTATTCTTGCCTTGTTTTCTATTACTTTCGACTTATAACCTTTGATATGAACCATCAGACAGATATGTACACTAAAAGTCATTCATTACACAAAATAACGGTTGACCTACTACTTATAGCATCTGAAATAGGCATCTTATCATGGAAAATTACCATTTACTAATAAACCTTTTCATGGTTCTAGTGGGTCTCAACGAATTGATAATGTTTAAGTTTCATGTAATGTGTGATGGTCTGTAATGTAAGAGTTGAATACCAAAGTGCCAAAAAGAGAATAAATTGGTTGATAAAATCGGCCAGGACACGAAGAAGATGATTGACAAAGAAGTAATGGAAACTTTATTGACCTAATGATAATCATATATTGTGGATACAGTAGTTTATCTGACCTGTCACCTATTCATATATTTTCAAGCTTGAAAAGGTGACCTATTCCAGGGACACGTCTTATCACCTTGTACATAGGAAGTGCCTCCCCAAATAATGGGTACAGGTTCAATGAATTATAAATTTTCTTTGAAGCTGTATGCAGACTTTAACATGTTTAACTTCGAAAAAGAATTTAATTTATGCAAGATAGACAGTCCAGTCATTCCAGTGTCAACAGCCACACCTATAGCTACAGAATACAGAATTCCCCCATTCAAACCAGGTTGGAAATTGCAATATGAAAATGACCACATTTGATATGACTGCATTCTTAAAATAGTAATAAAGTACTAGTTAGTAAGCTACTTCTACTTCTGACTCCTAATTTGTAGTGGCCGCCTTCAACACTTTGGAGTTTATGTCAGTTATACTGTGCATAGCTTTATGGAGACATATATATACAGTAAAAATTAAACAATTTTAGAAACAAAATTGATAAATGATATAACATTTTTACGCTTTCATGTCCATATGACCCAACGTCCATCAGGCCCACATCGATCTGGCGCCGATAAAAATATTATTATAAGGATTAAAAATAAAGATATTATATGTTTATGAATTTTATTATAGCATGAATAATGTAAAAGGCATACGATAAAAAAAAATTGCCTTTAATAAATATTTTCTTTAAATGAGTATAAAACAACTAGGTTGATTATAATACTTCATTACAAGTTTTTAAGATTATTGGGTATGATTTTAATAATGATGAATATTAGAATTTAGTGCAATCAACAGACATCAACATTAATCCGCAGTAATAAGTATTTTCTTTCAATTGACTGTGATCTTTAAAACAAAACCGGAAGGACGCCTCCGGGTGCGGGAATTTCTCGCTACATTGAAGACTTGTTGGTGACCTTCTGCTGTTGTTTTTTTATTTGGTCGGGTTGTTGTCTCTTTGACACATTCCCCATTTCCATTCTCAATTTTATTTCATCCTCAGTATCTTATTTGTACAAGCCGATCCCCAAGCTGAGACATACAAACTTTGATTTTGTTTTAAGTTCTTTTAAAAACTTCTCAAATTAAGAAATGTTGTTTGATTTGTTGAATCCTTTCTATAGAAGAGGATTCTTTGTTTTCATCATTAAATCATAAATCTGAAAAAAAAAGTATGGTTCTTGGTCTGGAACAGGAATGTCGTACATGTGTCCGATGGCATGAAGGAAAAAGGAGGTGGTGATGGTAGTTATCGTCTTGAAGTTGCTTCCATAGTGAAGAGAGGCGTCCCAACTGTACTTGAAGCAAAATTCAAAGCAAAATCCTCCAAAGTCAATATACTTTAATCATATTTTATTATGGGGCCTGAACGACTTTGGGCCGGATCGACTTGGGTCGGATTGACTTAGGACAGACCGACTTTTGGCCGGATCAACTTGGGGCCGGATTGGTTTAGGGATGGAATGACTGGATACTCATTTTTTACATAGACATATAGCATTGTGCATATTTTTAGTTTGTTAGAAAGTTAGTAATTAGGAAATAGCTAAGTTTATAATCTATGCATAAAAATTCTACAAGTTTTATTGGAAAAAAACAGAATTGCAGTTGGATTTCTCTTCTTGTCTGTCACTTGTCTTTTGTGATACACTGACACTCCAACTTCAGCATCCTTCATTTTGTAACAAATTGTAGTGTATTATCATCCAGTAAACACGGTAATCATTTTTTTGTTAACTTCAATTAAAACAAAAATGTTCAGGAACCATTTTAGGAAGGGGCATATCTATTTAACTTACTTATTTAATTTTTGAGCGAATGCTCGCTGTCCCGTCGAGGCCATTATTCATCACACTGTGAACTACGTCATCAATTTTGGGATACTTAGCTGGTATAATTAACATCGGAAACCAGTATATAAAAAGTTTTCACGCGGTCTTTTTCAAATGAATTATTTTGGCTCTATCATGGCTATCATTTAATCATCAATATTTAATCTTACTTACAGTAATATACTTATATAATGAGTGACTGGTTGGTGAGTTGGTCAGGTTGGTTAGTTGGTATAATGAGTGACTGGTTGGTTAGTTGGTCAGGTTGGTCAGGTTGGTCAGGTTGGTTAGTTGGTTTTGGTTAGTTGGTTAGTTGGTATAATGAGTGACTGGTTGGTTAGTTGGTCAGGTTTGTCAGGTTGGTCAGGTTGGTTAGTTGGTATAATGAGTGACTGGTTGGTTAGTTGGTCAGGTCAATCAGGTTGGTCAGGTTGGTTGGTTAGTTGGTTAGTTAGTTAGTTAGTTAGTTTTTTTTTGTTTGTTTCACGTTTTGTTTGTTTATAAAAAAGAAGATATGGTATTATTGCCAATGAGACAACTGTCCACAAGAGAACAAAATTACACAAACATTCGTGCGGCCTTCAACAATGAGCAAAGCCCATACCGCATAGTCAAATTGTTTGTTTGTTTGTTAGTTTGTTAGTTTGTAGTTTGTTAGATGATTGGTTGGTTAGTTAGTTAGTTAGTTAGTGTTATTTCTCTAGTTAGTTTGTGTTGGTTCGTTAGTTAGATGTATTGTTCGTTAGTTAGTTAGTTGATTTCCTTGTGCATTTTATGCAGCAAACCACTTTACTTTGGTTTTGTGTTTAAACCTCATAATTGCATGCCTCGATGTGTGTGTTTAAGAGGCCTTATAGTACTTTTGTGTTGCGTGTATACATATTAATATGAACTCTCAGACTTGCTTTCTTTGTTTAATTGTATATGTGCAACTGATATATATATTTTGTTTGTCATACTTTTGTTCTGTCGGTTTTGAAAGTCTTCAAAGCGAAAATGAGGTCATGATACTCCTCCTACACTATAACTATCACATATACATTGAACCTGATTCCCTAATTGAGTAGTGTAAAATAGGGTCATGGTACTCCTAACACCCAGAACCTACTACATATACATTGCACCTGATTCCCAAATTGTGTGTCCTATTTTCTCCTTCTAGTCTGGTTGTTGGTCATCCTGTTGTCAGGAGGATGGGTTTTTTTTATTGCGAATTTTATGTTTACATCATATAGTCTAGATATTAAAATAGGGGTGTGGCTGAGAACTGATTTAACTCCACCACAGGTTGTGCCTGTACATTTAAACTCTCAAGATATCTTTACCGTTTGTAGGTCTGCTTTTTATAAGTCTGATGTCGTAGTTGATGTGGTCCGTTGTACTATCCAGTCATGATTTTAGGTGAATCCTTTTTACGCACCACGAAATGTTGTTGACATAATAATATATCATGGAATGACTTATACATTATTGAACTTTATGTAACATTGTAATTTATATCTTGTAATTTTTCATTAATAAATACTGTTTAAACTAAAGTTCTGGTTGTCTATAGTTAGAACAAATGTGTAGATAAAGTTCTGTTTGATTCTTACTAGAACAAATGTCTATAACTTTCGGGTTGACTCTAGCTAGAACATAAATGTACAAAGTTCTTATTGAATCTATGTGTATATAAAGTTCTTATTGAATCTATGTGTATACAAAGTTCTTATTGAATCTATGTGTATACAAAGTTCTTATTGAATCTATGTGTATACAAAGTTCTTATTGAATCTATGTGTATATAAAGTTCTTATTGAATCTATGTGTATACAAAGTTCTTATTGAATCTATGTGTATATAAAGTTCTTATTGAATCTATGTGTATACAAAGTTCTTATTGAATCTATGTGTATACAAAGTTCTTATTGAATCTATGTGTATATAAAGTTCTTATTGAATCTATGTGTATACAAAGTTCTTATTGAATCTATGTGTATATAAAGTTCTTATTGAATCTATGTGTATATAAAGTTCTTATTGAATCTATATGTTTATAAAGTTCTGATTGACTCTAGCCAGAACCTATGTTACAGTTCTAGTTGGCTCTAGCTAGAACACATGTGTAAAAAGTTCTTGTTGGCTCTAGTAAGAACAAATATGTATAAAGCTCTGATTACTTTAGTTAGAACAAATGTGTAAAAAGTTTTGGTTGACTTTCATTAGAGCAAATTAAATATGTATATAATTCAAGTTAACTTCAGTTAGAACATATGTTTATACAATTCTGGTAGAGTCTGGCTAAAACATATGTGTATGTATATATAGTTCTGGTTGACTCTCACTTCAACATATGTGTATACAGTTCTGGTTGACTCTCGCTAGAACATATGTGTATACAGTTCTGGTTGACTCTCACTAGTACATATGTGTTAACAGTTCTGGTTGACTCTCACTAGAACATATGTGTATACAGTTCTGGTTGACTCTCACTACAACATATGTGAATACAGTTCTGGTTGACTCTTGCTTGCTGGAACATATGTGTATACAGTTCTAGTTGACTCTCACTAGTACATATGTGTATACAGTTCTAGTTGACTCTCACTAGTACATATGTGTATACAGTTCTGGTTGACTCTCACTAGAACATATGTGTATACAGTTCTGGTTGCCTCTCACTGGAACATATGTGTATACAGTTCTGGTTGACTCTCACTACAACATATGTGTATACAGTTCTGGTCGACTCTCACTAGAACATATGTGTATACAGTTCTGGTCGACTCTCACTAGAACATATGTGTATACAGTTCTGGTCGACTCTCACTAGAACATATGTGTATACAGTTCTGGTCGACTCTCACTAGTACATATGTGTATACAGTTCTGGTCGACTCTCACTAGAACATATGTGTATACAGTTCTGGTCGACTCTCACTAGAAAATATGTGTATACAGTTCTGGTCGACTCTCACTAGTACATATGTGTATACAGTTCTGGTCGACTCTCACTAGTACATATGTGTATACAGTTCTGGTTGACTCTCACTGGAACATATGTGTATACAGTTCTGGATGACTCTCACTGGAACATATGTGTATACAGTTCTGGGTGACTCTCACTTAAACATATGTGTATACAGTTCTGGTTGACTCTCACTAGAACATATGTGTATACAGTTCTGGTTGACTCTAACTAGAACATATGTGTATACAGTTCTGGTTGACTCTCACTACAACATATGTGAATACAGTTCTGGTTGACTCTTGCTTGCTAGAACATATGTGTATACAGTTCTAGTTGACTCTCACTAGTACATATGTGTATACAGTTCTAGTTGACTCTCACTAGTACATATGTGTATACAGTTCTGGTTGACTCTCACTAGAACATATGTGTATACAGTTCTGGTTGACTCTAACTAGAACATATGTGTATACAGTTCTGGTTGACTCTCACTACAACATATGTGAATACAGTTCTGGTTGACTCTTGCTTGCTGAACATATGTGTATACAGTTCTAGTTGACTCTCCTAGTACATATGTGTATACAGTTCTAGTTGACTCTCACTAGTACATATGTGTATACAGTTCTGGTCGACTTCACTAGAACATATGTGTATACAGTTCTGGTTGCTCTCACTGGAACATATGTGTATACAGTTCTGGTTGACTCTCACTACAACAATATGTGTATACAGTTCTGGTCGACTCTCACTAGAACATATGTGTATACAGTTCTGGTCGACTCTCACTAGAACATATGTGTATACAGTTCTGGTCGACTCTCACTAGTACATATGTGTATACAGTTCTGGTCGACTCTCACTAGAACATATGTGTATACAGTTCTGGTCGACTCTCACTAGAAATATGTGTATACAGTTCTGGTCGACTCTCACTAGTACATATGTGTATACAGTTCTGGTCGACTCTCACTAGTACATATGTGTATACAGTTCTGGTTGACTCTCACTGAACATATGTGTATACAGTTCTGGTGACTCTCACTGGAACATATGTGTATACAGTTTGGGTGACTCTCACTTAAACATATGTGTATACAGTTCTGTTGACTCTCACTAGAACATATGTGTATACAGTTTGGTTGACTCTAACTAGAACATATGTGTATACAGTTCTGGTTGACTCTCACTACAACATATGTGAATACAGTTCTGGTTGACTCTTGCTTGCTAGAACATATGTGTATACAGTTTAGTTGACTCTCACTAGTACATATGTGTATACAGTTCTGTTGACTCTCACTAGTACATATGTGTATACAGTTCTGGTCGACTCTCACTAGAACATATGTGTATACAGTTCTGGTTGACTCTCACTGGAACATATGTGTATACAGTTCTGGTTGACTCTCACTACAACATATGTGTATACAGTTCTGGTCGACTCTCACTAAACATATGTGTATACAGTTCTGGTCGACTCTCACTAGAACATATGTATACAGTTCTGGTCGACTCTCACTAGTACATATGTGTATACAGTTCTGGTCGACTCTCACTAGAACATATGTGTATACAGTTCTGGTCGACTCTCACTAGAACATATGTGTATACAGTTCTGGTCGACTCTCACTAGTACATATGTGTATACAGTTCTGGTCGACTCTCACTAGTAACATATGTGTATACAGTTCTGGTTGACTCTCACTAGAACATATGTGTATACAGTTCTGGTGACTCTCACTGGAACATATGTGTATACAGTTCTGGTGACTCTCACTTAACATATGTGTATACAGTTCTGGTTGACTCTCACTAGAACATATGTGTATACAGTTCTGGTTGACTCTAACAGAACATATGTGTATACAGTTCTGGTTGACTCTCACTACAACATATGTGATACAGTTCTGGTTGACTCTTGCTTGCTAGAACATATGTGTATACAGTTCTGTTGACTCTCACTAGTACATATGTGTATACAGTTCTAGTTGACTCTCACTAAAACATATGTGTATACAGTTCTGGTCGACTCTACTCTAGAACATATGTGTATACAGTTCTGGTTGACTCTCACTGAACATATGTGTATACAGTTCTGGTTGACTCTCACTACACATATGTGTATACAGTTCTGGTCGACTCTCACTAGAACATATGTGTATACAGTTCTGGTCGACTCTCACTAGAACATATGTGTATACAGTTCTGGTCGACTCTCACTACAGTACATATGTGTATACAGTTCTGGTCGACTCTCACTAGAACATATGTGTATACAGTTCTGGTCGACTCTCACTAGAACATATGTGTATACAGTTCTGGTCGACTCTCACTAGTACATATGTGTATACAGTTCTGGTCGACTCTCACTAGTACATATGTGTATACAGTTCTGGTTGACTCTCACTAGAACATATGTGTATACAGTTCTGGTTGACTCTCACTGGAACATATGTGTATACAGTTCTGGTTGACTCTCACTGAAACATATGTGTATACAGTTCTGGGCGACTCTCACTTAAACATATGTGTATACAGTTCTGGTTGACTCTCACTAGAACATATGTGTATACAGTTCTGGTTGACTCTCACTAGAACATATGTGTATACAGTTCTGGTTGACTCTCACTGGAACATATGTGTATACAGTTCTGGTTGACTCTCACTACAACATATGTGAATACAGTTCTGGTTGACTCTTGCTTGCTAGAACATATGTGTATACAGTTCTAGTTGACTCTCACTAGAACATATGTGTATACAGTTCTAGTTGACTCTCACTAGTACATATGTGTATACAGTTCTGGTTGACTCTCACTAGAACATATGTGTATACAGTTCTGGTTGACTCTCACTGGAACATATGTGTATACAGTTCTGGTTGACTCTCACTGGAACATATGTGTATACAGTCCTGGTTGACTCTCACTTAAACATATGTGTATACAGTTCTGGTTGACTCTCACTAGAACATATGTGTATACAGTTCTGGTTGACTCTCACTAGAACATATGTGTATACAGTTCTGGTTGACTCTCACTGGAACATATGTGTATACAGTTCTGGTTGACTCTTGCTAGAACGTGTATACAGTTCTGGTAGACTCTCACTAGAACGTGTATACAGTTCTGGTTGACTCTCACTAGAACATGTGTATACAGTTCTGGTTGACTCTCACTAGAACATATGTGTATACAGTTCTGGTTGACTCTCACTAGAACATATGTGTATACAGTTCTGGTTGACTCTCACTAGAACATATGTGTATACAGTTCTGGTTGACTCTCACTAGAACATATGTGTATACAGTTCTGGTTGACTCTCACTAGAACATATGTGTATACAGTTCTGGTTGACTCTCACTAGAACATATGTGTATACAGTTCTGGTCGACTCTCACTAGAACATATGTGTATACAGTTCTGGTTGACTCTCACTAGAACATATGTGTATACAGTTCTGGTTGACTCTCACTAGAACATATGTGTATACAGTTCTGGTTGACTCTCACTAGAACATATGTGTATACAGTTCTGGTCGACTCTCACTAGAACATATGTGTATACAGTTCTGGTCGACTCTCACTAGAACATATGTGTGTACAGTTCTGGTAGACTCACTAGAACATATGTGTATACAGTTCTGGTTGACTCTCACTGGAACATATGTGTATACAGTTCTGGTTGACTCTCACTAGAACATATGTGTATACAGTTCTGGTTGACTCTTGCTAGAACGTGTATACAGTTCTGGTAGACTCTCACTAGAACGTGTATACAGTTCTGGTTGACTCTCACTAGTACATATGTGTATACAGTTCTGGTCGACTCTCACTAGAACATATGTGTATACAGTTCTGGTCGACTCTCACTAGAACATATGTGTATACAGTTCTGGTTGACTCTCACTAGAACATATGTGTATACAGTTCTGGTTGGCTCTCACTAGAACATATGTGTATACAGTTCTGGTTGACTCTTGCTTGCTAGAACATATGTGTATACAGTTCTAGTTTGACTCTCACTAGAACATATGTGTATACAGTTCTGGTCGACTCTCACTAGAACATATGTGTATACAGTTCTGGTCTACTCTCACTAGAACATATGTGTATACAGTTCTGGTTAACTATCACTAGTACATATGTGTATACACACGAAAACTTAACCTTGTTCACTGATCCATGAAATGAGGTTGAGGTCAAGTGAAAACTGTCTGACAGGCATGAGGACCTTGCAAGGTACGCACATACCAAATATAGTTATCCAATTACTTATAATAAGAAGGAATTTAACATTACAAAAAATTTAACTTTTTTTTCAAGTAGTCACTGAACCATGAAAATGAGGTCAAGGACATTGGACATGTGAATGACGGAAAGTTCGTAACATGACGCATCTATATACAAAGTATGAAGCATCCAGGTCTTCTACCTTCTAAAATATAAAGCTTTTAGAAGTGAGCTAACACCGCCGCCGCCAGATCACTATCCCTATGTCAAGCTTTCTGCAACAAAAGTTGCAGGCTCGACAAAAACTAGGGTCACATGTTCAATTTGACCATGTTGGAGCTACCTTCATATTAGGAAACACTAATGAAACCATTAACTTTACTTGGTGTCAAGTTCCTTCTCTTGAAATTGACATAGATGGACGACAACAAACAAGGATCTTTGACAAACTAAATGAATTCCAGAGTTTTTTCTTTTTTAATTTCATATTTATGAATTCCAGAGTTTTTTTCTTTTTAACTTTATATTTCTTTGTAGTATGAGACCCTTTGTTTTGAATATTGTGTTCATTGATATATTATGAGCATGCATGCTCAAACATTTGTAGGCCCTTCATTAATGTGGTTTTGCTTCTAAAGTTTTAGCATTTATAGTAAACTACTGTTGCCTCTAATATAACTTTTGGCCGGAGCATTCCTTCATACAAACACATTCATTTTCTGGAAAACTGCATTGTTGATTAATGTAAGTGCATAGAAATAATAAATCAGCAAAAGACCAGTTATGGTCAGTTGTACTCTGTAATTTGTTGTTCATAACAAAAAAAATGTATGTGTAAGACCCATTGGTAGCCTACAGCTATTTTTCTGATCTTTGGTCGGGTTGTTGCCTCTTTGACATTTTCCCTATTTCCTTTGTCAATTTAACAATACAACCCTTGGTATTAGTCCACCATTGTATTATCTGCATCATGATTGCTTGTCTCTTACTGAAGTTTATGTAGTCTGAGAGAACATAAAATATGGAAACCTTGTCATGATAGAAATACCAGAGGAAATATATACTCAAGTGGAGATAACTCATGCATCTCAACCTGCCTGACAGATTCTTGGCTATGGTTAATTACAGGAAGGAAACTTGAGAGATAACACATATTGTTCATAAACAAGAATGAATAGATACCCAAACCACTACGTAGCTTGAGTGCATAAGAATTGGTATTCAGATTAATGAATGCAGTTGGATAAAGCAAGTGCAATAATCAGAGGTCTTATAATCTTGATATTATTTTTTATACAATTTCACATGAATCTGATTTCATGAATATTTTTCAGTTAAATTTGTATATTCACACTTCAAATGCCAAGTATTGAATCCAAATAGTTCACTGATTTGTTCGACCACAAGATTATAAGACGTACTGATTTTATAGGTAAAAAGAAAAGAATAAGATGAAAGAGATTCCCACATCTAAGAAGTTTAATGATATAAGCTATCCTACAATACAGAGTGGTAAAGTGTTAATAGCATTTCCAATTACCACTGTCAGCCATTATTATCTCAATTATAGACGACATTCCTGAAGGCAATTAGTTGAAAAAAAAGGTATCAAAACAGTCAGTTTATCTTTAAAATTACAAAATATATAAAGAGAAAGTTTGAATTTAGAAAAAAATGTTAGAACTATAGAAATCGTCCAAAAGATTAAATTAGTACAGAAAATTTTGAATTTAGCAGAAATATCATTAGTATCAGGAAATCAAGAATAAAACAGAAAATATACATCAAAAGATAGGCAGACAAAGGCAATAGAGAAAAGACAAACATATAGTTACAAATAGATGACAGACAAAAAGTTATTTACACCAAATCACAAAACAAAAGGGTCATTTAGATGTTTTATTACAAAATGTTTTTTCATACATTATACAAGATCTTAAAAAATAAATGACTTAGTTGGTAACAAAGCCATAACATTCCTGCTCTTCAAAAAATGGAAGATGCAGTTTAATAAATAAAAACAAACATTTCTTCAGTTTTCATAAAAAAAGTTACAAAAACATGATCCCATATTTGATAGGCACACGATTTACTTTTAAATGGATCGGAAAACAGATCTTTTGCATTTCGATATTTCTAATTTCTAATTGATAAAACAAATAAATTACTCCTTTCTAAAAAGTTTTAAATTGTCATGGGAACTCTACTATTCAGATTTTGTACGAAATATACCTGAATATGGAATAAACTTAATTTGCCAAATATTTATCAACTGGTAAAAATGTTTGCTATGTAAAGACCCCAGTAATTGTAACAAAAAACTTCTACAAAAAGTAAAATAAAACCCAAGAGGTATTTGGTCAATTTTGTATAATTTTTTACTGCTTCAAATTCTTGGTTGGAAATGAAAGGGGGGAGATAACTGTCATGTCACATTACTGCTAACAAAAAATAAACAATAAAATTAACATAATTGATTGTATTACATAAATTCAGAACTTGATTGACTTGAAAACATAAAAAAACATGTAATCTCACGACATAAACATGAACCATATTGGAATGACATGAAGCAAGCACCTCATGTTGATATCAATTTACAGGTCAAGGTCACACAATTATTACAAAATTGCAAGATTTCAATCATTATAATTTCAAAGTGCATCTAAATTGAAGGCCTACAATGACTGTTCTATATTGCATGACCTTGACCTGTGCTCACACAAGGACATTAACAAAATAACAAAATATGTCCCACCCTGGTTCATGTCCCCACTGAATATATTTGTAAAAATGCAAAAATATATGTAATATATCCAAACCTTTATAATTCTTTAACAATGAATCTGATGCAAAAATAACAGTAAAATGAGGTTTCATGAGCTAACACTAGTTTCTATAACTGTTTAAATCTGTCTCACCAAAAACACAAACAGTCTTGGTCCAATCTAATACTACAATATTTAAGTTTTTGGAGAAACAGATTTCACTGTTCAGAGTTATCACCAATATAAGGTATGATAGTACCAAAACAAATAGGTTTTATTTCCCTGTTGAAAATGATATCAATGAAAATAAATTGCATGGATTTCTTCTGAGGATAAATCATATGTAGTTCCTGGGACAATAACAACATAAAAAAAAACTTACGTAATACAACTAAACAATAAATTTCTCAACAGGGAAACAAATGGCGATGGAAAATAACTATAAAAATTATGACAACAAAAATATCCTTGGCAACAAAACATATGGTCAGAGCACTTTGTATATACTGTATTGCTGCCAATGTAACTACAATCCCGTTATGAGATCATTGCACATTTTCTAGCCATTTCCATGGCAACAGTTCAATAACAAATGTCACAAAAGGCACTTCTCCTCCATCTTGGTACTTGTGAGTGGGAAAACTCTAAACAGTGGTGATGCTCTTTAGATTGTTGACTTTGTAAATGACACCCGTAAGTGATTTGATTCACTCAGTGGATAGTTGTGCATAGCCTGCAAAATAGAATAAATATCATTATTATACTTTCACTTCAAAATTTCATCATTCCTACGGAAACATTTTAAAATTTATTTTGAAGTGATATCAATACTTATATCTTTAAATTTTTTATATAAAAGGCACATAGAACTGAAATACACAAAAACAGTTCATATAAACCTTTTTCAGTTGTACTACTCAACATTAAAATAAAGATTGTGTCCATGGGACACAGATACCCTGCTTGTTAATATACAGCAAAATTTTAATTTTTTTTCAATTTACAAAGGGACATACATATCTTGAGAACTATGAAAGTGATGCCACCTAATTTCAAACTAGATCAGTGTTTGTAAGTAATAAGCATTTTGTAATAGTTCCATCACCTTTGGCTGAGGCAAACTTCAGCTAAAGAACATTTGCAAATGTGGGAATATTTCACAAAGGAACATAACTCTAGAACGGTGAAGGTGACACTGTCCAAATTTTTCGTTGGTAATTCGTAACATTTGGTTGAGGCAAGCTAATGTTGGAGAACTGAAAATTATTCATGGATGTACAAGAGTAAAACTGAATGACCTCTCAGCCATGGTTGCAGCATAAAAAATTCCATGACTTTAAAATCTCACACCCAATTATCTATTTAATTGTATAGTAACAAGTATAAACTTACGATTAGAGCTGTGACTGATTCATCAGATGAGTCCATTTGTATCAGGGCCATTTTTCTGTCTTTGCTATTAATAAAGAGAAATAAAACGGTATAAAAAACTACAACTAAATTTTTGCAAAATTTCATTATTAAAAAGCCTCAAGTATCACTCTTTTCAAATATTCTAAGAGCATGCAAGTTTCAGAAGATTGTTGGCAGGATCTTTGATAAAGCTTGTTGCATTAAACAAGATTTTGGATTAAATCTATAAAAACTCAAATTAAATGCTTCTTGGCCAAGCATACATCATTTTGAAAAAGAATGAAGGCTGGTCTCCTTAGGTCAGTATGTGTGATTTGAGTAATAATTTCTTCTATTACTTTGTGAGCTAGCCAGGTAGTTCACATTAAAATGTTAGTGATAATACATGAAGTATTCGTTGCATCTGTTACCATGGTTACACTATATACAGAATACTCTTGATTATCATTTGATTACTTACGGGAAAAATTTGAATGCTACCACATTGCCATGTTGTTGGAAAGCTTCTTTTAATTCCTCCTCTGTAACATTTGCTCTGAAATAAAGAAGAATTTGACATTTATTTTACAGGTATATTTATTTATTCCTTTTTAATGCCAGTCGAAAATAATCATGTTATGAAATTCCTTGCTAGTTATAGCAACTTAGATTTTTTTCTTTGATTTGCTGACTTATTTTCCAGGTGTATTTATGTGTTGAGATGCTACACATTAGGAACCTGCACTATTTCTAACAGTGTCCTCTCTTAGAATCCTTCTTAACAAGGAAATGAGGAAAATTATCTTTGCTCATGTTTTTAATACACTGAAGGGTTCTAAAAAACACATGATTACACTCAGAAAGGGGTTTTACAGGATTATAATTATACATTTAACATTTATTGAGAAATGAGACAGTTTATATTTATAAATAACCACTCACAAATCAATCTACACTGTATAAACATGTACTTACGGAATGTTTGATAAATGAAGCACCCCTGATGGAGGGAAGATGTTCTGACAGTTCTTAGAACCTGGACGTTTAAATCTGTGAAGTTGTGAATTTGTGAAATCTTTTGTTAAACCAGCATCCTGAAACAAAGAAAAAAATAATTTTCAAATCTTATTTTAACAAAACAACAGTTTTCCAATGTCCCTCACGTAGCAATATATTTAATCAACCCAATGGCAATTACTAACAATTTCTTTTCATTTTCTAATCAATATCTAAGAAGAAATATAATCACGAGATAGCTCACAACATTATTATCCATATTAACTATTTCCAAGGATCATAGAAATAATTGTCAAGATTTTTCCCACCGAGACCGCTTACTGGACTAGACTTACAGACGTACTCCTGGTATTTCTATGTCCCCCACAATGCATAGCATTTAAAAAAAACCTCCCTCAATCTACTCATTTCAAAACCTTCACACAATCGAAAAGAAGATTCAAATTTTCAACACAAATGAATGAAAAAAAATTAATTAAATATAAAAGTAGGTTTTCCTGAACTTACGGGTTGTCCTTCTTTGGGCATCTGTACCACTGCATGTTTTGACTGAGTTACTCTGATTGGTTTTCCCCAAACTTTTACTTTATCTAAATGAGCAATTGCTGAAAAGAAATAAACAGTTTTGATAACAATAGTAGTACATCCAATTATTTCTACTCAAAATACGACATTTTAACAAAATTGATGAACATAGAAGTAGAAAATGAATACAAGAAGAGAAAGGTAGTATCTGTACAAGCCTGAGTTTTTTTTGGCATTTTGCCTTTTTGCTTTAGATGTTAACAATGCGTTCTTAAGTTAAAATAAATGTAGTTTATATACATCCTCATTAGCACCATGCTATATCAAGATGAGACAAATATAAAACTTTATAATATGACTTTTAAAATAAACCCATTAACCCCCACCATATTGTGTTTTTTACTTAACTTTAGGCTCTTATAGGTAGTACAATTTGTATCAATTGAAAATGTATGTAAATTTTTATTGTTTTATGGTGTTAATTT
This sequence comes from Mytilus edulis, assembly GCA_019925275.1. Classification (NCBI taxonomy): domain Eukaryota; kingdom Metazoa; phylum Mollusca; class Bivalvia; order Mytilida; family Mytilidae; genus Mytilus; species Mytilus edulis. The sequence goes on from CM034349.1 coordinate 137,248,184, forward strand.
GTTCAGGTCTTGAATATGTAAGAAGTACATATTTGCCACTGGACATTTAGTGAAGCGGCCATCAATCATCAATTTTGTTATTGTGGTTTTCTGTTAAAAGGCAAGATCAGGTGTAAAATATGCAACTTCTAGAATGTTAATTGAAATTAAAAGGATAAATTTCATCAATGCCATTTTTATTATGATATTATTTTTGCATCAATAAGAATACGACAGTCAATTTTATAGTATTTCAATGGATAACAAATGTTTATATATATAACTTAAATAAGAATACTAAAGTAAATTTTATAGTATTTCAATAGATAACAAATGTTTATATAACTTACCAAGCTGTGCCTGATGTGGCTCGGCCATTTGGACTAGTGCGTTATCTTTTTTGTTGAACAAAATCTTCACACGATGTACATCCCCGTATACACCTATTGAAAAGCAGTAAATAATGTCGTCATTCAAAACAAAATAAAGCAGGACCGCAGAGAATTAAAATTATACTGGCAGATGAAAAAAACAAGCAATAAAAGTTAAAAGTAAAAAGATCCAATTATCATTAAGCTGAACAAAATAACTGTTTAGTATATATATTGATATCTGCATATGCATGAATATAATTTCTGATATAAATATCGAAAAGGAAAAAGTTTATTGCTAAGTCTATAATTAATCTACTGAGAAATAATGAAAAAATAAGAAGTGCTTATAAACGTACCAAAAAGGGTAAAGAGAGCATCGGGCGTGACCATCTATAGTGTTGAAAGGGAAGCAGACGTATAGCGACAGATGAAGATTCAGTGTCGAAGAGAAGAATCCACATGGATCAGCATAAGTGGGAACAGGAAAAAAAAGAAAAAAACGGGAAAAAATTAATCTTGTATTAAACCTGAAACGATCTGGTGATTAACAATAAACATTACAGTGTATGATTAGTTAAATACATCATCATTAAAATCACAAAATAAATCATGCAGATGTTACATGCTAATTATACATAAACCCAGTATATAAACCACCACTAGCTTTTAATACTATTTTCCAAAAGGCCAAAGAGAACTTCAGGAATAACAACACAGTTCAATATGAAAGTAAGGATATTATTTAGCACAGAAAGGAAAATATTACATAATAAAAGCAGTTTTAACATAATCTGGGTTTCAACATCAATTCAGAAGTAGGTTCTAAGTCACAGATGAACTATAACACAATAATAAGACATTAATATACTAATATTGTAAATTCGTATAACAAATAACTTTTTTTTAATTTCACTAATTCATTTTTTTGTAAATGAGTGAGGCTATTTGACATTGTAACTTAGAACCTGACAGCATTAACATATTTATCTTTAAATGCCCTAGCATCTGTGTAATAATAAAGCTGGGTTACCATGCCTCGTCTAACATGCCAATGTCACATTACTTTATTATAACACAGAGTAATTGCATCTATTATTTAAAACTCCTGTTTACAATTAATATTTTTTGGGGGGTAAATTTACAGAAAAACCAGAAGAAATGAAAATCAACTGTGTAACCTCCATGAGGATTTGAGGAATTAATAAGCTAGTGGATTAACATATTGTAAAAGGTAAAGCAGTTAACTTTTAATGAAGGAATTATACTTTAAGCAAAGATGATGAAAACATAATAAACAGGAGTTTCACAATGACAAAGAATTTACTATAAAGATGCAGTGGTAAGAATTCTATCAATAGTATTTCTACACGAAATCTGACACTTAGAAAGTGACCGCTCTAAAGGCCTACATAGTGACCTGCTCTGTTTATACAGCAAGTTTTAAACTATAACCCTTTCAAGCAAAGATTGTATATATTAATCTGATATAACCCATATAATGAAATAGAACATTGATTGTGCTTTTACATATATAACCTGAACTGTAACAAATACACATGTTTTATCTTTCCCTTAATGTAAAATAAAGCATAAAGGAATCCTTTTTATTGTATAGCAATATAATATTTCCAACAGAACGTAACCAAAAGTTAGCGTGCAATAAGTTCTAGTATTGCACTAGTGCAATAAATCTTCAAAATTCTTGACGTCAACAACTTTTAAATCTTAGTTAAAACCAATTTTTACCTTCAAATATTACATTGCTATACAATAAAAGGGTTATTGCATGAATATTGGGAAATCTTGTCCCTCGTAGAACATATATTGCACTCGCAAGCTTGTGCAATATAAAATTCTACTCGGGACAATATTCCCCAATATTCATGCAATAAACCCTATATTATTGGTTTATGTGGTTAATTATTAAATTAAGAAGTTCTATGCTTTTGATATTAACTATCCAATATCGTATATTTTGATTTGTTTTCAACTACTTATCTGAATTAAACGCTAGACAACTTTTCTGGACTAGCAAAAACATGTGTATTTGTTTGTCCTGGATATTGACCTATACCATACAACCCTATAGACAACTAGTTATACTGCACACATGAGAAATGTTTAGCATAGAGAGATTACATATGTCTACAAACCTGTTCATCCAGGTTAGATACGAGGAGTACGGCATTGCCTGCCTGTCCTGCCATCTGTGCCATCTGTCCCATCATTGGCATGCCTACGTTCATACCCATGGGCACGTTCATCCCCATGCCTCCCATACCTCCCATACCGCCCATCCCAGCCATTCCTCCCATACCACCCATACCACGGGGTCCAGCCATCTGAGCCATGCCTAAGCCTGGTATCTGAGCTACAAAATAAACAAGATACTACATCAGTTATATTAACAAACATACTTAAATAAATTCATCAGTAAAAGCAAACATCTAAAAATTTGCAAAAAAAAATGAAAGATTTCATGGTTACCCGTCTCTTAAAATTATCTAATAAAGTCATTCATAGCACTGCTTACTTTTTATGAATACATTACGTAGTTTTATGATTAAAACAGGTCATTAAAAATCTAGGAATCTCATCAGATCTTGTCAATTGTTTTACTTGCTTCATCAAATGTTTCATTTTCTTATGAGATTATTATGTATAACTCTGGTAAATACTTTGCAAATCCATAGTATAATAGGGTCCTTATTTTTGTAGATTTTATGATTTTGAGTGAGGACTAATTTACACATGTTCAAAAACAGACAAATTTATAGTAGGCTTAATTTGTTAAAGCCATGAAATAATTTTATTTTATTTTTATCAATATATGAAAAAACATTAATCCACGGTAAAAAGAAACAAGCTGAACACCTGTATAAATGGGATCTGTGTGACGTCCTGCTGATGTAATCATGATGGATGTTTATATAATTAATTACCACAATAGGCTCTAACAGATTTTTTTTATATAGTAAATCAATAATAATGATAAAGAATAACTATCAATATTTGTATCATACAATTACATTAATCAGATGACATAAATCAATCAGAAAATAAGCATGCAATTTTCTAGAATATTTTTTACTGTTTTTGATTACATACAATAAATACCCTCTTTTTTATTTGTATTGATACTATATTTACTGTATATTTTCATATTTTGTACATTAAGCAACTCCCCCAAGTCTTTTTTTTTTTAACAATGATGAATATTACAGATTTGATGTAAAGTGTAAAGCAGTTTTTTCTCGTATACATAAGGGGCTTTTAAATATAAATGGCTAGACAAATAACATATATCATTAACGATAGATCAAACTATATATATAATAAGACACATAAGATGAGACAGTTTCAATATAAGCACTGAGAACAACGTCAATACTTCACTCTTTTTAATAATTCAAAGAAATCATTTTCTTCAGGTAAAAATTAATCTTATCTTCACCTGTAGAAATTTTCTTCTAAAACATCTGATTGTAACTTAAGAAATTGGAATAATTGATTTTATGTAATAAGACTAAAGCCAGCAACATCAAACTCTTTCTATAAGGAAGCAAATTTCAACAACTAAGTAATTTTTATTGGACTTAATCTTTCTTCTACTGGCTATAATAATACGTAAAATCTGAACTGAAAGTGGCCATTTTTCTGTCACATATCACATCTGCATCATTTTATGATACTACATGAAACCTGTTTAAACTACCCTGCTCTTCAGCAATATAACCTGTATAATGTGGACACCTGGTCAATCTGAAAATGGTTGGTTATAGACAGGTTTCACTATATCATGCAGATTGAAGAGATCATTTATCAATCTATAAAGCCAAACTTGCTATAGTTCACTGTGCTTATATGAAACTGTCATCAGAGAAACAGAAGAAAGATAGACTTACCACCTGACATGCCCCCTCCAAAGTTTGGACCACCCGACATGCCCCCTCCATAGTTCTGAGCTGTAGGAGAAGAAAGTAAGATCAGTCAAATGACATGAAAAGCTTATCGTGTCAAATACATGCTAAGATATGCTGCACTACAAGGGAAGCATCATATGTTGTCATCCTTACTCTTGTACAACAATATCTACACAGAAAACTCTTACGTTATTTTGACAAATTTTCTTTTTTAATTGTAATTTTAAAATGAAAATCTTAAGGTCATACAGATAAATCTAAGATAATGGGGCTTTTTTTCTGAGAATAACAAAAACTTTCTAATAACTATCACTGCCTACAGTATTTTTGAAGTCAATAGATATCTGTGAAAATTCACTTTATTGAAAATATTTGACAAATGTTAGCTGTGAATTTAAAAACAAGTGACTGAAATATTGAACTGTGATAAAGTATGATTGTGAACATCACCATTTGGCAGCATAACATTGCAAGGATGACAGGAAAAGAGGGAGATATGTGTTAGTAAGTCTGCATTCTATCGAAAGCTGCTATATGTTACAAAACATCTAAAATGACACATGCTGTCAAGATAGAAATAGAGAGAGAGAAAAATCGTGAAATTGCTGTACCATAAACCGGTGAGCCTCCTGCCGCAGCTGCAGCGGCACCATAGGCCGTTAGTGGAGCTGGTCCAACACCAGGGATATACGCTGACGTCACTATACTCGGGGCACCTTTAGTAATTACATATTATCATGCGATTATTAAAAACTACAAATAATTCATATTAACTAGAAAATAAACTCAAAACCAAAAAGCTAAATATAAAAGCAATGTTGTGATGTGCCTAAGTAAGCAGGAGAGTGGTTGGTAAGGTTGATATATTGATTACAAAGCAGCCATCTTGAATTCTATCTGTAGTCTTCAATGATTGGCTGACATTTATCTTGTTATATCCTGTTGTCATAGTTACATTGTTCATACATAATATAGGGATTAATTGATCATAAAGGCCAACAGTTGAAGCAAAAAGCACTTGTTAAGCAAATCTCACATGAAGCACAAGTCCAACGTTAAAACAAAAACTAATTTAACTTTACTTCCAACATTACATTGTTAAGACAAAGTCTTATATTATACACAATAAAAGTAACTGAAATTATCTGGCAAATTGACCGTAAGGCCACACCAAATTAATTTCTTGTTCTACGGATTTTTGGACTCCAAAATTTGGGGCGAGCGAGCGATTTGAAAATTTTAATAAAAAAATATTTAATTTGAAATTTTTTGAGGGGAAGCTTGAAAAGTAAAGGCGAGCGATTATATTTTTTTTTTGTAAACATAAAATAGTAGGTTTTGACAATATTAAAACTTGATTTATAACTTGTACTTTGACATTTTTTAATTTCTGAAGTATTTTTTCCCTGTTCACCAAGAAATAATTAAATCTGGTCTATGTATGTGTGACTGACAATAATACAATTCTCCATCCAAGTCATAATCAGTTTGGGGGCAACCCCTTAATTTTATAAATATCCCTTTTACATGTTTTATGATGGATCATATAAGTTATAATATATTTGTTTGTACAAAAGGGCTCATATTTTCTCACAGAACTATATATCTATCTATAGCTAGTATTAAATGGTCAAAACATGTCCAAGAATTTTGTAATATTCCTGGACTTTAACCATGTTAAATTGACACATTTACTTTAACAGTTTAATATTATTCAAAATAAGTGGACCCCTCTTTTAGAAAAAGTTGTTTAAAATATGATGTAACTCTCCCCTTTTTGAGTACAAAATTCCAAGTTTTCAAAGTTTTTGTATAGAAGAACTATACAAATCCTTGGTATTTCTATTTTCTTTTCTACATCAGTAAAATGACCCCTTGTCTGAGGGAGGGTTGTTCTCAACCTGACAATAACAAACACAGGTCAAAGTACGGCCTTTTACACAGGGCTTTGATACAGCCCAAACAGCAAGCTATAAAGGATCCCAAAATTATTAGCGTACACAATTCGAACAGGGAAAATACCAATGAACAACATCAACAAACGATAACTGCTGAACGACAGGCCCCTGAATCAATCAGGACAGGTGCATAAACATGCAGCGGCTATAGATAGTTTTGTTTTGCCAGCATACAATATAATTGCAGTTGAAGGCAAATCCTTCAGAAGTTCTTTGTACTTTATTCTAACAACGGAAATTTTTGGATAGGGAATATAAGTAAGGGGAAAAGAAACCAATGTTGATATCTTTTTATAATATTTTCAAAAAAACGGTGCGGGAAATAGACATGTTTACATTTCCGGATGCGGGAAGCGGGAATATAAAAAAAATAAAAAAATTCTGTTTTGAAAAAAATAGGTGCGGGCGGGTCCGTCGAACAAGGAATCAAATTGGTGTGGCCTAAACTTAAGTTTCTAAAGGTCCTAGTTCAAAATGTCACCTAAATAGCTAACAAAACTAAAATCTTGTAAATTAATTTAGAATTTTCCCTTTTTTCATTTCTTTTACAAATATTCAATTATCAAATATATTATGACTGGAGTGTCTTTATTATTAGTATAAAAAAATATATATAAATGTCACATGTTAGCTACAAATAGCTCGAAACTATTTTTATTTTTCATTTGAGGTGTTCCGGCAAACCACTATTAGATTCCTCATACCCAATCTCTCTTACCATACCAAATATGATAACTTCAGACTCCATAAGAAATGGCAATAACAAGTTACAATTATTATGCTAAACAAGTCATTAAATTGACAGGAAAAAAGAAATATAGATAACAGATAAATTTCATAATCCCCAATTTAGGGAGGTAACTAAAATATAAGTCTTGAGGCAGTAATATGTTTTCTCTGCTTTAGTCATGTTGCAGGGGACAAGCCTTACAAGGGGAGATAACTTTAAGCACCAGTTAGTCCAGCAAACCTTACATCCTAATACCAGCGTTATTTTCATTCCTCCAAACATAAACAAGTATTCCATGTACATATACAATTGAAGCCAATATATTTGAGTGTTTGTGAATGATTGCTTGTGACTTTTTAACATGCAACCAATAAATGTGGGACGTGCTCCAAAACTAAATAAGCTTCATGGATTCAGATGCATTTAATACATGGAATAACTAAAATCTTAACACAACAAACGATTGCATACTTCTCTCTCTTGGGTAGTCTTCTATACATGGAAAGAAAGAAAATACAAAATCCAGAGTTATTTAATACTGTATACAGCAAATAATGAGAAAGATAGAAATATTTCTAGCAAATCTAGCCCTTATCTAATAAAACCCACAAAATGCGACAATTACCTCCATACATGTTTGGATCCATGCCACCACTTTCACCTGATGGAAGATTAGGATTAGTGAAATCTCGACTTTTATCATTATTATACTTCACATTCAATGTGTTCAGTTTGGAGTAGTCTATTCTCAACGTACAGCAGCCATTGTAGATGTTCTGATTATCCAACGACTAAAAACAAAAAATAAACATACTATAGAAAAAAACAATTATTGTATTACAAAATTTGAAAAGAAGAAAAAAGTGATTTGAGAATAAAATTTGAAATGAGTTGTCTACCTTTGCCCAGTAGAGACAATTCAACCTTTCTGTAGTATTGATTACATGTAATTAACTTATAACAGCACCTATTTTTACAAGTTTAACATTCTTATCCTTTTTACTGAGAAAAAAATCTTTATATTCTTATCTTTCTTATTACTATTTTGCGATGATGAATATTCAGTTCTTTCAATTTTGACCTTTAGTTTATAATGATAGTTAAAATACATCATTCATGTAAAAACATCAACATTTATCAACCTTATTGACTCTGACATATGTTTCTACAAATCTTCTGGTTATATAATATGTTTGTGATCAGCATCCTGATTAAGTGCAAAGGCTGTTTTTAAATACATTGAAAGTTTTGTGATATATCTGTTTTTATCAACACTATCTAATTTTGATGTTTTTAAATACATTGAAAGTTCTAATATATCTGTTTTTAGCAACACTTACTAATTTTGATGAGCTTGCAGAGATACTGTCACAATACTGTATCAATGCCTGGAATGTGTCTGAAAAAATAATAACATAGACTTATACATTTCTTTTCATCAGATTCATATGTTGTCATATTTTATGCTGGTATCATTTACAATTTGCAAAAATGTTGGGGTGTCTCTTTGACACATTCCCCATTTCTATTCTCAAATTTTATTTTATTATTACTGAGGTATACCATATAAGTGAATATTAAGTCGAGATATGAAGACTAATGCAACTGAATATATTCAAAGAAAACTTGATGACAATTGTATCAATAGTATGGTATGTGTATATATCTAGTCATTAAAATGAGACTAAAAAAAAAACTTACTATTTTTGGTAAATATGATCATTTTCTGTACTTTTCCGAATTTGCAAAATATCTGTAAATAAAGAAATAAAGTTGTTACATGAAAACACAATGCAATTATGTGGATATTGGTAAATTGTATTTCTTTTACATCAAATCCAGTACTTGTCAGTTAATGTGACGAGACAAGTTTTAATAAATTCAAACATTTAAAATCATTAGAAAGTTTTTGTATCATATACATGATATAGGTCACCTCAAAAAGTGTTCCTATGGTGACCAAATGAAAATAATTTTCTGCTATTTACCCAATCAGCAAGGGGATTTGATTAACCAGATTTTCTGCTATTCGTCCTAGGTTAAACATAATTGGAGACCAGGTAAACTCAATGTTCTACTATTTACTGTAGGTTAAAAATTACTCTAATATGATGGATGCTCTGGGAAAATCTAATAACAAGTCAATAATAATTCTGATAAAAGAGTGAACCTTTTAGTGGGAGTTGTTTGTTATTAAATTGATTTAAATCTTAATATTTGTACTTTTGAACAGCTGCTGTTTTTGAAGAATTGTTTGCTCCATCATCTCATCAAAACGTTTGCCAACAACAGTTATCTCTTACCGTATGTAAAACATCAATGGTGACCGGATAAACCAGATTCTCCACTATAACCCTGAGTACTTTCTTTTCACAGTCTGTTCCACCCATTGTCACTTGCTGAGCTGCTTGGAGCGCTGCTTTTGCAGTAGCATTCTAAAAACATAAACAATTTATTAATTTAATTATATTTCAAGAACCATCGTAACATTCCAAGCATACCATTAATCAATACATTTATATGGTGCATTCAGTTCAAACTAATTTAAAGTGTAATATCTATATGTAAAGATATTGACATTCACTCAAATAAAATTAAGTAAAGGCTCCTTCAAATAACGTCTTTTATTGAAAAGTTTAATTTGGAAAATTTCTTCCATATTTTGACAATTTATAAAGGTTAAAGATTTCAAAACAAAATCTGAAACAGCTGTAAATATTTAAATGAACAATGTTAATAATTGAATCCAATTCGTTAGAGATAAACGGATGAGTTATAAGTCATTTTCTTTTGATCAATCTTTATTATTGCATTATGTCATACAGCAGAAAACCAATAACTTAACTGTTTACACAGACTTTGTAACCTCCAGACTTAGTACACAAAAAATAGCTTCAGTTCCGTTATCTCATCCCATACAGCTAACTTAATTATAACAAAATACACATCCAAATGTTTACGTTTCCAACAATGACGAGATTTTACAAGGAACAATGTCATATCACAAAACTAAACATGTTAATCAATTAAAACAAAACTAATGTTAATCAATACATATCTAAGTTATTCCCGACATCAAATAAACATTGCCTTTGATTTTATTGTAAACCATGTAAGCAGAAAATAGCCTACAAAATATGTTGCTTTCTGAAAGCAATAAACTGTGTGTTGTGCTTGAATGATAACAGGCTTTATAAATCATTCAATACTCAGGAATCCAGCACAAATTAACTTCTAGTTAACATTAATGATTTTAGGGTAAACATTTCTATCAAGAGCAAGAGTACCAGGATAAGCTCAAGTTATGAGAATCACAGATATTATACAAAGTTCAGACAAATATTTATATTTTGAGAAAGCGTACAAAAATTTGCTAAGTTATTAAGACCATCAAACACATATACAAGATCATACCAATTTGTTCTTATCACCTGATCTACGCTGACCTTCCATCACTTAAATTGGTCAATTTTCCTTTAGTAATATGTTATAAAACAGAAATAAGTGGAGAAAATGTCAACTTTACTGGTCAACTATCTTCCTTAACAGTGACTTTATACTACTGACCTGAAATGAGTGAGCTTGGTCTGTTTTTAATTCTTTATGGTTAGAGAACTGTACAAACACTGTTCGGCCCCGAATTTGAGGTGCATGTTCCTGATGTAATGTGACAAAATTGTTTGCAGCTTGTTCATCCTCAAACTCCAGAAAAGCCTGAAACATAAGTTACATTTGTAAGTAAATAATAGTGTAAATGATGGTCATCTTTCCAGAAAAGCTTGAAAACAAGAGTTACATTGGTTAGTAAATATTAGGTGTACATTGTGGTCATCTTTATCTATTAAATAAGTCTGTTTATTACTTGTGGCCTGAAGTAGTTAGGTGTCTGGCAGACTTTAAATCTCCAGATAACATTATTATCAGTTTAAGCAACAACTGACCAGTAATACAAGTCACTTGAGATATATAACATCTAAAACCCCATGTCAGTCTTGTAAGAACTGTGATTCACTCATATGTCATTATCTTTACATTTTATATATTTTGACAAAAGCTATTTTAAGGAATTGATTTATTTTTTAATGAACATTGGCAAATATTATTTGCATATTCATGATTCATGACTTTTAGAATTAATCTTGTACTTAATTTATTTAATTTTGTATTGGTAAACCAGAAAAATGATTACCCCATATAACAAATTACCACTTCAGCTTAATACACCCACTTCATTCTATATACTCAACTTCAAACATTCACAATCACTTTCTTAGAGGATCTCTTTAGAAAATGATTTTTGTGTACATTATCTAAACTTAAAATTTAATAAATCTTTGAGAAATTTACCTTTAAAATGTTTTTAATATATATAAAAGTTTTGAGTTTGATATAAATCGACTTAATTTGTAATGTTCAATTATCAAGACTTCACTATCTATTTAAAATCTCTTCATTTTGATGCATGAATATTTAAAATGCATAATGTGCAAATAATTGTCACAAGAAAAATAATTTTTTTCTTTACAATAAAATTAAACACATAAAGCTTATTAAAACTATTTACAGATATATTCAAGTAAAAATTGAGCATTTGCAATATAGTTTTGGCATACATATTGAAAAATTACGAAGTTTTAAATTGCTAAAACTTAAATTAAAATAACAGTTGAAGTTTTATATTAATACTGCAACAGGTGTGGTTTGAGAATAAATTAATTAAAAAAAAAAAAACTTTTTAAAGATATGCAGCAATGTACACATAATTCATTGCTTACACCTATAGATGACAAAACAAGAAAATCACATACATAAACAAAACCAGTTCATGAAACTTTTAATGGCATGTAGAGTCAGATTTTGGTTTGCTTGTTTGCTTGTTTGCTTTGTTTGTATATTGTACAATTGTAATTGGGATAACATTCAATCTTAACTTTGCCTTCCTATATTGTTTGCAGTTGTCAGTCTAAATTACTAAGCTTGAGCTAACGTTTATACAAATAAAGCAAGCCCTTACTCTACAAGCATTAGGAAATTTGCTTTAACAAGCAGTGGAATACCATACCTGGCCTTTCTGCTTGAGTAACAAAACATTGGTCATTCTGCCGAAAGGTATCCCAAGCTGGACCACCTCAGCATCAGTGACATCTGGTGGCAGACTTCTCAGATGGACTACTCGTGATGGCCCATTCATGTTGTTGGCATCTAATTTTACCTGCAAAATATCAATAAATTTTCATTAATATAAAATGAAAATTGACTATTTGATTAACCAAGAAAACAAAGAGGATACTTTTACATAGAACACAGCTGAGATCAGTTAGCATCTGGTACATGGTAATATTTGTCTCATTTATGACATCTCATCGGAGAAGGAAATACAAATTCTGTAATCACAACCAATCATTGCAATTATAGTTTCTTTACAAAATGCAATAAAACCTTAATGTAATACACTTAAAAGCTTGATGTAATTTACCTATGACAAAAATAAAGTATGTCCTTGCCAAAGAATTGGAAGCTGTCACTGAATGTTGTATATAGTAATATAAGCATAAGATATTAGACCAATTTAGGTGAGTTATGAATAGCCACGTGTAATATTACTTCTATTAAGTAAATTATGATATACGAGTAAGAATCATTCACCTGTGTGGGATAAGGGTGGGCGATGGAGGATGACAATCTCAGGTGCTTTACGTTATCTTTATGTCAACACTTAACATTAATGGATAGAAAGTACCCCATACGTGTAGGCTGTATATACAACAGTATTGTGAAATCTACAAATTATTGAACTTTGCAATCTATTTAATTGAATACTTAAAATTTGTATGTTAAAAGCACTGGAAATGTAGTTCATGGACAAGTTACCTTATTATGAATACCAACTCAGTGTATAAAAGGGAAGCCTTACAGCTGGTGAATACATTGACAGTTGATATGGTTTTGGAAAAGCTATTTGTTTTCTGATTTGTTTTTTTGTTCGTTAGATAATCATTATGTTACCACTGCAGTTGATTGTACATAATTTTTTCATCATAAAACTGACAATACAGTTGTTTCGATAATAACCCGAGGATAAACTAGTACCCAACTGTTACATGAGGGATTATCAATAGATACATGTAGCATCTGGTGTATTGTTCCATGTCAATCAATTGCCAACCAATTCTAAGACCATGCAGATGATACAATTCTTTTGAGGTTTCACAATTCATCCCAATACAAAACCTAGCCATTAAAAAACACGACAACATAATAAAGATGGTACATGTTGCCCATTGTCAGATACAAATGTTACATATTGTTGTTATCCTCCAAACACATATCTCATGTCACTACTTTTTTTATTTTGTATTTTTTATATGATATTTTATATCATGTGCCCATTGTAGCAAAACTAACATGTTGTATATTTTAAATACATGTGTATTAAGTGTGTGTATTTAAGCAGGAAGGATTACAATGAAATACTTAATTATAAGGACATAATCTTTCCATTTTAATACCAAATAACACTTATTTTATATGTAGTATATTACTTCCACTTGTTCAATATAAAATTTAAAATAATTTGCATTTGGCATTTCTGTATAAGGCAATTTATATTGAGAAAGCAGAGCAAACATTTGGCTAGGTGTTTGACAAATTTTCCTTTCAGAACCTTTCCATAAATTTTGAAGATCAAACAAACAGCAATTTTTATTTAAAACAAACAAACACTTATTGACATTTGAAGGGTTATAAAAAGGACTCAATAAGAGAAACAGTCTGGACAGGTGGCAAGCTAAATTGCCGGCTTCAAATCAAACTTATACCAAAAAAAAGTTTAAAAAAAACCCTAAGATTTGTTCTTTGAATTTCGTAAATAAAAAGCTTGAGATAGAACAGTTTAATCCATAAACAACTTGAAACAGGACAAGATTGCTTACTTCGTTCAATGATTGAAAACAAAAGTCAAAATTTGAGAAATAAAACTGATGCTTTGTCATGTTTATATTTGAACCTATCAGTGAGTATGTTTGAGAATTTATTCATGGAAGACATGTCAACTTGACCCTAGGGCAACATTAAAGAGCCACCAATGTTTTGGCTTATTTCTTAATCTTGTGCTCTGATCATTTTAGCATAATCACATTAAAACATACTTTATTGCATCTAACTATCCATAAATGTATTTCTAATATAACAACTTATTATGATTTTGTGTTTGGACAATACCCTACATATATATTACATAGCTAGTTCAATAAATCTTTTCAGAAAAACTTCCTATCTAACAATACGAGATTAATTCCACATTTGTGTAGCCTGATTATTAATACAGTAAATAAAGAAATGTTATTTCCTCCAATAGATAGATTAAGCTTCAGTTTATGTTTTTGCTAATGGATTACTAAAACAAGAACCAGGACATCTGTAGGATGTGTCAACCAAATCACTATGACAACCACAAAACAACCAATCATCTGCATGACAATGGAGACACAAAAGCTTTAGGTGCCATTAAGATTAATGACAATTTTCCTCTGGGACAAAATTTCTATCAATTATGAAGTGGGTTTCAGTAGTATCACCTTGGTAATAACAATGATAGGTAGAATAGATCAATACTATCGCAGCGTTGACAATATGTATCATATCATGATACCCTACGACTTTTAAAACAGCATATTGATTTCTAATTCCTGACATTCCAATCCATCAAACGGGTGCTTGAATAACTGTGACAAATATGTACATGTAACTGGTGCTCGAATACGTACATGTAACGGGTACAATGTTAATATACAAACATTTCCGGAAGTGGTCATGCTAGTTTTCTGTGACAACTAACCTTACTTATCCTCAATGCATTTAATGAAGACTAATCTAGGGTTAATTAGAACATCTTAGAGAATTTGTCAATCAATTCAAGGCTGCCATACAGTATACAATATCTATTTGTTACAGACAGATTGTTTAATACATGATCAATTTTGCATTTTGAAAAGTATATCATGTACACATGCACATGATTACTTATTTTACAGGATAAAGTTTGATAACACTAAGTCATATATTACAGAGAGCATTGAGAACATATTTCAGAGTATGTTATTAGGATCTGATTTTATCTTTAACATGTTTTTTTTCATCTTATTTCCCTATGAAAACAAAATATTTGGTGCATTATTCTTTTCTAACAGTATATGTTTTTATTGCAGATCTGCATTGAAGATACAGAAATTGGAACATATTCTTATGTTCTCTGTCCCAGAACAGTGAGAACACATGGTACATATTCAAATGTTCTCTGTCCCAGAACACATGGTACATATTCATATGTTCCCTGTCCCAGAACACAAAGTACACATTCATATGGTCTGTCCCAGAACAGTGAGAACACATGGTACATATTCAAATGTTCTCTGTCCCAGAACACATGTTGTGATTCCAGTCATTGTTCTCATCCCTCAATACCCCCGTAATATTACTGTACTAGTTCAATATTATTGGGGGTAAACTTGTCTCAAAGTGTATAAAAGGTGTTTGTCCTCTGTCAACTGTTTTGGAGAATTGTCTGGTACTTGGTTAAGGAACTTTATATATCTGTTTATGTTTTTTATACACAACAAAATCATCAGAAACCAAAGACAAGACCCCCCTTTAAAGGTTTGAAGTGCAAGCATTAATTAAACTAGTTTTTATTAATATATTAATATCTTTCCTGTACTTTATGTATGGAATGCCGTTAATTACATCGTTGACAGAAAACACATTATAACGAATGTATCATATTCTACCTTGACAGACATATTTTTTATTTTAAAATCTACAAATCTTAAAAGTTTTTAAACATTTGCCCAACATGCCATAACTAGTAAGCAATGTATATCACCTTCAATTAAATTTAAATGCAAATTATTTTTAACAACTTGCAAACTTAAATGAGGTTTTTAGTGTCTATAGAGTAACTAAGTAAACTTCTTACTGATACCAAACTTTAAAATCCAATTAACAATTAAGCTTTAACTTTTAATACTTTTAAAGCTGATTAAAATAAGGTCTTTTGAACTTTTTAAAACGAAAATTAAGGTCTTAACAATTTATAAAGAATTTCCCAGGACCAAGATCAAAAGAGGTACACAGTCATAAACACAATATTTGTTTGTTGATTATCAAAATTTCATACAAGTTGACCAAACATATTCTTTGTTAATTCTTTTTTTAACCTTAACCAGCAGTATTTTTAATACATTAAATTCATACAAGTTGACCAAACAATTCTTGGTAATTCTTTTTTAACCTAACCAGCGTATTAGTTATAATACATAAACAGCTCAGAAGAAGTTTTAAATAATGTCCATTGGCTTTCTCATAAAAAAGTAAAATAAATTTGCATATTTTGATCCCAGTAAGCCAGCCTATTTACCAGCTCATTCTCATTACATAACAGTTAAATATGATTAAAAATATACTGAACAATTCTACAAAATAAACTGAGAAAAGCAATTTGCACCTTGAGTGATTACTGTAAGAACAGTTTGAATTGGCACATGTTGGATTCGTCTTCCTACACACATATTTTTTTAAGTGCATGCTATTTAAATCAAACTTTTCTACATTGTATATGTGCTTTTATCATATAAAATTGCACATTACCTTTTTTGCCTCATTGTCGCCAGCATTACAAATATGTTGGAAGTCTTCTACCACATTTTTTTAAGTGCATGCTGTTTAAATCAACTTTTATACATTGTATATGTGTTATATTTTATAAATGTACATTACCTTTTTTGCTCATTATCGCCAGCATTAACATATGTGTGACTAGTCCATGCCGTTGGTCACTACAGGAGAATTAGACATCAGATCGTCAGAAGGTCTCTGAAAGAAGATAGAAATATTACAGTCACACTCCAATGGCTATTACAAACAGATATAATCATCAAGCATTTCAACAACTGATAAATTGAATGATAAAACTTCACTGCAATATGGTGTTATGATACAAAAAAATCAAATTATGAAAGTGATCGTGGTACTTTATGATTCATATTCCTAGTAACACATGTCTCCCTTGTATCATTGGTCAAAAGGTTTATAGACTGAATCAAAATGACCTGTAGCTAAAAGTTGCAACAAGTGCCAAAAACATCATTAAATAATACATCAAATTCCAAGGATTCCATAATCACTTCTCTACTGCAATAAACTGAACAGATTTTTACCAGTGTTCAAAGGTTTTGAAATAAATCCAGAAAAATTTGAAGACCCTATATAGTTCATCAATTGGATAGCAATAGAGCAATTATTTATTCTGCTTTATATATAGGCAGCCAGTAAAATATGCTTTAATCAGCTAGATGAAATCTAATTTACTTAACTACCAATGGTAATTTGCATAATTAGGGGCTCTTGTAAAAAGTCAGATATAATATCCTATATTAAAATAGATAACATGACACTAGGATATTGTAAGCGGCATTAAAAATTCATGTTTTATTGAAAATCGGGGCCTTTACGCATCCACACAGTGCAACAAATTACATTACAATATGTATAGCCATGAGTAATAGGACATTTGTGATCGAACATTTACTGACTATCAACTTGATAATGTCTATAAACAGCAAGTAATTTCAAATGTCATGTATAATAAATTCAATAAATTTCAAAAAATGTTAATAATATATAAAGTTGACCATGTTCTTTAATAAACCTAATAACTTCCCACTTTGTAAGATATCAAATTTTGAACATTCAATTTCTACATTTAACGGTCATGCTTTTATGATCAAATGGGTCTATTTATTAGAGGTGTGAAAAAGTGTATTGAATATTTGCCATTCATGTAAATGAAATAAAACCCTGCCAATTCTACTATGAATTTTCAGTGCATAATCTAATACTTGGGCATTAAGACTTAATAGGACAAAGACATTAGCTAACATATTAACAGATTATAAATCGGATATAAAATATGGAATGAAAGCTTACTCTCAGTTAGCACATCCCATCATTAAAACTAAAGATTCCTCCTCATC
Organism: Mytilus edulis; assembly: GCA_019925275.1. Lineage (NCBI taxonomy): Eukaryota > Metazoa > Mollusca > Bivalvia > Mytilida > Mytilidae > Mytilus > Mytilus edulis. The sequence goes on from CM034349.1 coordinate 137,266,178, forward strand.
CAAACGATTGAAGTTCTAACATATTAGCCTGCATCCACCCCACTTGTATATAATCAATTATCTCGATCATACAACATTCCTAAGCAGAATAATGTGTGTCATTTTCACAGTTTCTGTGTTGGCATGGTAACAGATATATTACTTCATTACATGATATTTATGGAAAATTATCTGATATCACATCAGCACTTTCATAGATAGAATTTTAGCATATTTCTTTGGATAAATAATATGGATGCTGCCATTCCTTTTTCTTGGTCAATATACTTATGCATATTAGATGCACATTTCAAATGAACTTCGCCAATTTTCAGTCAATATGTTTTACATTTGCTATAAAAATCAATTACCATTTATTTTTTTATAATTTTGTATAACCTGTTGATCTATATATATTCTTATTTTGTCACCAGACTTGTGTATAGTATGTTAATCTGATAATTAATACAAGGAATGTTACAATACATGACCATGTCACTCAAGACAAACAAATGACATTAATTACATACACTTAACAATTATTAAATAATACTCACAGAGAAATAAAAGAATGGAATAGATCCCAGAAATAAAGAAAAAGATGCTGAGAGAGAGGTATCCTAATTGTCTTGATAGCTGATCAACCCTTTACAACATATCCCGAGGATCTGATAGTATATATACTTTACTCAATAGCAAATCATTCATGCATTCAACACATTGAAGAAAACAGAAAGCTAATATTAAATACTACGGTCTATGTATTGTGTGTTACCAATGACATTATAACACGTTACATTAGCCACCCCCTCATGATTGATTTCCCGCCCTGGAAGCTGAATTTATTGTGATATTGGTCTTCCTAATTAACAGATCATAGTATCAATTGATAAAGCAATGTTTTCCTCACCTGGATAGAAAACACAGGTATAATTGATCCCTTGGAGAGTTTTTTTGGCACGTTATTATCTGTGGAATATTAATCTACAGCTATGTCAGCAAGTCTTTTACAAGAGCTCATACATTTCACATCTGTAGTTTGTTTATTTCAGAAATACTCAAATAACTTAGTCATACCATCCTAATGCAGTTTGTGTAATTAGAAGTTCAAATCCTACATGGGGGGAAAATACATTTGTTTCTGATTTACGCCAATTCTTTTCATTTTGCATTTTTAGGGGGGGGGGGGGGGGGGTTAATTGATGTACAATGTATATGATTTATTGGAAATCAATATAAATGATATTATTGTACAGAAATTATTTTTTCAGCACTGCTATCACAAAGATTAAAGAGAAATAATAAATAAATTTTAAATATTTTTGTCACTTCGTTCTTTAAGTTGATAGTTATTTTTTTCTGGTTTTATGCAAATTTTAGCACACATGCTGATTTTTGCACAATAATTTATTTTAAAATTCCTATTTCAGATATGTAAGCATTTATTTTGACCTTGTACCAAATGAAATCTTAAAATATTTCTATTTTTAAATAAATGGTTGAGATGAAAGACATGAAAAGCACAATATTGTGTGTAAGCAAGTGCATAGAGGAATATAACAGTAAGCATGCTATTGTTTATCTAATAACAAAATAGTGGTCTTACTAGGAATATATATGTAATGCTAGGAACATGATAGACATTGGTGAGAAATGGGAAATTTCCAGTTTCATCAAAAATTTAATGCAATATTTTTTTAACAAAAGTTCTGACATGTTTTTCTTTTAATCTAATGAGCATTACGTTTTTTTTCCTCAGGGTTAATTTGATCCTCATTTAAATATAATAGAAAATAGAGAAGTGCAGATTTGTCTTGGGGAAAATATAACAGAAAATATAGTGTAGATTTGACAAGGGACAAGGTTGACAGATTTATCTCCCCTTCCAGTAGTTAAAATTTAAACTGACTATTTATGGTACATTGTCTTTGTCTTCCTATTTAGCTACATTAACTAGCTGAACAATTGTTTGTGGTCCACAGACACCATCTGGACTTCAGTAACAGGTGAAAGATAATATAACAGCCCCAGGAGAACATTAATATGAGCCAGTATTATAGATATGTTATGTATATGGCAGGTGCTCTACTATTTAGTACTATGACACTACCGGTAATTTGCATTTATTTTTAAAAGTGCAATATCATTCTTAATTTTGTTTTTTTTGTCTGAAACACTTATTGTTATGCACTTTTTTGCTGCACATTTTTTTATTTGACCTTTTCCATAGATATAAGAAGATGTAGTATGAGTGCCAATGAGACAACTCTCCATCCAAGTTTTTTTTGCAAAGGGAACTAAAACAATCATATTGTTTGTTCATCAGCTTACTAGAATTAAAGTTTTTAAGTATTTCTCTTTATAATATTAATACTACAAATATGAAACTTCAAACTTGGCAATCACAGAAAATAATAGTCAAACTAGCATAGCTGCACAAAATTGCGGGAAAAAATATAATTGTGAAGGTTCATGGAAATTCCTTTTTTTCTGACAAGGACCTAGTTTATAAACTCTTTAATTAATAGGTATTCATATTTCTTTCAGATAAATACTTTGATACAGACATTTCTAACTTTTCTTTAAGAGTCTAATGAACAATATATCACCTGTACAGGTAAAAAAAAAACTTTAGAAATGATGAAAGCATTTTCATAGACAAACCAATTAGATACGCTACAACTTTTATTATAAAAACAACAATTTTATTGCTATTCAGGTATATATGACTTTTTAATAAATTGCATAAATTGGGGTAAAGTTGGTGATGTGTAAAAACCAGTATATACTAACATTTACCAGCAAGTACTTGTCTTTTTGGGAGATAATTATAACCATTTAAATGATTGATCATTACAGACATAAAACGGATAAAAATTCAAAATCAATATTTAACATTTAAAATCTAAACCATTTCACTATGACAACAGCCATTTGTTTAAGTATTGTCAATGTTTGAACTAACACACGGCTTTCCCATATTCATATTTACTTCATTATTTTATCAATGTTATAGAACGTGTGGAATTAATACTTTTTGAAGATGATATGAGTAAAGACTGTTAATATCAGACACGAAACTTTTCTATCAATGTTTGTTTTTATCTTGATCCAGGTATTTATGACATGACAATATCCCATATTAAAAATTATGTTTATTATATTACATATGATCTAGTCACTGATAACCGACAAATAAATCAATGTCTTGCATTCTGTCCTGAATGATGTTGAAAAAGGGTGGGGCTGAATAGTTCAAAATCTAGAACTTAAGGGGGGAAGCCATCATTTATAATGTTATGATAAAAATCTAAAACAGCAGTATATAAAATGTGCCAAAACTAATAAATAAATAACTCAAAATCCTCCTACACTTTTCTATCAGTAAAATGCTGATAAAATTCAGTGATTAACATTCTACAAAAGATAAAATGCAATTTGTTATGTAAGGGAAATAACCCTTGAATTCTGAATATAATTCAACATAAGTAAATGAAAAATTTTGTAACCAAAACCATTTTTTCTATTACAGATATATAAAGTCTGTGGACAATTTGCTCAATAATAATATATAAGTAATACCATATCGTATTGCATAACAGAAAGTTAGGAAACAATACAGACCCAATCCATATATTTGAATAATGGTACATTATTAAATGGATTTTGTAAAAAGTCTAAAATGTCAATAAGTGTGATCATGCCCTAGAGAAATCATGTTGTAATTTCTAATTAAAACCATGGGAGCTATCCCAACAAATACAGTCTGCCGGGTGAATAGCAATTATTCTATTCAAAATATCAAATTGTCTTGTTTCTTTTTATACATGTCAATTATGACATTTTTTAACTGAATGACTATTTTGGCAAGGTCAGACAAATTAAAAGATTTTTAAATCCAAAACTCAGGTTATTTTTGTAAAGATCTAGCTGTACACCACTCAAAGGTATACATTACCTATCAAACAAAGTAAGAGTGTAGAGTACACATTGGCACTGTCACTTTATTGATGGTGTCCATATTTTATAAATCAGCCATAGTAGAGTACCCCTAGTGAGTAAATATTATCTCCAATTAAAGTCCTATTTCAGTATCCAGATGATACTTGAAGGTATGACCGTTTACATATTGGCATTAAAATTTCAAGTTGAAGCCCAATAGACCAGCGTGAAAGCTTGAGCTGTTGCAACACTAGACTGATATTTAGAACAGTCCAGTCTCCTGTTAGCCCAGTTGGCGAAAGTGAAAGCTTGACCTTTTACAACACTTCACTGATAACTACAAATTCATAAAACTTTGTATGAAAAAAAAGATCACCACAATTATTTGTACACTTTAATTTAATCTGTAATTGTACTGCTCTTTGGAGCCTCTTGATTGAAATATATAAAATTTTAAACTGTCCCACTCTCTCACTTGTTGAGTGGGCTAGCTTGTTCATTAATCTCCAAAAAAAAATAACTTGCTCTCTTATTAGAATTAAGTTTATATTGTTACTTAGCTACATTGGGTTTGGATTGTCCCATGTCAAACTTGATAGCAATAGACCAGTAGAAAGGTGTTTATTACAAATTGATTTCTTTATATTTGTATTATGGTATAGAGAATCATTTTCATTTAAGTTTTCATTGCAACATAGAAAAGTGTGACCATTATAAGGTTTCAGTTAATGAAAACACAGCATGTAACAGTTTATAAGTATCACTTTCTATCATATTTACTTGTCAACTCTATAATAACCCACCACAGTTCATGTGTTACAGAACATCATTTATATAATAACCCTCCACAGGTCATGTGTTATAGAACATCATTTAATTTCTGTGATTCTAAAGTGAACAATTAAACACTTGATACATTATTTATATGGTTCTACCTTTTTTTAAGCTGATCATCTGTGACTTTATCTAACTTTTGGACCAATGAAGACCAGCACAAAATGTGGCCTTCACTGCATGCTTTATATTTTTTGTGAAAACCAAAAAAATCCTTTGTAAGCCTGGTGTTGCTCTAAATCAGATTTTAAAGACTGAAATTTCCAATTTTAAAAACATGCTATGTCAAACCTGATTACAAAACAGATTTTTAAGCACCAATAAAATGCAGAGGATAAGGGATGACTAAAAACATTCAGAGATTTTGAGATTGCTGTCACACAGCAGTTTATTTTGGAAACGGCATAGGCAGAGATGAAAAGTTGACCCCTTTTTACTTTCATAGTAATTCTACTAAATGAAACAAGCTGAATTGTCAGAAAAAAATTAATTTCTAGTTTACCTTTAATTGCAAACCAATTATATACAGACTAGAAACACCTTGCTGCTGATGCAGAATGATGACAATAAAGCTAATAAAGGTGATCTTGGAGCAATGTCGATGGATAAGGTGGGTTAAGTTGACTGGATATCTGGAGCAATGTCGATGGATAGAGGGGTGGTTTAATTGACTGATATCTTGGAGCAATGTCGATGGATAGAGGGGTGGGTTAAGTTGACTGGATATTGGAGCAAGTCGATGGATAGGGTGGTAGTTGACTGGATACAGCCCCAACCTTGGCCATATGGTGCAAGAATTTCTATTTTTTAGATTTAGACTATGAACAAGAAATGCTAATAATTGCTGTTTAATGTAGCATGTATACAGCAGTTCCTAGAGAAAACATGAAATTTAAAAGTGCTTAGGTCTAGAATAAACTATTCTGGACTTGACAGTTAAGAAGTCCATTTGAACCAAAAGATTTGAACTTTCTCAGTATTTTGCTTCACTTGGACCTGCAACTGTTAGTATATTTTTCTAAAGTGTGTCTAAGGTATATCTTGCTGGTTTACACTGTTTTTGGAAGTTGAAAGGCCTCTGTAGTGCATGGAACTGACACAAGAGGGAAACCCCCCCCTCTTGGATTGCCATATTTCTCTACTTTAAATTTCTAAAATTTGAATTTCAGCTAAAACTGCACCTTAAACCTGATGACCATAACAATAGTTAGTCTTAGTTTGAGGGGTTATCAAATCAATATCAATGAGCTAACCTCTAAATGTATTGTAGCATTATATAACAAGATTTGGGATATTTTACAGCTTGTTGCATCAGGTAAGGATGACCATCAAGACTGCAAAATTTCATATTCAAATATTTTCAGAAGTATTGACATTAATTGAACTTTGAAATTTACTTCCCATGTGAAAAGTTTTTAGAGTAGGTTTTTTTTCAATTCTAGGAATATTACATTGTTTGCAAATATATTTTGCCAGGGAAACAAATAATTTGTAATTAATCTGTATTTGATGTTATTGTAAGTTAAGTAGGATTATCCTGCTCTCTTATTGTGTATGTAAATTAGTATGATGCGTAATTACAGAAAAGGAAGATCGCAATGGTGGGAAACAATGTGTCACAAAGAACAATGACAAGGCTTTTCCTGTTTATCTGGTAAAGCAGGAAAACAGACTTATTCCGGGAGGAAGTGTGCTTATCTGTAAACCCTGTCAAGTGGTACACGGAATATGGCAAGGTCATAACAAGGTCATATCCTATTGTATCTGATGGGAGACATTTTATCTATAGTACACATCTTATACGTTTTATACTTGTTCTCATTCCTTATGTCTAATTCAGACAAATTTATACATAGTTATATGATAGAGATCAATGTGACCATTATACCCTAATAAAAATGTTGTCCTGATATGGACCAGGGGGTTCAATTTGACCATTACCTCATGGACAGAAGTCTTTGTCATTTAAAAATGTTGTCATAACTCTTGCAAAGTTTCATTTACCAGAAACAGAAAAATATGATAAAAGTGTTGCTTTAATTCAAACTCATATTTATTAATTGATGAAGTTTTTAGCTTTTAAGATTTGATGATAGTGCAGGTTGACCACCTTCCATGATGCTTGTTTCATACATCTTTCATTTTAACAGATATATCTGTTCTGTTTATATTATGTACATCTTTAACTTTCATTTCATCGCAATTTTCTTGTTAAATAAATAAACTTTTCTCTCAAAGCCTTTTTCACTGACTAACCCTATTACATACTACAATATAAAGAATGCTAGCTTATAGAAGTTCTTCAAACATGTGAAACTGTTCTCCAATTGAAAATAAATGTGTGATCCTCACCAAAGTTTGGGTCCCATTGTAATTATGTAATTAAATTTTTGGTCATCTGTAAAATTTGGTCCCATATCTCAAATGTACCTCCATATACCAGTTTTATAACAGAGAGTCCCTGACATTTTTATTGGCCACTAATTTATTGGGTCGTGTAAAGTCAAATTTGATATTTTTTTATAGTCCTAAAATAGACAGAGACACACTTTTGATCCTAGCTGTTTAAACTTGACACGAAAAACCCTTACAGTTCCTGACGGAGAAATTATTTAATTTTTCTCACGAGAGCATCTATACAAACAGTTTCAGATCTTAAAAATAATATTCTTATGCTTTTACCAATAAAACTGCAAAAATGTATCCTTCAGATCTGACCATTTCATATTTAAAACTTTCATTACACTATATTGAACATTCACAATCATGGTTCATATTTAGAAGACATGTTTTTCTCCGTCATTAAACTAACAGAACTTTAAAAAAAACGATTCTTGTCAAATCTAGTTCAATTGGGCGATACTGAGAGACATCCAAGATGAAAATGTGACAAGTTTTTAAATCAAAAGTTATAGCATTGGTCCCTGAGTAAAGCCAACAGCTATCACTGACTTTTTGACTTATAAGACTGAAGAATTATAACTCAGAATGAAGAGTATGAAACACATAACACCAGAGTTCTATGAAGGGAATGCTTTTTAACTGTTTTTGTTGTGTTTCACATGAACAATAGAATTAAGGCTCAATTTTAATTGCTTTAAAAATGTATGGACTGGAGTAAAATGCAACAGACGCATTAGTTTAACCAATTCTAATCAGTTACAGTACATGTAAAGAGAGTTTTGATACTCAGAAATACACTGATACATGCTCAACTGAATGGAAACATTGTACATTGAAGGTCTAGAAAGCTAAATTGACAAAGGGACCAAGGATTTACAATCAACAAATAGGGTGTAGGTGCAAGATAATTCTCCTTTCTACAGTTATACAGGAGAGTTGACAGGGTATAAGATAGTCGTATAACTGTGAATAGACATTATTAAGCATAGCATTTCTAATCCATAACACAACAAAGAGTTTCCAAGTGATTTGTTTACAAGTTTCTTTTCATTGTTTATAATATGTTATCTTATGTAGTATTCTGGAATACAGACAACCATCTTCAATAGACTATACTATAAACATTCAGATGCCAGAAGAAAAACAAAGGTCGTATTAGAGGTCAGAATAACAGGATTTTCTGCTGAGCGCCAAGAAAACTAGTGAAGACATACTGTTCATCTTTGATAAAGTTACCACCAAAGTTTGACAGTCTAAGGTAATTTTGTCAGCTGTTTTGGTGTACAGCATATTCTGGTGTACCTTTTAAGATGTCAGAAACTTCTGAGTGAAAGATGGAACAATTTTAATTTAGAATTTTGCTGGAAATGAATTCGTTTACCATTAATGAGAGTAATTCTTCCTAAACATCGATTCTACTTTACCTATTACATGACCTAACAATACAATTTCAGGACAATTCATTTTTTTCAAAGAATCTTAATCCTGGATTAGTCATTTATTTTTCAAATGAAACATCAGAGATTTTCCAATGACAGGACCCAACAGCAGACGACAGGTGATCTTATGTCTGATATCTATAACATATGATTCTCTATTGGTTCTTCTTAACAATCAGGGTATGCTGGATTTATAACCAGGGATATTACAAGTTTACTTAGTAAATTATTGATGTTATAAATCTCCCACGAACCTTCCACAAGACACTTCTTATCTCAACCTGTTCGATTATTTTCAATTTTCATGATAAAGACTTCTATCTGCAATTTACACAGATTCAAAATGACCATTTATGATATTATTCAATGACCTAAGTTCAATTAAGATTTGTTCCGTCTAATTTAGCTGTCTATTACATGTGCAGAAATAAAATAAGCAATGAAGGAAAAGAGCATGCTTTCAAGTAGAAATATAGGTAAAATGGCGAAGGACAGGTTTATCTGTAGACATTTCCGTAATAGATCTTGTGTTGTTTTCACACCCTTATAAGTCATGAACTTAGAGCTAATGATATTTCTCCTCGTACAAGTCAGAATGGATATGTACGACCCACCCTGTGACTATTTCATAATGAAGGCTAATGTAATTATTTTGAGGAGGCCTATTTATATGTAAAAAAAATACCTTGAGATATAATCCTTTTAATTTCCTTAGTGAAAAGAAAAGGAAATGGGAGTTGAACCTTGAATATTGTTAAGATATAATACATTGTAAAGTTACTAAGTAAAATCTGACACTTGATCATTGTCACAGATAAATTTTTAAAATTACATCCTGACTGGATTATTTGGCTTATCTTTGATCTGATTAATTTAACAACTTTTTTATTTATACACTAAGTTTTTTTATTTTTAACAAAAGTTATGGACATTTATGAAAAATTCCTATTTTATTGATACCTTTATGAAACATGACAAACTAATTTCAGTGTATTGTTAGAAATGTAAACACTTCTCTTGTTCAAAAGTTTCTGCACACAGAGAAAATTATATACTTAAAATATCAATAGAGGCAGTCTTTTATGTGTCAAATAAATGTACTCCAGTTAAATTAGTAATTAAGTTTTTAAAATGAAACTGGAAAAACAATCAATTTATAGAAAATAATCTCAATCCCCAGTAAAAACAATTTCATTGTGACACTAAAAGGGATTAAGTGTTTTATTTTTACAGTGACCACTCAAAGAATGAGGTCCCAATTCAGGACCACTAATTCCAATACAAATAAAAGAAAATTGGTTATTATTGAGTTGGTTAATCTAAAAACAGCCTCAGAAAAAGTAAATATTTTGACCTTATATTAAGATTTTGAACAAAGACTGTCTATCTGTCACCATGGAAATTAATATAAAAGTTGACATAACTGGCTAATTAAAGAGTAGTTATACAACTGAAAGAGTTGACAAATATTTCATTATAAAAACTGTGAAAAAGCTAATGGGGCAATACAAACAAATATTGCCCTAAAGAAGAAAGAATTATCACCTTGATCTTATTCCCCTTTGGCCAGTCTTAAACATGCAAGCTACAAATAATACAAGATTTTTGTCAGATATAAACAAAATGCACATGTTTTTACAATTGTGATTGCGCAATCACATTAAACAAGCATGTGGATATGACCTGCAACTTTATTTCAATCAAAATAACAAATTATATCTTTAAGCATTTTCTGTGACACTTTGTTTTATTAATAAAACCCCCCAAAAAAATCAAGTTTCTATTGTAATTTGAAAAAAACACCAATATTACAAATTTGTAACACCTTAAATTTTTATGAACTTCGAAAGTACTTTAATAAATATTCTCTTCACTAAAATATAACCAAACGTTGAGGCTTTTGTGTAACGGATATAAAGCAAGTCTCTAAATCCTGTTGTACACACAATGAGATGACAATTTTTATTTAATATTGAACGTGTTTCATTGAGTATATCACATTTCTTACACAGATAAATATGAAAAGTTAAATAATACATGTACGTGTGTAAAACAACATACTTTGGTTACTCCATAAGCGGAAGGTTTACACTTACAATTTTGTAGTAAAAACGTGTTTGTTTAGTTTCAATTTAAACTATCCCTATTAAAGTTAAAGATTCATTTTGTATAATTTATGAATGTTATTTCAACAGGATACGAATCAATGACTGATTTAATGTCTTCTAATTTAGTAACAGATCATGAATAAAAACCCTGTCAACATAAATTTACAAAAAAATAATGCCCCCCCCCCTCCTCCCCCACTAAACATAATGAATTATTAAAAAGGTACAAGCTTTTAAAATACAATTGCATTTTTAATAACTTTTACATGAATTTCATTATTCTAATTCAGCTGTTGAAAATACATGTATATCAATAAAACTTAATCACAATGACAAAAATGATAAATTATGCAAAATTCAATAAAAATTTATCTATTTTCCAAAACTAACAAAAATCACAGCATTTCAAAGTTTCTCCTACTTTCAGTTTCCTCATAAGAGAAATCAAAGTAAAAGTAAAACACCTGGTACATACCTTTCTACAGATAGTGATGGGTAAATACGGAGACTGATGCTGAGGTAAAGACTGAGGTAACGACTGCGAAACTGGCACAAGAAGAGGCTCACTAAGGCTAGGTGGAGCTAGCGTTTGGGGTGGCTGTGCTACTGCTGCTGGCGTTAATGATCCGGGATAGTTGTAGTAACAAAGGTACATAGTGTGACAATTTAAATCATATTTAGCACGGTCAAGCTTGGCTTGTCCCTGTCTTCACAGTTTTAAACTGACTCTAAACTCTTCTACAAGTTGTATGTCACAAGTCTAATAGCCCATAGGCTGTTCTATTTATTGTCTATACTCCCATTAGCCAATCAACAACTGCATACCTCAGCTACACATTAAAAGCTTTCAATTTGAACAAATATTGACATATAGAACTCATAGCATGACAAACACAATCAAATGATCATGTGACCACTTAATAAATCCCTCATTTCCTCACAAAATCAAACTACAATAATTTCATGCAATTTTTATATTCACCTTCCAATTTTACAACAGTATAATAAACCCAATGATTTAAGGTGTTCAATAAACAGTTATCTAGAAAGGAAATAAAATAGTCAGTACTTTTATCAAACAATAGAGACAAACTTTGCTCAATCAATAGTACCTGCATTGACAGGTAAATTTTTACTTTGCCCCAGAGTGCTCAGATTTTTATCAAAACTTCTAACTTATTGTGTATTGGAAATACTGTCACTATCCAGTAATCAATCCTCTGATTAGAGTCAGATTCTCTGACACAATGTGTGACAATACTATCCATCTTTAATGACATTTTTTCACAGTCACATAGAACTACTAACACTTTTAATGGTAAAGTAGAAAATAAATGACTCAATTTAGACATTTGTTGGAGCTTCAGATGTAATTAAGTCATTAGCTATGGAATTATTCTTCAGGAACACAACTGTATAAACACTTAAAATAAACCAATTAATGGCAATTGTGACTTCAGATTGTAAGTGTGAAACTTCTTTATAAACAAATAAATACTCCATCTTATATTTCATTCATATCACAAGAAAGGTTTTGTCAATGAACTTTTATAATTGAAGCCATTGTAATTTAGTGTGAAATAATTACAACTTTTTTAAAAGAAAAACAACTTTTTATTTTTGTTTCCTTATTTTAATTTGATATTATTTTTAAAATTCATGGGAAAATTGCCCACTTTTGATCTTGTTGGTTTATTATGTCTAAAATGGTAAAAGGGAAATTCCAACAAAAACAAGCATTTCAGTGTAAAAGTAAAAAATAAATTCAATATACTAAGGTCTAAGATTTTGGTTTAAATGCCAAACATTTGAAACATATTCAGTCAATTATTGCACCAATAAAATAACAATCCATGTGGATATATTATCTTTGAGCAAAGGAACTCATAAAGTAAGCTAAAGAAACTTATCTTAATCTTGTCAATAAACAGACATAGCATAGGAGCTCATAAAATAAATGGAGAAAATTTATCTCAATCTTGTCATTGAGTAAGAGAGCTCATAAAGTAAACTAAAGATCCCCAATATTGAGCTCATGATGTCAACTGAATCATTAATAATTTTTTTTGTCTCAGGACAATGGAGCTCATAGAGTAATAAACAGTTGCTCCATGAGCGCATGATACACCCTTTGTCTTGTGTCAGAAGTTTTAGGCAATAATCATAAACAGTTTCTAAGATACGGCGCAACATGTGAAAAAAAAGTTTACAGATCTTAAGATTAGTATAACTAAGAAGTGTGTAAAGTTTTAAGCAATAATCATAAATAGTTTTTGAGATATAGTGCGACATGTGAAATATACCCCCCTGTTTTAGTTATAAAGTGCCGTAACTCAAAAAGTTTAAATCTGAATTTCTCCAAAAAGAATATAGATCATTTGACCATCATAAGAAACAACTATGATAAGTTTTAAGAAATTTGGATAAGCCGTTCTCAAGTTATGGTGCGACATGTGGACGCCAGACAGACGGATAGACGGACGCCGCACATTTTTATACCATAATACATCCTGTCAAAATTTTGAAGGGATTTTAAAAGTAGCAATTTATCCCAAATACATCCAATATTAATAGAGCTTATCAAGTAAACAAAAGAATTTTATAAAAAATTGACACACTTCCAGTGAAGCTCATAAATTAAACTGATGAAATTTTCAACATATTGGACTGATGAGCTCCTAAAGCAAACTAAGGGAAATAATACCAATATTTTCCACGAACTGAGGAGCTGACAAACTCAGGAAATTCATCTCAATAATATCCATGAACACAGGTACTGACAACATAAACTGGACATTTATCCAAATATTGTTCATTAGCAAGGGTACTGACAAAATAAACTCGATACAGTTATCCAAAAATTGTCCATGAGCAGAGGAAAAACACATAAAGTATCAGTAAACTGATTTGATTTGCTTTTGGGTGTTTTACTGCCAATTATTAGCAAGGCATATAGACTTTTTCTTGGCGGCCAGTTTTTATTGGTAGAGCAAGCTGAAATGACCGGAGAAAACCGTTGACCTTCGATAGAAAAACTGACAATCCTAGTCAATTGCACCTGCACGGGTGGGGTTCAAAATCACAACCTCAGTGTTGACTGGATAGTGATTACAGTAGTTACTACGTAGGACCACATGGACACTAAGGTCCAGACTAAAAAACTGAATAAACCAAACTGACTTAGACACAAACAAATACAATAAACAGAAAAATACAGAATATATAAATATATATATATATATAACAATACTTTTTCAAAACTTTTATTATTGATGTACACTACACATATATCTACAAGAATACATGTAATATATATTTGATATTGTAATTTAAAGTAAACATGTCTATTCCATCTGTGATTCACAAGTTATTCAGCAATGCACAATAATACATAAGAAGTCAATGAAGTAGTTTAAGAATCAACATGTAAATTATTCAAATACCCCAAAGACTGCATATCAAATATCATTACAGCAGATTTCATTGAGTGTGTAGGCAAAGGTTTTAGCTTTCTTGTTAGCTGAACCGTGAAGTCATTAATAGGTCAGGTATACTACCCTTCTTTTGAAGTAGCCTAGTTCAACAGACAAATAGATTGGCTTTCTGTCAGACTAGTCTACTCTTAAAGGAGGGTAGTTTACCTAACCTAACAATGACTTCACAGTTGAGCTAACAAGCAAGCTAACCAAATATATTACCTTTGGCTACACACTCAATGAATTTGGATGTAACCTTCCAACAATTTCAACTTATAATGAACTAGTCATAGACCAGTTACTGTCAGCTTACCTTTCTGTTTGGCAGTTACTGTCACCTTACCTTTCTGTTAGACCAGTTACTGTCGGCTTACCTTTCCGTTTGACCAGTTACTGTCAGCTTACCTTTCTGTTTGACCAGTTACTGTTGGCTTACCTTTCTGTTAGACCAGTTAATGTTGGCTTACCTTTCTGTTAGACCAGTAACTATAAGCCTACTTTTCTGTAAGAACAGTAACTGTGAGCTTACCTTTCTGAATGACCTGTAGTTGTAATCATCATCACCATTGTTTTGCATATCAGGATAGGCTCGAGTCTGAAAACAAGAAAAGGAGATGAAAATCATACAGAGTTGGCAAGTATTGCCCAGCCTAGATGGAAAAATGGGGAAAACTCAGATTTCAGTTGGTTTTCACTAAGGGACGACATCAAAAGATCAATGAAGGATAAAAAACGTAATTCAAATAGTTTGGGGGTGGGGGTTAAACTGGGTGCAAGTTTTGTTTATCCTACATCGATTTTAAATATATCCATATGGGTTAATCAACTTTTCCCAAATTATGCTAAGAGGGGGGTAGGGGGGTCAGTTAAAAAACTATCTGAATTAAGTTTTTTATCCTACATTGGACTTTTGATGTCGTCCCTAAGTTATTCATGTACTTGGCAAAACTAGGTAATACTGGTCTGAATTTGTTTAAAAGCATTTTATAAAACTACAAATTCAATATTTAAAAGATATTTGTTACAGGATTACTTCCCTTTAGTAGATAGTGATTCCTAGCTGAGCTACATGTAGATTGTACTCTTTGGCTCAATCAATTAGAGCACTGACTGTGAACACCGAAGTTCTAGTGCCAGAGGCGACATTGTCAATTCCTAATAAGTCAGAGAAATTATTTATACAAAAACTCAAAGAAATGCATGCACTCATAAACAAATGTGATTTTTTCAAAATGATTTTTTTCTCAAATGCATATATGTTAAATAGTTTATAATCATCCTAAAATATATAAGTTGTCATTCTGTGTCTCAATAGATCAAACAGAAAACATAAAGCCAAATTTTTTTTTTTTAAAACATATTAAACTAATATTTTGATAAGCAATTTTTTTTTTAGAACACTAACATATTTACCACTAATTAAAAAGTACATGTAATTATTCAGATTATATAACAGATTTGTCTTTATTACAATAATTATCCTTTTCATCTCTACAATTGTGTGTGACATTGTCCCCTAAGGGTGTTTATTTTATAATATAATTGTATAGCCATTGAATTTAACAATTCCCTTATTAAAAGCTTTTGTTTTTTAAACTTTTGATTGATCCTAACAGAGCTGGGAAATATGTTAAACTTAATCATATTCTCAGGTTCATGTCTATTTGACATATTCCCCATTTCTATTCTCAATGTTATTCTTTTTTTGAGACAAAAAGTTTTGATCCTCTAAAAATGACTTTAAATGTTTATCTTCATATATAATGTATATATTGCGTCTTTCTATGTTACACTATTGTTTCAGGTTAGGGTGAAGGTTAGCGTCTATTAAGCGTTTAAAACCCAATGCATTTGAATGCATCAGTCCTCAGTCAGGAACCTTATGTTCAGTGGTTGTCATTTGTTGATACCGTTCATAAGTGTTTCTCTTCTCGATTGGCGTAAATGAATTTATTATTATTTGTTGGGTCCAAAATTTTAGTGTATTTCGTGCCTGGAGAAGCCTCCGAAATTAGTCACTAAGAGGTATGTAAAGGCTGAATTCTGACTTCAAAAAAGATTATAATATCAACTTTATCCTGAAAACAAAAGACTTGCAGGTTAAGTTACAAATGGAATGTCTGGCATTTCAGGCATCTCTAGACAACCAGTCCAAAGATCAGATTTCAGTTTTCATCTTTGAAAAGGACATTTTATTTTTAATTTCTCCTTTATAAGAAAGTATAAATATTTAATATAACGTCTTTCTGTTATTGATTTGTTGCAAAATTGATAAATAGAAAACATGCTGCACTATTTTTTCACAATAAACATTGTTTAGTTGCTTTGTTTTAGGTTAAAAAGGATGCTGCCTTTTCACTGGACAATGCCATCAACAAATTTTCAAAAATTCATATTCAAATCTCACTACTAAACCTTTGTACACTCAACACAGTTGGAATTTGAAGGATGCCTATTTAGTACCTGGACTTAATGAGTTTTCATGACAATATCAAATGACCATTTTATATCACTGATCACTTTGATATCACTTATTGTCAATATGATGAGACGTATAAAGACTTGTGTCAACCAAGAACAAAGAGACAGATCAATAGGAATTAATAACTGAAAGAAACATTTAGCCACATATAATTTCAATTTACTATATATAAATTTTATGACAGACTAATTTTTTTTTAAATGTCTATAAAAATCATGCAAGATTAACCGATCTCTGTCAAAATTATCTATAAAACAAAATCACGTAAGTCAATAAAAATATAGTCAAAACTAAAAAGAGATTTTCCTGTTCAGCAATGCGTCCTGAATTGAGGGAAGTTATTCATAAACAAGTCATAGTCTCCATTAATACCCAATGATAATGTGATATAAGCCCTGTCACATGTTTCCCGACCATACCCAATTTAATGTGACATAAACACAGATTACAGGCCACCATTGTCAACCATGTCAATTCCACAAGGGCATAAAGAAAAATAAATTGGGTATGTGTTCATTGGACACAGATGGCCCAAGACCACAATTAATGACCCCACTTTTCGTTGTCCACGAGTATAGTTTCTTTTAATTAGAGTGCATTTTTCCTTAATTTTTTTCTTTCCCTTCCTCACTCATTTCTTAGATTTCGCTGCAAATGAAAGAAGAGAGGTGAAATAATTTTTTGGATGTTGTATCTAAACTGATTTTGATATGGAATGAATGATTAGGCCAAGTGCAAAAAGCTAATATTTACAGTTTTTGGAACATCCCTTGACTTGCCAATAGGGGTATGGATGTGTATTGGCTAAATTTGTAAGAGTGATTGGTTCAATCTTTCTAAATTTTGGATATATATTTGGACTAGGACTATACATTACAAACACACATAAAATCACAAAAGTGCATGGTGCAATTTTTTTAATGATTCAAAATGTTATAAAGAACTGATTCAGGAATTAATTGAGGTCTGTGGCCAGATGATACCCCTGCTTGCATTTAATGTTAAAAAGGGACATACTGGGGTAACTCA
This sequence comes from Mytilus edulis, assembly GCA_019925275.1. Taxonomy (NCBI): domain Eukaryota; kingdom Metazoa; phylum Mollusca; class Bivalvia; order Mytilida; family Mytilidae; genus Mytilus; species Mytilus edulis. Next base: position 137,283,870 of record CM034349.1, read on the forward strand.
TGAACTGTAAAAGTGACACTAACCAAATTTGTACTTGGCAAGTTGCTCTGTGTTTTGAGGTAATAACCTAAATAAGCATTGTATATACATTTCATAACATTTGGTTGAGGCAATCTTAAGTTAGGGAATAGAAACGAAAAATTCCAGCAAAATTTCCATTTGTAAAGAAGCATACTGGTAAAAGTGAAGCCACCAAAATTGAAACTTGATCTGGTTTTTTTTATAGTAATAAGCATTGTGTATAAGTTTCATAACATTTGGTTTGGAACTAGAGGAAGTGAAGTGACACACAAAATGAGGTCTTCTCATTTAATAGTATAGATATCCAGCACTAGTCTTATTATAATCCTCCACAAATCACTGTGATCAATAAAGAAGACTGTAACTAGAGCTCCTATTGCCTCCCTTGTAATATGAATCAAACTGGCGACGGTTGAATTGATTGGAACTGCGGTGTTTGTTTGCATCAGTCTTGGGACAGGAACCTGTTGTTTAGTGGTTGTAGTTTTATTAATGTGGTTCATAAGTATTTCTCATTCTTTTTTTTATTTTATATAAATTATACCATTGGTTTTCCTGTTTGAATGGTTTTACACTAGTCATTGTGGAGCCCTTTTGTAGCTTGCTGTTTGGTGTGAGCAAAGGCTCTGAGTTAAAGGCCTTATAATGTGACTTGGATGGAGAGTTGTCTCATACCACATCTTCTTATATCTAATCATTATAAAATGTGCTCTTTGGTGAGTGACCCACCACACTTGTAAAACATGTAAACACAAATTGAATCATGAAAACTTGAAAGTCGAATATATAGCAAGTCAGTGAATCATTACAGTAAGAAACTTATTATAACTAGTTTACACTGCTGCCGTATTACAACTGGCATTTTCATATGTATCACCCTTTGCAGCTTAGGTGATGGCAGGCCTGCCAAAACTGTTCAAACTATTATCTGTAACCACATAAACTTTTGGCCCCAAATCACCCAAGTTTTCACATAAAAAAATATCCTCAAATATCCAGCATTTATAGTGGTATATCATTTCTGTTGGGTATTTGAAAGATTTCATTTTATGCTGTGAGGTGTTAAAACATATTCAAACAATTGTATAATTTTTTTCTCTGACGGTTTGAATCATGACTTAACATGAATGAGACTATCCAAAAAATCTTATTACCGAATCATGTATCTATAAAGGAAAATTTGGGTAATTACGTGTAAACTATGTCTCCCGACCTTAGCGGATACTTGTCATGGTCTCATATTACATTTAATAAGTTATTTCATGGCTATGTCTAACCCAATCTATTCATCAAATATGTCTTCTCTTTAAAACACTTGACCAATTCATTTTTAATTCCAAAGTTTTTACATTTAAATAGATTTAATACTTTTTTTTAAAAAGAAGAGAAATTGAAAAGAAGTATGTTACAATTAAATGTGTCAGCTTTCTGTGTATTTTGGTTTCCACTGTTACGATGGCTACCATTATAATGCCAAGTACTTTTATTAGTGTGTAAAGTTATTACGTAGTACTATACTCCCACTTCTAGACTTTACATTTATTGATTGATTGATTGTTGGTGTTTTAACATCACAAGACAAGACAAGACAAATACTTTATTAAAGTCTCACCACTTGTTACATATAAAATATACAGCTTTTTAAAACACAAATTAACAACACACCAGAAAATATATGCCCTCTCCCCTCCCTTTTGTTTCCTAAGCTTGGCATAAAGATCAGTGGTATTTCATTTTCACACTGAAACATACATCACTAGACGTAGTAAACTTAATTAGATGTGAACACTGAAACTCAGTTTTCTAGTGAACTCACTAAGATTTTCACACTGAAATCAAAGATCATTGATGAACTAAATGAGACTTTAACACTGAAGCTCAGGTTATTTGTATACTCAATTAGACCTTTTTCAATGAAACTTGGATCACTGTTAGACTTAATAAGACATTGACACTGACACTCAGATAATTTAATAGTGAACTCAATTAGATTTCACACTAAAAACTAAGAGCATTGGTGAATTTAATTAGACTTTAACACTGAAGCTCAAATTATTGGTCAAATCATTTTGATTTTAACACTGAATGCAGAAGCAGTTACAAGATTTAAAACAAGTGACTTTCTAAATGCTGATGATTTTAACATCAAGAAATCTAAACAGCAAAATCAAAAGGTACAGGACTAATTCCATAAAACGAACCATAGGTGGCTAATTTTAAAACACTTAAGTCAAATACCCACACAGCGTGGGGTATAATTCTACATCAATATTTATTTCAATGGATTACAATGTATAAATATTACTTCAGAAATCACTCCAAATACAATGGGAACACTTTAAATAGAAGGGAAAAAAACAATACTAGGAAGTGAAAAAAGCTTTATAAAATCTAAATTTATAATCATGTCCTTGTCAAGTGATTTTATTTTTGAGTAAATAAGTACCATGGCATATTGATCGGAACATGATAACGATGTTTTACAGGAAAATTGATAGTATCCTGAGGAAACAGCTGGGTTTCCTGAAACAAAACTTCATCAATACTTAACTACGATGTTAATTACACGATACCAAACAATGTAGTCTTCCATCACACAATCTGTTGCACATCATGTATGAGCTAGCATTTCATTTTCAACTTGTTTGGTCAAAGGCAAATGAATGTTGCCTATCCTAGTCCACAAGGGAGGGAACTCAATCACAATCCAAGATAAAGATCAATCCATTGATGAGAAGTACATATCATAATGTGATCAATGAATCCCGAGGGAATCAGAATGTCAACACTATTAAGGGGAAAATTTAACAAATATATCCTCATCAAATAAAATCATTATTTCCAGTCTTTGATCTTGATTGAGTTCCAACTCTCATCAACTATTTTCAATTTGTTTTTCACATGAAAAGACACATGTCTTTCTAATGTAATACTGAGTTTTACACAAATGAATTGTTTTAAATGAATAAATGAGACATGCAACAGATTTAAAGAGTATAAATTACAAATCATGCCATCTCTGAAGTATAATATAAAGAGTAATGATTTATCAATGACAACAATGTTATTTATTCAGTAGAAATCATACTATGTTTTATAACTACTGGCACTTCAGGTATCAGGTATATTGCATCATACAGCTAGACAATCATCATAAAACTAGTGACCTTGTCTCAAAAAATATATAGGTGGCTGTGACCTTCATTAAAGTAAACTCAAAACTGTCCAACTATTCAAATATCATTTACAATTTTGCATGTTAAACCTATGCTATTAAAATGTTTTGCACTGTTCTCTAGATTGTTGCTGAATTGTTCTGATTTTAACAGATAACATTCCAATAATGAGAAGTTACTATGATGTTATCGATGATTCCAGAGGGATTCAGAATGTCAACACTATTAGAGATGTAAAGACAAACCCATCCAATGAGAGATGGAATCTACATAAACCATCTACTTGTCACTTGAGAATGAGAGAAGAGTGAATGAACTGAGGAAAGAAGTTCTAAATTGTAAGTTTGTGCCATATCCAGTTGTCTGGTCTCATTTCATTCCACAAACAAGAATGTGTCCAAAGTACACAGATGCCCCACTCACACTATAATTTTCCATGTTCAATGGACCGTGAAATTGGGTAAAAAGTCTAATGCGGCATTTAAATTAAAAAGATCATACCATAGGGAACATGTGTACTAAGTTTCAAGTTGATTGGACTTCAACATCATCAAAAACTACCTTGACCAAAAACTTTAACCTGAAACTAACACTTTCATTTTCTATGTTCAATGGACTGTGAAATTGGGGTCAAAACTCAAAAGTATAATTTGGCTTTAAAATTAGAAAGATCATATCAAAAGGAACATGTGTACTAAGTTTCAAGTTGATTGGACTTCAGCTTCATCAAAAACTACCTTGACCAAAAACTTTAACCTGAAGCGGGACAGACGGACAGACGAACGAATGGACAGACAGACGGACGAACTGACGCAAAGACCAGAAAACATAATGCCCCTCTACTATCGTAGGTGGGGCATAAAAAACACTTATTTTATCAAATATTAAAGATAATTATAAAACAAGAGGCTGTCACAACGACAGCAAACCAGATTTATTAACATTTATTTGTGTCCTGGCAATATCACAAGAACCATTACTGATGATTGGTGAAAGTGAAAATCGTCGATATCAAATTTGACCTCTATTTTGTCATCAGTATCAACATTTTAAAGTTTAAAAAGCTTAGATTGAATGGTTCGTGAGTAATTGCAACAACATGAATGGAAACACCATTTTACGATCTTTCAAGAACCATAACTCCTGAACGGTAAAAGTCAAATCGCCATTATTAAAGTTGACCCCTATTTTGTCATCAGTAACAACATATTAAAATTTGAAAAGCTTTTGTTGAATGGTTCATGAGAAAATGCACGGACACGACTGGAAACACTATTTTACGATCTTTCAAGAACCATAACTACTGAACGGTAAAAGTCAAAATCATCATTATTGAACTTGACCTCTATTTTGTCATCAGTGACAACATATTAGAATTTGAAAAGCTTTGGTTGAATGTTTCATGAGAAAATGCACGGACATGACTGGAAACCCCATTTTTCAATCTTTCAAGAACCATAACTCCTGAACTGTAAAAGTAAAAATTGTCATTATTGAACTTGACCTCCATTTTGTCACAAGTAACAACATATTAAAATTTGGGAAGCTTTGGTAGAACAGTTCATGCGTAAATGCACGGACACGACTGGAAACGCCATTTTTTAATCTTTGAAGAACCATAACTCCTGAACGGTAAAAGTCAAAATCACCATTATTGAACTTGACCTTCATTTAGTTGTCAGTAACAACATATTAAAATTTTAAAAGCTTTGGTTGAATGGTTCATGCGTAAATGCACGGACAACATTTGATTGCCGCCCGCCCGACCGGCCGCCTGCCGAGCATCCCCAAATCAATAACCGACATTTTTGTCACAAAAATCTGGTTAATAAAAGCCATAGTACAATTGCCTGCTCAAGTAAAAATACTCATGCAAAATGTCTTTCAAGAACAAGTGAGGGACAGACACTACAGTTTATAGACATCAGTACTAAATATTATAAGTGAAAGGGCTGTCCCCTGTATAAAATAAAATCAACAATTGTTATGGTTATATTTCCTTCGAAACAATTATTCTATCAGTTTACTTCACCTACTTAAGAGGAATATCGTTCTCTTTCTACAACTGTCATCTTTTAAGGAGAATAAAATATGGAAATAGTTGCAGGAAACAATAAAAAAAATAACATTATAGATTTTTTTTGTGAACTTATTTTGTTTTAATTGAAAGTCTGCATGCAAAGAGATGATTTATAATGAGGAAGAATTGTGTTAACAACTGTCTGTGACACTTTTTGCAAATCATTGATTATAATATTGACTGGGTTTCCTATCACAACAAAAATTTATTGCATGGTGCACAAATATCTCCAACTGTTTTACTTCTTTATGCACATTAAGTTTTTATTTAAATCTATTGAAACATCAATAAAATATAAAAAGTAAATAACTCTACTCATGTATATTAAAAATCTATAAATAAAGTAAGACACAAACTAAATTTTAAAGTATTTGACGTTGAGGTGTCAGTCAATAAGATGGGTTGAGACAAGCAATGTGTAGGCCCGTGTAAGTACTTTTTACTAATTAAGTAGAGATGGACTGGAACATAAGTGGCTTATATCTAAGTACAAATGAAAATATCAACCCGATCAATATTTCATAAAACCACACACTTTGTTTAATTATGGCAAACATTTCACTCTACTTCCAATTTCAACATAATGTTTGCTTAAGGTTTTAGGACAACACTTTGGGAAAATAATTCAATGGGCACGTTAAAAAAATACGGGAAAATAATTGAATGGGCACGTTAAAAAAATTACATCTACACCTGAAAATTTGTATGAGTTTTCACTGAATCGATCATAGGACAGGAAAAATGGCTTGTCAGACAGTTAAATATCAACGAAAATAAAATTCAATATCCATTACGAGTATTCTATTATTTATGAAAACCCATTTGATGCCATTTACTACCTAACACAAAATCCATAGAGTATTGTAAATAATTAATCGTAGAAATATTGAATTTTATACCAATCTATTGTTGAAAAGCAATTCATTAATTTGATACTCCCAACCATCAAAACACGATCCTAAAAGATTGTCATAATTCGGCCTCAGGCAGAATTTAATTACTTTCTGAATATCATTACACAGAAAGTATCATTGCCTATAACCTTAATTTCTTATTCCTTTACATGTCTTCATAGAATAATTCCAAAGCAATAATACCAGAAAGGCACTGTAATCTCCCATAATTATCTCTAGGAGAAGGTAGTGTCACAGGAGGCCTATACTTTATACCTGAATAATCAAGTGCAGAAAATCAGGCAGGTTTTCAAACAAAATTAAACTTTATATTCCCAATTTTGATTGACACAGCAGTTATGAGTTCCTACCTTTTGAAGTACTTGTTAAGAAAATAGTTAAGAATAAAAGTTGTGCAAACTCATACCCATAACATATTTTTTTTCTATATATACATGTAGTTATGGCAAGATAATCAAATTAAACAGGCCAATTAATAATATAGGACAGGCACAAATGACAATGGATTAACTTATAACAAGAGGCTGTCACAACAACAGCAAACCGGATTTATTAGCATTTATTTGTGTGCTGGCAATATCACAAGAAACATAACTGATGATTGGTGAAAGTGAAAATCGTCAATATCAAACTTGACCTCTATTTTGTCATCAGTATCAACATATTAAAATTTGAAAAGCTTAGATTGAATGGTTCGTGAGTAAATGCAACAACGTGAATGGAAACACCATTTTACGATCTTTCAAGAACCATAACTCCTGAACGGTAAAAGTCAAAATCGTCATTTTTTAACTTGACCTCTATTTTGTCATCAGTAACAACATATTAAAATTTACAAAGCTTTAGTTGAATGGTTCATGAGAAAATGCACGGACACGACTGGAAACACCATTTTTCAATCTTTCAAAAGAACCATAACTCCTGAACGGTAAAAATCAAAATCGACATTATAGAACTTGACCTCCATTTAGTCATCAGTAACAACATATTAAAATTTGGGAAGCTTTGGTAGAACAGTTCATGTGTAAATGCACGGACACGACTGGAAACACCATTTTACGATCTTTCAAGAACCATAACTCCTGAACGGTAAAAGTCAAAATCATCATTATTGAACTTGACCTCTATTTTGTCATCAGTAATAACATATTAGAATTTGAAAAGCTTTGGTTGAATGGTTCATGAGAAAATGCACGGACACAACTGGAAACACCATTTTTCAATCTTTCAAGAACCATAACTCCTGAACTGTAAAAGTCAAAATTGTCATTAATGAATTTGACCTCCATTTTGTCACCAGTAACAACATATAAAAATTTTGGAAGCTTTGGTAGAACAGTTCATGCGTAAATGCACGGACACGACTGGAAACACCATTTTTCAATCTTTCAAGAACCATAACTCAGGAACAGTAAAAGTCAAAATTGCCATTATTGAATTTGATCTTCATTTGGTTGTCAGTAACAACATATTAAAATTTTAAAAGCTTTGGTTGAACAGTTCATGAGTTAATGCATGGACAACATTAGATTGCCGCCCGCCCGCTCAGCATCCCCAAATCAATAACCGACATTTTTGTCACAAAAATCTGGTTAAAAAATTATTGAAGAACCATTGGTGCATTAACTGTGCTGCAAACATTAGGGATTTGTTCTTGCAGCATTTACCTCTGACTTGGTGACCTCAAGTTCAAACTGAGGTTTTTCATATACGTGGGCATTCCTAAATTTGTAATAGTTGAACAAATTGTTCAAACGAACATACGGAAACAAAAATTCTGCAAAATATTTCAGTTTTCCTATAGCTGCTGTGAACTTGACTTCTGACTCAGTATTGAAAGGTGTTTTCCTGATCTCATTGACCATTCTCATAACAAGTTTGGTATATATAACAGTAATACTTGAATATATTATTCAAAAATACCAAAAAACATTTTTTTTTTCAAGAAATTTTAATAGCTTTTGTGACCTTGGGCTTTGACCCCCCCCCCCCCCCCCCCAAAAAAAAATGTATCCTCTTTCCACAGGGCAATGCAATGTCTAGTTTGAAAAAAATGGGAAATGTGTCCTTGGGACACTGATTATGCCCCACTTCCATAATCATATGAAGTTATAAAGGGACATAACTGAATAACATTAAGATTGATGCTACCCAAATTAGTACTTGATCTGAGTTTTGTGGTAATAAGCATTGTATATACTTTAAGTTTCGTAAAATTTGGTTGAGACAAGCTTAAATTAGAGAACAGAAACAGAAAATTAAGCAATTTTTCCATTTCTAAAGGGGCATAACTCTAGAATAGTTAAAGTGACAAAACAAAATCAAACTTGATCTGATTTTTTTTTGTGGTAAAAAGCATTGTGAATTAGTTTCAGAACATTTGGTTGAGGCTTACTGAAGTTAAAGAACAGACTTGGAAAATGCAGCATTTTTTTTCAATTTGTAAAGGGGCATTACTCTAGAACAATTAAAGTCACATCCCAAAAATTGGAACCTAACCTGTCTTTTATGCAAAGTAAGTCTTTGTTACAACTCATAAAAAACATACTTCCGCTGTATCGTTATAATCTTGAAACAAAAATTTTGAAAAACAGAACATGAGCAGGCTTATTTCAATTAATAAATCACTAGTAAGTAGCTAGTCTTAATAATCAAGGAAACTATATGCTTTCTAATATTTAAAAAAACAACCGAATCAAAATTTTTAATGTACATGATTTAGGGCTGTAATGGATCAATTATCAATCAAAGGGAAGTAATCCATGAAGTTTTAACATTCTCTTTAAAAAGCTTATTATTTTTTCAATAATATTAGTTTAAATATCAGCACAACAATGTTAAATCTGCAAATTTGTGGAAGTCTAATTTCAGTTAAACTTTTAATGTATAAAATATGTATAAAAATTACCGTTGACCAACAGGCAACCTCTTATTTCGTCCCGTCTATGTATAATGTGGCAGTTTCACTTATAAATATTGAACACACTGACAGTGAAACCAAGTCCAGTGTTCCTCTTCAGTCATACCACCTACCACATAACTCAGTTGTAAACAAGCTACCATGATACAACTAGTGATTGTCAAACAAATTTAAATTGTTTACATTAAAAACTAGATGCGACACAAATGGCCCTGTCTCAAAAAGTTGAAAAATCTGCAATTTCAATAACACATGTGACCACAAACATGACGGTAGTCTCACATATCAAAAATCAGTTCAAAATCTGGAGGCCTATAGAAAAATGTCTGTATAACTGTGATTTTCCACAATTTTCAAAGTTGTAAACCCTTAATTTTTGGCAAAAATTAGCTGAGCGGAACGAAACTTAAACTTTATCTGTTACTCATCATGGTTAACTCACATACCTAAATTCAGCCCAATATCTGAAGACGCTTTGAGAAAAACTCTGTATAATGGTTTGTTGCAGAATGACGGAATTTCAGACAAGGGTATAACTATATTGCACCGACAACTTGGCCATGATAAATTCATTAAAATTTTCAGTCTAAATGAAAGTGATTTTCAAACTGTAAAATACAACAAACCAAATGTATACAGCATTTACACAAGATAATGTTCAGTTGAGAATTTACATTTATAGATGGGTTATAAGGAACAGGAAAGGATTGAGAAATGTATAGACATGCAATTCTTATTTAAAATCCACTGGCCTTTGGGCAAGTTGAGGGGTCTACGAGACAATAACAATGCAACATTTAAAGATATGAAAGAGATTCATAAATGTTTTGGTGGTTTGTTGTACTGTACAATATTTCTGGTGAGCCTGTTATCCGTATTATGTTTAAGACAGAAGTTACTTCAAATATAGAATACAATACCTCAAGAAATCATATGTCAATTGTTAACTTTAATTAAGATACCTTTTGTAGTTAAATATTTACACAACTGACAACATACAAGAAATTGATCTGTGTAATACCTAACAAGGTATACGTAACTATGGTTAATTACTGCTTCAAAACACGAGCATTCTAGTAATACATACCTTTATCCCTGGCATCAGGTAGTCGCTGAAAAGAGAAATAAATATGTCATCACATTTTTGAAGTAGGAAAATATAGTTAAAAGAACTAACTAATCACATAAAATCAATCACTTATCTCAGCACAAATAAAGAATAATTAACAAATTAAAACTGATCAAATTCAATTACAGGAGTAATTTCTACACTCCATTCTTCCTAGTTGAGGATTGATTACTAATCAGTCTTAAGTCTTTTAACAAATTAACTGGTAATTGTAGAAATTAGTTGAAGTAGCAAAATGATATCCAACACGAAATAAGATATGATGCATTAATTTGGTTAGTGTATGTTTGTGTATTTTGTTTAAGTAATACTTGGTTAAATATTTTAAGAATAATATGTATTTTAAACCATAAATTTAGTAAATAAATGGGGAATTTGTCCATGGGACATACATGTAGATGATGCCCCTGCTTGCATATTAAGTTATAAAGGGACATAACTGAACTGGTAAAAGTGATCATGATGCTACCCAAATTTGTACTTGATCTGAGTTTTGATGTATTAATATTGATTTATTGAATTATTTTTTGTGTGTTTTAACACCACTTTTGGGTTATTTCGTAGCGGCCAGTTTTAATTGGTGGAGGAAACCAGGGTGCCCAGAGAAAACCATGGTCATTCGAAAGAGAAACTGACAACCCTAGTCAATTAAGATTGGAGTCAAGTGCACCCACATGAGCAGGGTTGGAACTCACAACCTCAGTGTTGACTGGCTGGTGATTACAGTAGAAATTTCTTAAAGACCACTTGGCCACTGATATTAAGTTATAAAGGGACATAAGTCAAGAACAGTCAACTGTGAAAGTGATGCTACCCAAATTTGTGGTAATTAGCATTGTGAATAAGTTTTATAACTAAGAGTTGAGGCAAACTTAAGATAGAGAATGGAAATGAAACAATTCAACATTTTTTTACATTTGTAATGGGGCCTCACTCAAATGCATGATTTGTACATTGTGGTTAAAAGCATTGTGTAAAAGTTTTATTAGAAGGAGGTAAAATAAAGTTAGAGAAATGAAACGAAAGTTCAGAAATTTTCCCAATTTTAACAAGAGTGCACACACTGAAATGTCTCACCTTCTTTACTCATCATTGATATTATGTTGATAGACATAAATATAAAGCTTTATTACAACTGTCACATTAACTCAAGATTAACCAAGAAAACAAAACATTGATCAATGAACCATGAAAATGAGATGAAGGTCAGATGAACCATGCAAAGCAGACATGTACAGCTAACAATTCTTCAATACAACAAATAAAGTTGACTTATTGCTTATAAATTAAGAAAAACAGACCAAAACACAAACACTTTACACTTAGCAATGGACCGTGAAAATGAGGTCAAGGTCAAATAAAACCTGCTTAACAGACATATAGATAATAAAATATTTCCATAAACCAAATATAGTTGACCTAATGCCTAAACTATTCGAAAAATAGACCCAAAACTCAAAAATTTAACTTTGACCACTGAACCATGAAAATGAGGTCAAGGTCAGATGACACCTGTCAGCTAGACATGTACACCTTACAATCATTCCATACACCAAATATAGTAGACCTATTGCATATAGTATAAGAAAAACAGACCGAAACCTAAAAACTTAACTATAACCACTGAACCATGAAAATGAGGTCAAGGTCAGATGACACCTGCCAGTTGGACATGTACACCTTACAGTCCTTCCATATATCAAATATACTAGACCTATTGCTTATAGTATCTGAGATATGGACTTGACCACCAAAACTTAACCTTGTTCACTGATCCATGAAATGAGGTCGAGGTCAAGTGAAAACTGTCTGACGGGCATGAGGACCTTGCAAGGTATGCACATACCAAATATAGTTATCCAATTACTAATAATAAGAGAGAATTTAACATTACAAAAATTCTTAACATTTTTTTCTAGTAGTCACTGAACCATGAAAATGAGGTCAAGGACTTTTGACATGTGACTGACGGAAAGTTCGTAACATGAGGCATCTATATACAAAGTATGAAGCATCCAGGTCTTCTACCTTCTGAAATATAAAGCTTTTAAGAAGTTAGCTAATGCTGCCGCCGTAACTGCCGCCGCAGCCGGATCACTATCCCTATGTCAAGCTTTCTGCAACAAAAGTTGCAGGCTCGACAAATATGGTTAAGGGTCATAACCCTAGAATGGTAAAAGTGACACCACTATAATTCAAAATTGATCTCTGTTGTGTGGTACATTTTGTAATACAATGTAAGCATTGTATATGTTTCATAACATTTGGTTGAGACAAACTAAAGTTATAGAACAGAAACCAATTTTGGGATGGACAGACAGACAAGGGAAAAATGTAATGCCCCCTCTACAAAAGTGAGACATAAAAAAGAAAATAATACAAAAACACCATAACAAATTCAAACCCAGAAAACATAACAAGATCATTTATAATAGGTTGAGCATAAAAAATAACCAGAGTTGTTCTTTTTATTGGTTTTTATACCTGTACCACCTGCATAGGTGAAAGTTCATCTACTGACTACTGTTCGGTTGTAAGAACTATCATCAACTAAAAGACCAATCAGATCAATGAAAGACTTCCAGTCACTAAATACATAACCACCATTGGCAACAAATAACTATGATCATAGGTCAAGTGACCATGTCAGAAATTAAAATGGTGGAAATTTGACTTAGTACAAATATGACTAAAAGAAGATTTTGGAAATGAGACAGCAACACAAGTGTAAATGCGGTTCACCTATTCTATCTGTCAAATTTTTTTCCTTCTTTTAAACTTTTTATAAATATTATCATAGAGAAATGAAGGCTTGAGAGCGAATGGAATGCAATATACAATTAAATAAGTATTTCCAAGGGGCAACTAATTATAACTTGTTTTAAAACTTGATTGGCATTGGTTTTTAAACTTGTTGGAGACGTTCTGATATAAATCTATGTAAGTATTATAAAAAAAATGCAAAAATTCTACACATGAGAGAACTAACAAGACATGAATGGCTGGTAGTCCTTTGACACCTCCATTTTTCATGTAGGACATGGGACCAACAGATAGACTTGAAGCTAAGAACTTTATTGTCTAAGCATCGTCTTAGTTGTATTTTGTTGTATTTCATTATATTATGACACAAAAAATTACATGCATCCTGGACTCATCAAAATCTTTTGGGACTCACCATTTCTAAAAAAGATGAGTCCCAGGACTCACCATGAAAAATTCCTAGCGAGAACCCTGTGTCCTAATTATCTACAAAGTTTCATGAAATTATGTTTTGATGTTTCAGAGCAGTTATGATTACTATCTGTTGCAGTAGTATACTTAGGTCAAAATACTAATGTTCAAAGGGGTATAACTCCTAGTAATAAACCGAAACAATGTCATTTCCTCATAAAAGGCATATCTACATAGTAAGTTCTTATTGTCTCTATATATATAGCTAAGTTTCATGAGGAGTTGCAATTACACACTGAAAGACAGGTCAAAAAGCCATATACTATGTGGGCTTAAATAAGTATAATAATAATAATAATAAATTCTTTATTTTAAGTGATCCTGATACACGTAATGTACATTTAATTTGACATCAAATTCTATATTGATAAATCTACCAAATACATGTCACCAAATAATTGAATTTGACAATGTATATAAAAATATCCTACACTTGCAAGTTGTGACTGTTACAATTCACATGGTATTATATAAACTAAATTTAATTTATTTGTAGATGTCTTATGTCTGTTCTGATTAAACAAATCATTTTCTGTAATACCGAAGGGTATTTCTAGTAGACCTCTTTAAACTACATGTAGGTATATTTAATATGTGGAATACTAGCAAAAAGGTCAAATTGGTGACTTCTATTAGACTGATTATCAAAAACACACTAAAGACAACATTGAAATTTGAACATAATTTTTATTCAGATCAGAACATAGTGAAGTTGCAATTAGCATTATCTTGCTTGCTACATTAATATTACTACTGAAATCATCATGTATCAAGAACATTAATGGTCTCGCATAAAATTCTCATGAAGTAATCTAAACCATTTTGCGTTATTCAGCCCTTTGGCTTTATAAAGAGTACATGGTATGGGTCATTCGCCATTTTATACTGGACACCACAGAACTACATGTCTGTGATCATGTTCTTGTATAATGTCACAAGGGAAATTGTTAAACTCAAAAATACTATAAGCAAAATCCAACAGTGCAAAATGTGGAACAAATTTAGGATTAAGTGCATGTTCCAGTTCTTCATGGTGTTTCCTTACAATTGTTGATATCTACATTGTATATCTAATAGGTATACAATCAAAACATGATCTTGTCGGAGCATGGCTACAGGGTTATTTAAACTCGTTTGTGGTGTAACACCACTAATTCAGGCCCGGCCAGAAAGCACATACCAGAAAGTAGTACATATTTAACATAAAATAGTTCCTACGCATGAGTGTAACTTTCAAAATATGTAGAATATTTAGGTATTTTTGGTATCAAATGAAAGCTGAAGGACTGGTGATCATTGTAGAACACTTTTGGACTTTTAATTTTGAATATTAAAAAAACTGCACCAAATTTTAAAAAGAGGGTACATTTTGTCTGTTTGTCAGATCTGAAGTACCTGTTTTGGTACATCTGAAGTTCCGGGAACCAGTTCTTTCTTATATGCCATGTAAGGTATGTTGATTTTTTCAGTACAAGACACCATAAAGTGTTGCTTTGAAATGCAATGATTGCCACTTTATTTGAACTTAAAATAAAAGAGGTGTGCCTGCTTGAAACGGAGGAATTTAACATAGAAAGCAATGGGACCATGAATTAGTGGTGTACTTCCTATTACAGAGAATCACCAGAAATCCAATTTTTAGAAGTTGTACCTATTCCAATGAAAATAAGTCAAATATGATGTTAGTTATCATGTCTAATCATCTTTTTTTTGGTCAACCGTCCTGCTTATGGGAAATTTAAGCTCTTAAATTGGCATACTCAAGTATGTTAGCCTTTTATGGTCATAGAACATGCATGCAGTTAAGACTTGACTCCAAGTTTTCATTTTTGCAATTTTTTTTTATTGAAATCAATAAAACATGTATTTTATGACTTGTTTATTGAACAAAATAACTGTTGGTCAAAATAATCTCATGATTTTTCAAGTTTTTTTGTTTTTCTTATGGTAGCCTTTTACAATCTAGGCAAATGGTATATACTCATATAAGAATTCTAAAATCTCACTGTACATGCAATTTTGGACCAGTTAAGCAACTTATCTAGCTGAGGGATATATAAAATGCTCTTATTAATCTATGTTTTACCACAGAATTAT
Organism: Mytilus edulis; assembly: GCA_019925275.1. Classification (NCBI taxonomy): domain Eukaryota; kingdom Metazoa; phylum Mollusca; class Bivalvia; order Mytilida; family Mytilidae; genus Mytilus; species Mytilus edulis. Next base: position 137,299,441 of record CM034349.1, read on the forward strand.
AATTCATACAAAAAAAAGCCTTTTTCCATTGTCAAGAAAAAAGGGGGGATAATTTCTCATTTATGTCTTCAGTTTGGACTAATATATTTTTATTTAATGAAGAACCTCTGATAAAAATATGACTATTAGTAAGCACATAGCTTTCCTAATAGAAATTAATAAATAAAACAATGATATTGAGAATAAAAAATTATATTGGCCAATGGTAATATACATATGCAGTTTTCTTTGAATAACCCATATGTTACTACCAGTCCAATTTGAGCTTTAAATTAATAAAATAGTATTTGGACTAAAGCATTATATGTTTTTTTTTGCTTGAAATAGATCATAGAATGAAATAAAGTAATGCTCAAGTCAATATAGCAAGTTTGGTTCTGTTATAGGTGTAACACCACTAATTCATGCCCGGCCAGAAAGCACATACCAGAAAGTAGTACATATTTAACACAAAATAGTTCCTACGCATGAGTGTAACTTTCAAATTTGTAGAATATTTAGGTATTTTTGGTATCAAATGAAAGCTGAAGGACTGGTGATCATTGTAGAACACTTTTGGACTTTTAATTTTGAATATTAAAAAAACTGCACCAAATTTTAAAAAGAGGGTACATTTTGTCTGTTTGTCAGATCTGAAGTACCTGTTTTGGTACATCTGAAGTTCCGGGAACCAGTTCTTTCTTATATGCCATGTAAGGTATGTTGATTTTTTCAGTACAAGACACCATAAAGTGTTGCTTTGAAATGCAATGATTGCCACTTTATTTGAACTTAAAATAAAAGAGGTGTGCCTGCTTGAAACGGAGGAATTTAACATAGAAAGCAATGGGACCATGAATTAGTGGTGTACTTCCTTGTAACAAATGAGGAGTCAAGCTCCTCTTCTTGTTTGTATTTTTTTTTTATCCAGTACATTTGATGGACTCAAATTGCCATCTGTCTCTCAAATCAGTCACCAAATCCAATGTCACTTTCAAAATTAGAGCCCAATATCTCAGCCCTCTAATTAAAATCTAATGTAGAGTAATGAATCACCAAACAGATGTCCAAATAATCAGGAGACCCTCATCACAATGTCTAATTGCATTCAAAAATTTAATTTCAATTTGATCTTTGAAATTATCTGTATGGTTTTGTCTTTTGGTTGATCAGTAGCTGTTGTTAACATGTACTTATTTACAGCCTGTCTTTGAATAATTTTCTAAATTTATCCATGTGGTTTTGCTGATATGGGTCCCATTTGAAAGACTTCAAATGTTTTGTTAGCATGCCTGTTGGATTATGAGCTGATGTGAAGAGCTCAGTGTAAAATCAAAGCGCTGTAAGCACTGTAGGTAGTTAACCAAAAATCAAGGCAAACATAATTATGAAAACTGTGGCAATGTTGCTTCAACTTTTTTTTTAAAGATTTCATATTTTATCAAGGTTTTCAATAGCAACGCACATGACCACGAATGGTCATGAGTCTTTAATGAGTCAGCAGTAGTACAAATTTGCAATGATTGCAGTTCTTCTACTTGATCGTAATTGTTCGTATTAGTTGGCTGTTAGTAGTTCAAGTTGACTTTAGTACAAGCTTTTAAAAGTATGAATGGACTTGCTTCCCTGTTAACAAAAACTGAGTTTGTGTTGTACAGTACAAAAGTTATGAGACACAAATCAGACAAATGTTTACTACTACAGGGATCAATGGTGAGGTCTGACTGATAAATGTAAATGACTCCCACCTCACCCCAAGTCCATGATGTCTAAGTTTGTAATAAAATGACAGGTGTTAGGGTCTAGCAAAGTGATATGCATATGTGTCGCCTATGAGATTGACCTTGTATGTCATTCAATCTTTTTTGAAATGACAAACAGGAATGAATATGGTTTAGGCGTTGGTATCTCAATCTTTTACAAGTTCTCAAAAACACACACAGAGGGTGTGGGGTGACCCTAGGGACTACCTCTAATTTTCATTTGATTTTTTATATTGTCCCATACATGAATACATATGGTTTATTGGTGGGGATCTCGACCGTTATCAAGTTTTCAAACAGGAGGGGGTGGGGGACCCCAGTGACTTCCCCTTTATTTAATTTGATTTGTTATATTGTCCAATACATGAATATATATGGTTGAGGAGTGGGGATCTCATCTGTTTCTAAGTTATCAAACAGGAGTGGGTAGGGTGACCCTAAGGACTCTCCCTATATTTCATTTGATTCTTTCTCATACATGAATATATATGGTTTAATCTAAAGGTGGGGATCTCGACTGTTTCCAATTTCTCAATCAGGTGACTGCAGGGACTCCCCTATATTTCATCTAATTTAGAGTTGTGAATCCCAACTGTTTCAAAGTTCTTAAACATGAGGGGTAGGGTGACCACAGGGACTTCCCCTATATTTCATTTTGGTCTGTTGTGGATAGTTGTCTCATTGGCAATCATACCACATCTTTTTTATATAAGAAACTTCCAGCTATTTTAACTGACCTATCAAAACTGAGAAGAAAAAAATACCCCTTGAAATTGCAGCAATATGTTTAACTTGAAAAACATTTAACATGCATTACCAACATTTATCACTGATAAAAATCAAAGAGCAGAATGCTCTGAGGGATACGATTGCCATAGTTTTCATTGACACATGTATAGCAGTTCTGCCAAATTTTCATTAAACTTGGCCAAAATTGAAAAGATCAAAGAGGAAAAAAATAGATCCAAGAATACTGCCGCAAAAAAGCATGAACATGCGTGAGTCTCAAGCATTTTTGGCCGGTAACCCTGGTACAGCTGGATAGTATTATTCTCTAAACTAATTCAACTGCACATGCAAAATGTAACAATCTGAATAGTCACTTAACTTAAAGAATAGCCAATCCCCGTTACAAGTGTATGAGCCATGTACTTATTGTGTTTTATCGAATTATAGTTATCCTGTACCATTGTAAACTCGTTCCACTATAAAAAAAACTTGTACCAATGCAAACTCGTACCATTGCAAACTCGTACCAACTTATTTAAATGCATTCAAATGGTGTTAAATCATTAAATGATGAATATACATGATATACGTTACTTTCACCCAATACCTCTTAAGTCTGTAAAATGTATATAATTTGAAAGTACAATGACCAATTTGTAGCTAATGTTCCTTGTATATTGGATACAAAATACTGTGGCAGATGTAGATAATTAAAGTATAAACAGTTTCACCCGAAGAAAATTTTTCATGAATAATTAAATCTTAGCAGTTAGTCAAAATGATTGCCAAAATTATTTTTACTGTCTATAAATAAATGTAACAATGAAATGTAACTGATTCCTGTTAAGGGGGTCCGCATTTTCCCCGCAAAAAAAGCTTATGGCTTTCAACAATTGTAAACATAGCATTCAATTTGTGATCATGGATTACAGCTTTAAAGGGAAACTTCGCAAAAAAATCAAAAATTGATATTATGTCCATTCTGTATAAAAATGCTCAAATTTATAAATATTAAAGTTTTATTCCGCTAGATAAGAGATCACCATCGATTTTAAATTTTGAGTATCAGTTCTCTGCCTTCCGCCATTTTGTTATCTTGTCCAAATAAAAATCACGATATGTCTATAAACCACAAAGAAACAAAACTACAGTAACCGATGTAGTCTAATTACGTGTCGATATCCTGTCAATCGCACGGTTGTTTTATCTGACTAACTAACTTGATACGGAAAATGTTCTATTTTTTTAATAACCATATAGTCTGTTATTTTTAAACTGTTAATATTGGAATTAGTTAAAAAGTCAAAGTTCAAATCATAAATAAGTGTTCCGTGAAAATTGTTTTCGAAAATCTAATTCGTTCATAATTCTTTAAAGTAATATACTTTATTCAAATAAATTAGGATCTTCGCTCCACTGATCACCTGCATGGCTTAAGGTATTACTCCCAAAGGTATTGTGAGGGGTGTAAGGTGACACGTCCAGGTATTCAAGTGATTTCCTGTCAGGCTTGCAAGTTCATGCATCGTTTCACTTCTGTAGGTATTGATCAGTGTACACGGCCGATAACTTAAAACTTTCCATTTTGAACTATCAGGTGCATGTATAATATACATCTCTGTCTTGCGTGTCCGAAAGTGATTACTAGTCATTACTTAACTCATACGCTTGTTTTAAATAAAATTTCTGGTGTAAAGAATATTATTTATAAAAAAAAAATGATACAAAAAAAAAAAAAAAAAAAAATTGAAGATATACAAATATACGTATTTTTTCCAAGGGTTAATTTGGGGAAATCAGACATATAATTGAATAGTCTCTGGGAAAATGTAATATTTACTCGTTGTCAATAGTAAAGGACATAGTTGGATCATTCCAGAAATGTTGATTAAAAAAATGTGCGCACTTGTCGACGATTCGTTTATACCCCCGGATAGAAAGTTACGGAACTACAGCGCAATTTAAAATATATACATGTATACATTGAACATAAGAAAGAAACATACATTTTGTGCAAATTGGGGTAAAAGTTTTGTAAATAAGACTAGTCCACGTATACCAACAGTATGTAATCATCCAATTCGATAGACTATTGTATACCAAAAGAAGAAGAAGAAGAAGACCAACTTGATTTAAATACAGGTCGATCTATAACTTGCTTTGGTTCATCGAAGTTATGAACATAGTAAAATCACAGATTTATATATCAATTAGATTGTTCTCGAATAAAGAAAGAAATTCGTCATCACCACAATTGTTCCGACATATGCAACTGGACGTACACTAATAATTCCCGAGGGATGTGAATATTTTCTAGGAAAGCTATTGAATATTAAAGTTTCAAATCATTTTCGGGATTTATTTTCTTTCTTGATATTCAATGACAGCAAATTTAAAGAATAAACTGCTTGTCAGATATTTGTCCGCTTTAGGGGTATTCTTGCCAGTTGAACAGACTTATAATTACATTAAAAAATAGGGAAAGATGACATTAAATTCGTTGTCTTTTGTTTTTAAACATCTTAGGTCAAATAGTTATTAAGTATTATACGTTGTGAGACGAAGACTATTTTAATAAGGACGTCCCCGATTATGATTAAATTTGGTTGACTTTTTTCACACTTGATAAAGAATATCTATTCGTAATTTTTCGATTCCATTCCAAGAAGACCTTAAAGAATTTGCTGTCAATTTTTTAAAACTTCTCAAGTAGAAAAATATTTTTTCTTTATTCGTTCATATTATATTCCGCTTCAGTAGAGTTATCTACAGTGAGTTCCAGTTATTTATTTATACGTGGCTTTTAAAAAGTCTAAATCTAAGTGTTCTCATTCATTTATTTGCCTAATAAAGACAAATAAAAATACTTTGGTAAAGCTATTTATAATTTCTAAGTTCTCCTTTTTATTAGACATCAATCAAGGACAAAAGGTGTAAATCATTTCAATCGGACATATGATTTAAGTTTCCCGTCTTTAACCGAAAATTGTGTATTTCTTAGTAAATTAACTTATTTGAATTCAAATAAATAATAGCACCAAACATAATTAAATAATTCCACGGCGATCAATTTTTATTTGTCACCAACTTGAATATATATTTTAAATATGTGTATTGAATGTTCCCTTGTCTTATAATTCACTGATCCGAATAGACAGTCACACCTGGCAAGGTGTGCCCGAGAGGCGTGGTTAAATACCGAAGTGCAAATAACAATTTGCCTTTCAACAAGCCATCTACGAGTATTGCCACAGAACCGTGAATACACACATCGTATCAACCAAGTCATAGCAGAGATAGTAAAAGGTCAATAAGAGTACACCAACATATTGTCTTTACAGATTATTGTACTTTACTTTGTTCACCTTATCAGTCCGAAAATATATTAATTAAAAATAAATTTATAACTTTTTGTGTTGTCTACAAAAATAATTCGAATATATACGTTTAATATAGAAAATTATCTCATGAATATGTACAATTGAACGTCTGTGCGTTTTATCTTCTTATTATCGGATGGTTATTTAGATAAAGCATAAGTCATCGGCGGGCTTACGATTACGTTAAAATATGATTAAAAACCAAGACTTTTAAAGATTGTATTTTAAATCCCGGCATGCAAAAACCAGGAGAAAACGTCACGACCTACAGGAAGTAGTTAATATTTTTTCATTAAATATTGATATTTCCTTTATTACTGCACATATAGCGATAAAACTTTATGAATATATAAATTATGTCATAATGAACATATCTAAACCATAAGTAAAAAATCGTGAATTTTCCCTTTAATTAACTTAAATTAAATATATATATATATTCAACATGTTCAATTTTAATAAGGTACAGTTAAAGCAATGTTTTAACTTTCCTCTGGATTAAGTTCTACAGTGGCGGATCCAGAACTTTTCCTAAGGGGGAGCCCTCTGACTGACCTAAGAGGGGGCCCGCTCCAGTCATGCTTCAATGATTCCCTTTATAATCAACCAAATTTTTTCCACGAAAAAGGGGGGGGGGGGGGGGGGGGGGGGGGGGGGGCTGGATCCACCTATGTTCTAGTTTGAAAGATCAGTTAAAACATTAATGCTTTAAAACATTCTTTATTTTTGTCTAAGTTTTCATTTAACTCCTGTGTAAAATTCAAGTAATTCAACTTTATTTCTATTAAGTTTACAAACAGAAACCCATAAAACATCATATCTTTTAATATATTTTTCTGAATGGTACGACTTTCCAGAAGTTCAAGTTAACTTTTTTGGTGTTCCAATGCCGTGGTACGAGTTAACTTGCTTCCGTATCTTATCACCGTAATTCTAGGAGGAACCCTAAACTGGACCCCTGTTGTGTTCACTTATCGCTACACTGACCTTCGGTGCGAAGCTATATATAGAACGGCGGACCAGTTTAGGAGGAACCCCATTTCTTACTCTTTAATTATTGAAGTTCCTTTGGGTCAGAGGGCATGACTCCTTTCCGTACACACTCCTCTGTTTACATTGAGATCGTTCTTAATATAATACGACGTTAATCGGCATTAACGAGTTAATTCTTCTTGACGAATACTTCGAAAAGGGAGACAACTCGAAACGATAATATGGAAGATTCCAGTTCTGCTGAAGGGGTGTTATAGGTTATTTTTACGATGAAACATTTATTTTAATTCAAATTATGCATATGATTTAAAATAATGCAACAACAATAGCCCTCCATATGCAGACAGACATAGAAAGAATCCCATGAGTTTCAAATTAATCAATGAAGCGGAGAATCAATCAATCTGATACCCCTTGAAATCAGGAAAACTACACGCATGTGGGGTCTCACTAATTAGCGACAAAAAGCGTCAAAAAGCGACAAGAAGAAAAATAATAAGTGACAAAAAGCAACAAGAAGCTATTTAGCGACAAGAATACATTTTGTTATCACATTCATCAAAATATTTGTTTAGGATTATATTGAAAGATGAAGAAATAAAAAAATTTCGAGGAAGAGATTGTGTACTTTTTATTATCATATTGATAGATGAAGAAATTAAACATGTGTAAGAGCAAAGGAAATGTAAACACTATAAAATGAAAATAAAAACAAAGATTTGTCACCTTCCTTTTGAAGGATTTAATAAAACAAAAACATGAAATATTATTTCCTTCCTAACTGTACAATTAATTTTTCCTGATAGGACCAACATTAGCTGTGGCTTCACTCTAAGGTAATACACAATTAAGAGCAACAAATGAGATTAACTAGGTGTGTGTCTTTTGTTTTATTGCTACAATAACATCCATTAACACCTTCATCAATTACATGCACCAGAATATACAATTATTGTACCGAATAGTGAACACCTGTTGAAAACTCAAGATTGTCATCGGTTTCCTTTAATCTTCAATCTATATGCATAAACATGATAAATATCGTTAAATGAGACAATACACTAAATAAAATGATGAAAAATATTCACATTTTAATTATGTTTTCCTCTTGTTTGATTTCAGTTCTTAATTCGTATTTCACAATTTGTGTATGTATTTTCTGGACAATTATGCACAAATAATGCATTTTGCAAGTTAATTATATATTGTACAAAAATAGTTTTAAAAACAAATAAAAAGACAAAATATATTTTTGTTCTAAAACACCAGTAAAAGTAATACCATTTAACCACAGGGTAAAGCTGGGAACAGTATATATATATGTTCCTGGGTAAAGGTAATACTTCCTGTGATACCTTATAAAATATCATGTAAATAAATGTAGCAACTGAATTAGATTTACAAGTTTCATTTTTTCCCCTATCAAAATTAACTTTCCTGTCTTTGAAATTGTTTTCTTTTGTATATTTTTTTAATATTTATTTCGAATAAGTAATATAAAAAAAATGTTTTCTTGTCGCTAAATAGTTTCTTGTTGCTAATATTATTCTTCTTGACGCTTCTTGACGCTTTTTGTCTCTACAATTCTTTTTGTCTCTAATTAGTGAGACCACGCATGGGCATTAATACATAAACAAACCGACTTGTGATTTGGAACAAGAACGTTTATTAAATGATATGATGAATGGTTCTCCATTTCTTTATGAGAGTACAGTATCAAATATCAGTTTTATAACGGTAAAATATAGAAATACTCCACTTCAGTTCTTGTGACAGATATAGAATTATCGATCAGCATTCAGAGAACTCTCGCAAGTTATCAAAATTTGGGAATTCCCTCTGACGTGTTTCTAAATTTATAAAAACACTAAATATAAATACTGTTTATTTCTGATTTTCCGTATTGTTAAAAACACGCATATAAGTCAAGGAAAATATCACACATGAAGATTATGAGTAAAACATTACAGGAAAGTTGTTTATGTTCAATTGTTTTGCTTGTTTTTACCTTTTAAAGCAAGACAATCATAAGAATCTGAGATGTTGCTGAATGTTTAGAATAAAACGAATGATGTGAGGGAGTGTATCATAGGGTCAACGGTAAAAGTCTACAGATTGCTTGACAGCAATCGTATCCAAAAAATTTAAACTGTTAGATAAACTGTTACCACTGCCACATTGTATTGGATTTTGACACTATAATTGATGTACAAAATATTTTCTGCTTTTTCATCTTTTATATATATATATCTGAGACTACTTTTTAATATAGTACTATTCTCAGCATATATCTTTTGGTTTTCAATTCTAGTGTTTATATTTATTCACCATGCATAGATGTATTTTCTAGTTTAAAATAGCCAAAACCCGGGATTACCCTTATCCGCTTCCGGAATCGGATCCGATATTGTAATCTCGCGGCAGCCATTTTATTTTCAATGTTGTTTTTGACAGAGAGTGAGATACAATTTTACTCGGATTTACACATTTAATGTGACATTATTGATCGGCGATTTTCTGTATAAAGCTAGCGGTTGAACAAATTGAACATCGCTCTCATGAATGGTAATGATAAAAATAAGTTTGAGATCGTTTATTGATCTTTATTAGGAAATTTTGATAAAAATGTTTGCAAAGTTATTTTTTTATTTTCTTTCAAGGTCCGTCAGGCATGTAGGGCGTAGCTAGTAACCAAGTAGAAAGTCCGACTGCAAAATTGGAAGGTCGCAGACCTCGGACCACCGCTAATTTGAAAACTTGCGTCCGAATTGAAAAGATACGAAATTTTCGTTTTCTAATTCAAAATTGCCGCCAACAGCGTGATCAGTTGACCTTAAATAATAGACTACTGACGTATACATACGTAGTTGACTACGTATTGACGACAAACAATATTCCTACGACTTTTGCAATTTGGGAAATCTTAACTACTTGTCTTTAGAGATTTTCGGTGATTAAATATTTCATACATTTGTTCTTTGACATCTTAGATAAAAGCTCAGGGGAGAATAAACTACATAAGGATTTCTAATGTGCTCTACTTCCTATGTGCAACTTCAAAACTTTTGGGAAAATCGACGATCATTTAAGGTTTTTCTGGTCATATTTTTTGTAATCCAGAATGAAAAGTATGAAAAAGCTGTCCGATAAGTTATAAATAATATAGTAGCCAGCTAGATGATAACAATGGCACATATTTCAGCATTTATTGGGTAGCACACAAATCCAGGGTGCTCGCATAAGGCAGCTTAACTGCCTAAAAAATGATACTAATTCACAAAACTAATCATGATCCTTATGGTGCTCTAGATTCTACTTTCACTTTTAGTATCTGATTTTTTGCCTTCAACCACTACTTTATGTAAGACTTATCCAATAGTTTGCTTTATGTCTGATACCATAATACTGTTCTTAATGTAGGGGTATATGTAGGCTGTGGTAAAACATGTCAAAAGCTTTGAAAAAAAATATTTTAAGATACCATGTTTAAGTTAATAGAATAAAGTTTTCTTTCTGATCTTGTCTTCATCTTACCTAGATTCAAGGAGCTATGTTTCAAATGATCTTTTACTCCTAAAGTCATCTTGAAGTGGGTATAAGATGTAAGATAACTGCATATGGCGTGCATGCATCTTTCTTAAAATCATATGGAGCTTTACTTATATATTTATTTTCTTGGTGTCTCATATAATTTGCATTATAATATGTTTTAGGTATATGATTTAAAAAGCTTGTTAATACTGATCTCATTTTTGAATCTGTACATTGACTTTTCAGAAAAATTTGATTTTATCTGTGAAATTTTTATTTTGTGAGGGTGAAGGTGGATTTACAGAATCCATTTTCAAGTAAGAAAATAGATGACATTTGAAAAATATTTGACTGCCATTATGATCAGGTTAACTCAAATAAACAATAAAACAACCACCGTCTCCTTTTGTTTCTTTTTTTAGTAAAATGAAACAGGAAGCAAAACCATGTGCCTAAAATGATGGGACTGTTTACATTTTGTAACACTTTTTGAACTTCTTTATGACAACTAAAATGCAACAGACATCTGCTTTGTTTTGGTTGGGGGGAGATATCTTCGCAATTTTAAGCCGAAAGTCTTAATCAATGACACATGAACCTACCCATCCATGTTAAATTTTAGATTTTCACGCTTTCTTTATTTCATTCAGGTTCAAAATGGCGGTAAAAGTTTTTACATTATTTTCGCATTTAAAGATAAATGATAGCAGTTATTCATTACAAACAATAAGAAAATTAAAAATAATCAGTAAAATTAATGGCATAATTACTTTATTAAATTAATTATTGGATTTACCTTAAAAACATTATAATGCACAATAAACTGGATTCAAACTATTAGACAGGACAAAGGAAGAGAGTCAGAGTTATTGGAACCAGTCTTGAGCTATTTTACTTCCGTTTTCAGTTTCCAACCAAGCTATCACACGTCAACCTTAATTCATCTTGAAATGTCTGTACTTTTGTTAAGCTTTGTTATCTGTTCGTGTGCTAATGGCATGGAAACAATTGTTAAAACGAAGCATTTTGACATTCCATCACAAGAAACTCCTTTGCCTCCAAGTGAGAAGTTTTTGGACATTTTCCCACTAACACTGGATAACTTTACAGAGAGTGTCATGAAAAATAAGGATCCTTGGGTAGTAATTTTCCATGAAGGATCAATACCAAGAGCATGGAAGACAATGGCAGCATCTTTGAGAGGATCAGCCTGGTTTGGAATGGTTGACATCAATTCTGAAGAAAAGCTTGTAAAGAAAATAGTATGTTCACTGAAAGAGTTAAAGTTGATACTATTAATAGATTAATCTGGGTTTATTTGCGCCAATTCACAGTCACGCCAATTCACAGTCACGCCCAAATCATGTTCCCTTTCGCACCATACACCTTCGCACTCAAAGTCCATTTGAACTCTACAGGCGTTCCAGGGGTTGGAACACCCCCCTTTTATTTGGACAATAAATGCATTTGAATGGGAACATTTAGTTTGAACCCCCCTTATATAATGGCTGGATCGGCCCCAGATACCTATAATTACCACCCAGTACACACTGTTATGATTTCATTAACCAGTATGAAAAAGATAAACATTCTGACAACCTTTTTTGTTGAGCCTTCAACTTTAGTTGAAAAAGCGAGGCAAAGTGATCCTACAATCCTTCGTCGGTGTAGGCGGTGACGGAGGCGTCCACAAATATTCTCTCTGTGGTTAAAGTTTTTGAAATTTTAATAACTTTCTTAAACTATGCTGGATTTTTAGAAACTACACTTGGACAGAAGCTTGTTTATGATCATAAGATAGTATCAAGGACATTGGGTGTGAATGTGTAGGGTGCAAAAGTGTATTGGGAGCAAACAGACCTGATACCTTATTATTAGAGGTTCTCATGGGTAGGGGGCCAGGATCCCAATTATTGTTTTGTCATTTAAAAGTTGCCTCACATGCAAAACTGACATTATTGTAATCAATATTAGTCGGTAACCTTACCACCTTTTACTACATATAAAAAAGAAGATGTGGTGTGATTGCCAATGAGACAACTATTCAATATGTATATATATTTATCATTGGCTTTAAATTGTCAGAATGGTTTGAATTTCAAATGTTTATTTTTCATAATTGCTGTTTTAAAAAGAATCATTCTACATGTGTATTAAATAAAATTTAATGTTATTAGTGAGCTTGGTTGTGGTGTTTTGGTACTGTATTACTTTTGCAATATGAAATGCAACACACTATTATATTCATGTCTAGTTGTTACATGTTCAATATAGAGAATCAAGGGTGCCCCCCCCCCCTTTTAGTGGAAAAAAAATTGTTGGTTATATAGGGAATCACTGAAGGATCACTGCAGTGGGCCCGATCTTAAGGCAGTCAGTTGGCCCTCCCCCTTTATGAACATTTCTGGATCAGCCACTACTATTAAAGAATTTAATGATCATATAATTAAGGTATTTGTAATTTGAATGTGCTCATGGTCAACCATCAGAAAAACAAAAAAAGCAGCATTCTATTTCAATAACTTCATTTTAATGCTATATAGAGCATTCTATTGTATTGGCACTCTTAAGACTTTTGGCTATATTTTGGTAAGGACAGGTAAACTCACACAATCAATAACAAATGATATCTTGATATAATTATTAAAATTCAGGACATGCTTAAAAGTCATGAAGTGTTAATTAGGTGTTATAGTTTTATTCTTTGAGACTTTGAGTAATGTTTGTCCAAAATAAGAAAATCTCAGGTTCAAATTTTCTATGTTTTTGTGCATGACTTCTAAAACAATATCTTATTTGGAATAAAGGAAAGATTTTATACTAAGACTGTAAGATGTACAGTTTGACCTTGACCTTAGACTCCCTAGGATGCCATACAAAAATTATTTCATTTATGGTTTATAAAATTTTTGTTGATAACATTTTAATCATTTCAGAAATACGAAAATAGTACAGATAATCTAGCTCGTGTTTATCCATATGGTTTACCAGCAAAGAAAAAAACCAGTTGGAAATATGTGAAAAATGCAGAACAAGCAAGATTAGCTGTAATTGAGTGTATACCAGATACTTCATTAAAGATCAAGGGTCGAGATGTCCAAGATTTCTTATTTGAGAGTTTTGCAACAAACCCCTCAAGATTTCCAGTAGTATTTTTCACAAGTAAGCATACATTGTAATTTTACTAACATTCAAAATTGTCAATGCCTGGTTTACACAGTAGTGAATGAACAGGTTGTAGTCGCCTTAGAAGATCTTGCTTTTGTCAAACATATTTTACATGAACATAACTGCTACAGATCTAGAATTTGGATTGTCACAGTGGTCATTTTTTTACAATTTTTATTAGAAAGCTTGAAGGAATAATTAATAATAATTTGAACCCTTGACCAACAAATTGGCAATTGATTGTGAGTAGTGACTAGTGAGGCATTGATATATTTTTTTAATTATTTCTTCATGAGATACTATGCAATACAAATATGGACAGTTTAAATAAGATATTTTAGTATACAATATATGTGTTCTAGCTCCCAAATCAACTGTGTCTTTTCAATAGTTTTAGAAATAGTATTGTATTAAGATTATTTTAACTAATTTATATATTTTACCAGTTAACATAATACAAGTATCACAGTACTTTCAATCTTTGCCACTGTTTGACTGTGGACACATATGCAAATTATAAAATATCCTTATTTTTTTTTTAAGTTACTTGTTACAAGGCTTTTATTCTCTCTGCATGTTAAAAAGTCTTAAAAAAGTTCTATTGATGGAGTTAAACATACTTTAAGTTTTTTCTGAATTTTTATCTATGATCTGTTTTGAAGTAAATCCAGATTATCTCCCCTTCCCAATGTCAATTAAATGTTCATATCCTGTAGTATTTACCACAAACACATGATGTAAAGACACCTACAAGTTACAACCAATAATTCAATTATTTAGGCCCTTTCAATGTGATCTGTATTAAGTCTAGTTACACAGAGATAATATTATTATTTATTTTCAGATGAAGAAGAATCACCATCTTTTATCAGAGCAATTTATGTGCGATTTCAGAAATATTTCAACTTTGCTAGATTTGTTTTGCCAACTGTTGAAGACATGAGAGCCATTGGACTACAAGAAGAGATTATTGACATGCCTTCATTGTATATTTTAGTAACTCCAGACGCAGGTCCAACAGAGAAAATAAATTTTAATGCTATAGAATATAGACCACAAATAATGGGATCAATGAATTATCCCAATATTTTACAGTTTTTGTTTATGGTTAATCATCAGTTTAGACATCAGTTACAAGGGGATAATAAATCTAATAATCTTACTATCATGAACATGCAAGATGTTGTGGAAATTGAACAAAAAAGATTTGAAATTATTGTAAAAGGTAAAAAACAGCCTGGTAGAAAACAGCCTAAAGCTCCAAAGAAGAAAGAAAAGGTTAAGGTACCAGATATTGAAAAAACTGCAACTCAACATACCAGTATTAAAGATGAGTTGTAACTCTGCATGATGCTAACCTTATTTGTCGCGAACATTGTAGTGTTAATACAGATGTGGTGATCACGTAAAATAATTTTTAAAAGTGTAATGTTATAATGAGCCATTATTTAAATTAATAATACTATAAACTTGGAGACAGTTACACTTAAATGTTTGGAATAAAAACTAACAGTTCAAGTGTAGTTTTTGAGTTATGGTTTTTGAGAGTAACTGAGGAATGTTGATGCCATAAATTTTATTTATGAGGATTTTTTTCTTAACTTTATAATTACCTTCAATGTCTTTTATTCACTGCAATTACTGACCATGAGATGGGCCGTTTATAATAGCCAGTGAAGGTCAATTAAAGCTCCCATCATTAAACTCTACAATAGACTTTTTGAATAAGCTTGTAGAAGAATGAATGTTGGCCAAGAAAAAGAGGATATCTGTTTCATATAATTGATTTTTCAACCCAAAGCCTTCAAACTGAGTTGTGAAATTCACTTTATGTTCAAATTTTTGAGAATTTTTGCACATTTTCTAGATGGTAGAACATTACTAATTTCTACAACATACAAGATGGAGTATACCTATTTTGTGTAATCAACTACTCAGATAAAAAAAATAAAAATTAAGCAGTAGATTTTTTTTAAAGTTTGATTTGCATATATGCATTAATAATGTGCAACTAACTTTGTGTACACATCTAAATATTTTGTACTGATTGTCCAGAAAGTGACACTTGGTCAGTTTTCAGAAGCTTTGTTGAACATATGAAATGTAAAGATTATATGAGATAAACTCCTCGTTTGTTAGAATTAATTGTAAAATGTGTCAAATCATCAGAAAAGTAAAGCAAGGAAATTTTTTAATGCAAGTAATTTAAACATGATATGAAATACTTGCAGAATATTATTTACTGAGAATTCATGTTAAAGAACAATATCCCCTTAAATTTTTGCTTATTACCTTGACAATATATCTTTTATAGTGATCTGTTAACTTTTTAAAAAGATTTGGCAACCAGTCAGACACTATAGACTGAGGCATCATTTATACAGAAAGTTATGTTAAATGTGAAATATATGTAAATCTTAATGACGCTGCTCAAACAAAAATGTTTTTTAATGACATCATCTCTGTCATTGTAACCTTCATGGTTATAAAAAAATCCACTGTCAATTAAAGGGAGATAATTCCAGCCAGACAATCTGTATTTTGTAATGAATGTTTGATTTATCAATTCATATTATGAATTAAAGATGTTCTTGAAACTTATGTTCACCTATTTTTAAAGTAAGGTATCTTGGAGTTAAGTATATGTGAATTCTGAAAACTGATCAAAATTTCTTTCACATATATCCTTATATTTTAGATAAATGGCCTTTGTCATAGTTTGTTATTAGCTGTGCATTTATTTACCAGTATTTTATACAAAGACTTTGGTATTTTTGATTAATATTGAACTTTTTATGATAGAATCTAAACAAATGCAACTAATTAAATACTGCATAATTAAATGTCAGAGAAAACTTTGTGAATATTCATAGTCCGTCCAATTTTTTGTGTGTTTGTATATCTGTATATTTTGTGTGATTTTGTATATTTGTATGTTCATAATGTCCACATGATTTTCTTTTTATGCAAATTGTTATTAGTTATTTTTTTTATTTTTGTAAAAAATCTTTGCTCCTAAAAGGCAATAGACATCTGTTGTTACATAGTATATATTTCTAATTTTAATAAAAAAATATATTTTTGAATTCTTTGTCTATAAGTTTTCCACTTGTGTGCTGCATATTTTCAATATAGTTCTGGAGTGTCTATTTAAAATCCTGTTCATTAGTAAAGGAGAACCTAGTAAATTGAGGTATTACAAAATCAATATCCCAATGTTGTGTAAGAATAAGTATATTTGATATATGGTATCATTGCAAGGTTTAGAAGGTTCACCTGACCTTGACTTTGACCTCATTTCATTATTCATAGATCACTGATCAAGGGCGAAATTTTGTAGTCAATATAAAAAAGAAAATGTGGTATGATTGCCAATGAAACAACTCTCCACAAGAGACCAAATGACACAGAAATTAACAATAATTGGTCAATGTACAGCCTTCAACAATGAGCAAAGCCCATACCACATAGTGAGCTATAAAAGGCCCTGAAATGATAAATGTAAAACAAAAGTCTGTATCTCAGATGCTATAAGCAATGTAAACTTTATTTGGTATATGGAAGGATTGTAAGGTAAACATCTGTCTGACCGGTTTCATCTGCTCATGACATTTTTTTTTTATGACTAATTGGAAAATATTCAGTTTTTGTGGTTTGGTCTATTTATTTTTTTTAATACGATAAGGTCACTACATTTGTTGTATTGAAATATTGTAGGTGTACAGGTTTGTTGGCAGGGTTCATCTGACATTGATCCCATTTTCATTGGTAAATGTTACGTTTTCATTGTTATGTCTTTCTGTTATACTTTTATTGTCTGGCAGGGTTCATCTGACCTTGACCTAATTTGTGTGGTTTATTGGTAAATGTTCACTTTTTGTAATAAAGTGTGTTTGACAGATGCTATAAGTAATAAGTTAACTATATTTGTTGTTGGTATGGTTAAAAAGTGTCTGTTTGGCCTGGTTCATTGAACTTGATTTATTGTCGAGCCTGCAACTTTTGTTGCAAAAAGTTTGACATAGGGGTATTGATCTGGCGGCTACGGCGGCGACATTAGTTAACTTCTTAAAAGCTTTATATTTTAGAAGGTAGGAGACCTGGATGCTTCATACTTCGTATATGGATGCCTTATGCTACGAAGTAAATGTCAGTCACATGTCCAATGTCCTTGACCTCATTTTCATGGTTCATTGACTACTTGAAAAAAAAGTTAAGATTTTTTGTTATGTTAATTTCCTCGTTTATTATAAGTACTGTAAATTCAGAAATTAATGCGAGGTTTTTATTATTGCGAAAAATGCGACTGAGTTGTAAACGCAATAATTTAAACTCGCATTTTGAAATATTTAATATGAATTTAACAGGATTTTTCTGAAAATCGTAAAAATTAAAATCGCATTTAAGTCTAAAATGACAATATCGCAATAATAAATACATTTACAGTAATAGGATAAATATATTTGGTATGTGCGTAGCTTGCAAGGTCCTCATGCCCTTCAGACAGTTTTCACCTGACCTTGACCTCATTTCATGGATCAGTGAAGAAGTTTAAGTTTTGGTGGTCAAGTCAATATCTAAGATACTATTAGCAGTAGGTCTTGTATGTTCAGTGTATGGAAGCACTGTAAGGTGTACATGTCCAACTGGTAGGTGTCATCTGACCTTGATCTCATTTTCATGGTTCAGTGGTTTTAGTTAAGGTTTTGACTTTCAGTCTTTTTTTCTAATACTATATGCAATAGGTCAACTATATTTGGTATATATGTCAGTCCTGCAGGTTTTATTTGACCGTGACCTCATTTCACAGTTCATTGCTCAGGGTTAAGTGTTTGTGTTTTTTGTCTGTTTTTCTTAAACTATAAGCACTAGGTCAACTATATTTGTTATATGGAAGATTTGTTAGTTGTACATGCCTGTCTGGCATGGTTCATTTTCATGGTTCAAAGGTCAATGTTTTGTTTTTCTTGTTTATGTAAAGTTTATGTGACAGTTGTAATAAAGCTTTATATTAAGGACTATCAACATGATATCATTGATTAGTAAATAAGGCGAGGCATTTCAGTGTGTGCACTCTTGTTCATAAGAATCATTGATATAAAGGTTAAGTTTAAGTGAAATCTATAGTAAAACCTTAATATAACAGACTTTCAATATACATGTACTATCAATCATGAAAGTAAAGCAGGTGAGACATTTCAGTGTCTGCTCTTGAATGGCACTGCATAGATTGAAGCGCATATCCATGAAACAATAGCCAAACAATCAGAACCATGAATATGAAGAAATAAACCTATGGTGTCATTTTTTTTTATTTGGTTTCGACACTGGTGTATAAAAATATTGTAAATATAACAACTAGAGGCTCTAAAGAGCCTGTGTCGCTCACCTTGGTCTATGTGAATATTAAATAAAGTACACAGATGGATTCATGACAAAATTGTGTTTAAGTGATGGTGATGTGTTTGTAGATCTTACTTTACTGAACATTCTTGCTGCTTACAATTATCTCTATCTATAATGAACTTGGCCCAGTAGTTACAGTGGAAAATGTTTGTAAAATTTTTATAAAAATTGAATATAAAGGGCAATAACTCCTTAGGGATCAATTGACCATTTTGGTCATGATTACTTATTTTTAGGTCTTACTTTGCTGAACATTATTGCTGTTTACAGTTTATCTCTGTGTCCGTTTCATCTGAAAATTTCAGGGCAGATAGATCTTGACCTTATAATCAATTTATTCATGTCAGATTTGCTCTAAATGCTTTGGTTTTTGAGATATAAGCCAAAAACTGCATTTTACCCCCTATGTTTTATGTTTAGCCATGGCTGACCATCTTTGTTGGTTTGGGGTGTCACCGGACACATTTTTTAAACACGATACCCCAATATGGATTGTGGCTAAGTTTGGTTTTATTTGGCCAAGTAGTTGCAGAGAAGATTTTTGTAAAAGATTACAAAGATTTCCGAAAAATGGTTAAAAATTGACTATAAAGGGCAATAACTCCTTAAGGGGTCAATTGACTATTTTGGTCATGATAACTTATTTGTAGATCTTACTTTGCTGAACATTTTTGCTGTTTACAGTTTATCTCTATCTATGATAGTATTTAAGATAATAACCAAAAACAACAAAATTTCTTTAAAATTACCAATTCAGGGGCAGCAACCCAACAACCTGTTGTCCAATTCATCTGACAATTTCAGAGCAGATAGATCTTCACTTGATAAACAAGTGAATCCCTGTCAGATTTGCTCTAAATGCTTTGGTTTTTGAGTTATAAGCCAAAATCTGCAATTTACCCCTATGATCTATTTTTAGCCATGGTGGCCATCATGGTTGGTTGGCAGGGTCGCCAAACTAAACGCTAAACAAGATACCCCAATGATGATTGAGGTCAAGTTTGGTTTAATTTGGCCCAGTAGTTTCAGAGGAGAAGATTTTTGTAAAAGTTAACTATGACGACATATGACATCAAGTGATGAGAAAAGCTCACTTGACCCTTTGGTCCAGGTGAGCTAAAAATAAGATGTTGAATGAGTTTATCTCACTGTGACCTTCTTTTCTGTCAACTATTTTGTGTGAAAAATTAGATTGGTCTGGCAGGGTTCATATGACCTTGGCTATATTTTCATTGTTTATTGAAATTGGTCAAGATTCAATGTATTGTATATAAGTTTTCATGCATAAAAAATAGGAAATGTGGTGATTGTCAATGACAAATATAAGTTGCCATACAACCTTCAACAATGGGTAAAACCATTACAGCATAGCAAGCTATAAAAGGTTTGTTTCTTTGATATACATGTATAAGCAATACATATACTATATTTTGGACTGAGTTTTATTCTTCTAGTAGAGTGCTTGCCTGGAGCACTTAAGTTCATGATTTAAAAACCTGGCAGGGTCAAACCAAAGACTTGAAAATGAATACATATATTTGCTGTTGCATTGCTAGGCACACAGCTTGTAGGAGTGAGCAGAGACGGGTCAGCTCATAGTGACAATGGGAAGAGTAAGCCAGTCTTCCTGCAGAATTAAGGTGTGGTAGAACATTTAAAATCTAGGTCTAATGTGTCAGTCTAGTATGAAACAGGATTCTTATTCACTTAACATATATATATATTCATTTTCTGTAATTTATATTAAACCTGAACTTTGTGCTTACTGGTATGTTCACAGAAGGAGAAACTTAGCATCACACAATAACCTATGCTCACATGAACATGGATAATTATTCCTATGGTGCTATGATCAGTAATTCCATAAAAAATTGGGATAAATAATTGCTACAGGTCATTATGTGC
This sequence comes from Mytilus edulis, assembly GCA_019925275.1. Lineage (NCBI taxonomy): Eukaryota > Metazoa > Mollusca > Bivalvia > Mytilida > Mytilidae > Mytilus > Mytilus edulis. Next base: position 137,320,295 of record CM034349.1, read on the forward strand.
AAGAATATAAATTACATGTGATTTGTAAACAGATTGTTGATGAGTAATGAAACCTGATACAGAATTTCAGGAAGTTCAGAACTGTGTTTAAGATCTACTTTGAAGATAAAGACATAAAATGCAAAATAAGATACAATATTATGTACAATTTATTTACAATATGAACAACCACACTGAAACATAAATATCACAGTTTATAATATCATTACGTCGATTCCTTTGTTTGACTGGTAGCTTCCTGATCAATACTGGTATCTGAATCACCCCCAAAAAGTTTGTATTTAATATCCATTCTCCAGCGAATACCTGCTACTTTCATTCTGTCATAGAACGCTCCAAATGAATCCAAGGCAGGGCGAACATCCAGTAATGTAAACTGATAGTTTTCTTGTACTTTTCCACCATCGTAATAATCAATTATATATCTCACATCTTTACCACATCTATCTACTATCCAATCATGGCGATCAAAGGGCAGATCATATCTACAATAATAAGTATTCCATTCAACAATTGCACTTAATGAGCTTTCTACTCCTAGCAAGTAGAATGTGAAGTATAAGTTGTATTTGGTCCTTGATTAAAGATTAACTGTTAAATATATTTTTCATGACAGAGCCAGTAATATTTCTTACTTCTGATTTTGTAAGGTTTACCATCCCAACTAATAATTTTAAATATATCTCAAATGAAACAATAACATTTTTTCTTGCATTTTTTAAAAATCTTTTCTTAAGAGCTGCTTTATCAATACTAGGTATTGAAGTCTCATTTTCTCCAGCAAACCTCCTTTCTAGAGCAAGTGTTTATTTTCAGTAACTCTCAAATGATGAGATTGCTCCAGAAATCCTTTAAACTAGAACAAAATGCTAATATTTAGTAACTGTTCAGTGCCTTATGTCTGTATTAAGCCTCTTAACTAGATTAAAAGGGTAATTTTCAGTAACTTACAATAGTTGAAATTTCATTGAAATAAGGACTAGTAAATTGAAAGACTACTTGTAAACATAGTACGGTTTTCATTGTAAACCATATGTATAATCTTACCCTAGCCAGTTCCTGATTCTAGCTCTAGGTGAATACTCTGTTGCTTTTCCACCAAACTTTTTTAATTTTGGTTCAGAACATTGACTGAAATAAAGATCAGAAATAAACGTTTTAATTTCATTTATGCCGTGGATGATCACTTTGTATGATACTATCATCAGCTTAAAGTTTAATAGACAATGGACATAAAATTGGAAGTTAAGAGTTATATAAACATGAATAAGCTTAGGTTTGATAATATTATTTGAATCGAAAGTCTTCAAGATATCTTTGTATTTTTATTAAGTGTGGTGAAGATATTGAGTTCAAGCTGCAAGTTTTTACAGGTGTGAAATTTTCTTTTGAATGAAAAAAAATAGATTGTTTGATATACGGTACCTTTGGACTGTAGTGTAGAATTAGTCAAGCAAAATTTGACTCTTAAAAATTCGACTGAAGTAAATTAATATAAATAACTATGTTTCAACATCAAGAATTCAGCTAGTTTTGACAGATGATGAATTTCAAGTCAGCAGAGTTCTAAATAACAAAAGTAGCCTACAATTCTTATACCTTTATAATATAAGCCTGTTTATGGCATAAAACTATTTTCTTAAACTTGAGACAAATCATGTGTGGCTGTTTGTCTTTTTAAAGTAATCTCTATAATATAAGATGGCTATTATTATAATTTGTAGTGTTTGGTTGCTGTTTCACTGTTAGATGTTACCTAGCATCTTGTCCATAATTTTATACCTCAGCTGATTTTAACGACACACATCTTATAAAACTGGCAATAAATGTTATAATCTACCTCTTTGATGCATGTATTTTTTTCAAGTTAAAATCTTGTAAACCATATTAATTTTTTCTGAACATAACAATCATCAGAACACAGTTATTTTTTCTTTCTTTAAATTGCACTAATTTTAAGCTTGATTTACTTCTTTCACTTACTCTTACTTGACCAGGGACCAGAATATCTTAACAGAGAGAAGGGTGAAAAATTATATTCTCTGGAACGAAAAGTTACTACCGGTAATTTGAAAATGAACTCTTAGAACTGATCATACAGGAAGGTTGTTAACTTATTGTTGCTGATGTAATAGTATTCTGTAATGGCTATTTTTGTTAAGTTGTTCTGTTTGGTTTCTGTCTCACTGATGTTGACCACAAAGCTCATTGATTATTTATGATACTTAAGTAGGTTTCATAAAATGATGTGATGAATGCATTATGTTACCTTGCATGTAATGCCTCCCATTTTAATACTTCCAGCCACGCCTGTTCATTGTTGGCGTTGTGTATTTGTATAATGTGATTCATGTCTTCTGCTGCCACATCTTCTTCCTTCCATCTCCAACCTACAACATCAAGTCTTTAAAATGATAACATGTAAAACAGGTTTAACCCAAACACAGTGTGTCTGTACCAAGTCAGTCTAGACTAATTGTTGTTTAATAATGTTTGACCTGGCTTGCAAGGATTTGAGTGGTAATCAGTTATGTGATCTGTTTGTACTATTTTGTACTATCCAATTAGTTTTGGTAATTCCTGTTACCCTAATTACATATTACATGCCCACTTTTCCTATGTTCATACTGTTTTAAGCATGGCATTTTATCAGATTTGCTGTGAAGGATAAACCTAATTCTCACCTGTTCAAATTGCTGATCTTACTCCTTCAAAGCATGGCATTCCAGAACATTTGCTGTGAAGGATACACTCAGTTATCAACTTTTTAGATCTATTAGACTATTACCCTTTCTAAGCATGGCATTCTAAAACATTTGCTTAAAAAGAATTTACCCAATTCTCATCTATTTAGATCTCTTCCCTTTCCTTAGCATGGCATTCAAAAACATTTGCTGAGAAGGATTTACCCAATTTCTCATCTATTTAGATCTCTTACCTTTCCTTAGCATGGCATTCCAAAACATTTGCTGTGAAGGATAAACCCAATTCTCATCTGTTCCCGCTTTTGGTATATTTGATATCACTCTGTTTGTGGCTAAAGGAAATGGCTGATCTGGTGATGGTCTCTGGTTTGGTGGTGGCATCTGAAATCATTTAAGTACAGAACTTATTTCATGACAAAGTTTTACTCTTCATTTCAGACATTATCTTTTCAAAATCATTCCCTACATTTTAAATTTTCTCTATAATGTGTATATTTGACATATCAGTTCAATCGTTCAATGACCTTGAGATACTCATTCATAAAAAGCATATGACACAGGGTTATGATTGGAACTGTCCAAAACAAGTCATGACTTTGATGATATTTTTGTATTTAACTATGTTACAAATATGGGTGTGCACTCAAAAGAATTTGAGAATATCTTATTAAACCATTTATGTGTGTGTTATTAAATCAGAAGATAATAATATAAAGACAGATCATTACAGGATTTCTTCAATACAATCTCGCAACCCATATCAGACCTTCTGATTTGGCCTGGGTCTAATAACTGGGTAAATATTGAGATCTGTATCTTTACACTAAAGTAAAGAATTTGGTCTCTCGAAATCAGTCCTGTTTATAAAGTTTTTATTACCATATTCAATGGATCAATATCATTTTGTGATTCTTTGTGCATTGGACATTCGCTAGGGTAAGACTTTGTCTCCTCCTGGTGCATAGGACATTCACTAGGGTAAGACTGTTTCTGCTCCTGGTGCATAGGACATTCACTAGGATATGCATTCATGTTTTTACCCTGATCCATTGGACTACAATTAGCTGCTCCCATTACTGAAAAAAACAATGTAAAGGCTACAAATGTATGCATGACACATAAAAACAGATAAAAGACAATTAAAAAACTTTTGAGAGCATGCTCACACACACCTATGCCATGCTTTACTTTTTTTCTTGGCAAACCAAATCTCATCAGTTCTCCTTAGTTCAAAGACTCATAATTCCTAAACTTGTCATCTGATAAAAATTTCTTGTGGAAATACAACATATACAATATTGAGAATTTATGATCAATAACATTATATGACATGCAAATGATGTGACATATCTAAGCATGGATCTTTGATATGAAATATTTGTAACATTAAGTAAGTTTTATACCTTGACCAGAGGCATAATTTAAACAAGAATGTGTAGTTTTTGATGAAGCTGAAGTCCAATCAACTTGAAACTTAGTACGCATGTTGCTTATGATATAATCTTTCTAATTGTAAAGCCAAATTAGACTTTTGACCCCAATTTCACGGTCCATTGAACATAGAAAATGAACGTGGGAGTTTCAGGTTAAAGTTTTTGGTCAAGGTATACGTAGTTTTTGATGAAGCTGAGGTTCAATCAACTTGAAACTTAGCACACTTGTTGCTTAAGATATGATCTTTCTAATTTTAAAATAAAGCACAATTAGAGTTTTGACCCCAATTTCAGTCCAATTAACACACAAAATGAAAGTGGGAGTTTCAGGTTAAAGTTTTTGGTCAAGGTAGTTTTTGATTAAATTGAAGTCAAATCAACTTGAAACTTAATAGTACACATGTTCCCTATAGTATAATCTTTCTAATTTTACTGAAATGCCAAATTAGATTTTTACCCTATTTCACGGTCCATGGAACATGGAAAATGATTCGAGTGGGGCATCCGTGTACTTTGGACACATTCTTGTTCTTTGTTTACCCAATAGTTTGTTTCATAGTGATTGCAAAACATTTGATAAATGTTATCATTGGTACAAGGACATCTTTCGTAAATATAAATCAACACACAACATCTTATACCTTCATGGTTGGGTGCCAAGGTAAATTATGCTATAAACTGTTACATGTGTTAAGAGTTATTGAAAATTTGACCAACTCTTGAAGCTACAACACAAATAATGCATACTTTCAGTGTCAACACTTGTTTAATTTTAATGTGATGTGCAATAATCAAGTAATTTTGTATTAATAACTTAATGTTGAGAGTTCCACATCTGGCTTGAATAATAAATACACCTTTTAAAATTATCTCTATTCCTGCTTGACCTGAGGATCTGTTCGCTTAAACTTTTGACATCATACAACAATCACTTTTTCATTGAAGCAACAGATATTTTCTTTTCTGATATCAAAATTTTACGAGATCTTTTGTGATGTCCATAATGGCGGACAAATAGTGATAAGGTATATTTAGTACCTACATTTAGATAACCAATAAATAGTTGAAAACAAGCTTGTTACAGTTTTTTCTCTCCTGAAATTGGTATTTTTTAGTTGAACAGGAACCACATACATTCAAACTTTTAATTGGTTCCCAACCTAACATTAATTAATTCTAGGAGAAGAAAGTAAGAAAAGTCAAAATATCAATCAGTTTAAATTTTGACCTTGTTCCAACATTACTCTGACCTTCAAAGACTGTTTTACAGACAAGCTGGGGTCGTGGAAGGTCAGAGCTTGTCCCACATCAAAAAGTTGATATTTGCCCTTCCAAAATAGATCTGCTGCTTCATTGTTTCTGGTCACTGTGAAAACTGTCTAAATATGAGAAAATAAGGGGTGGCAGGTAGGTGAAACTTACATAAAATTAAATGAAGAAAATTATGAAAAAAATGATACCCGATTTATATAATTACAAGGCTGTCCAATGGCACCAGAAGGGACGAAGCAGCCCATCTTGGCATCTATTTTGAATGGGCAAATATCCAATTTTTTTATATCTACATGGGTAATCCGTAAAGAGTCGGTTGACTCATCATCCTCCCTGACCCTGATATGGGAGGAGCTCTGAAGTCCCACGGCCTGGCTAAACAGCCATTGGACTTCATTGAATTTCAAAGTAATACCTGACTATTTTGACCCTGACAAGGTTGTATCACAGACAGGAGTTTGAAATCCTATCAATAAGGGGATAAAAATATACCAAAAACCTATAGCAAAGTCGACTATCACAGTAGAGCTTCTCTCAAAGCTCTACTGTGATAGTCGACTTTGGTATATTTTTACCCCCTTATTGATAGGATTTCAAACTCCTGTGGTTGTATGAAAAACAAACAAATACTACTTACAATTAATTACTTCGTTAAAGGTAACACATAAATAATCTTATAACGTAGTGTGTCACAGGTAACACTTGCCTTTTATTACAAATTTATGACGACTTGGCATCATGTGTTATGTCCTTGAAAACAAACTTCAGAAATATGCCTTGAAATTTTGAAAGAAACTAACTCACCAATAATTTATAGTTCTATAAAGGCTTCTGTTCTATAGCCGGTTTTATGATGACTACCTAATCTTTTTAAGCGAGTCTGTCGTTTACATAAGCAGAATATTCACGGTAAAATATCATTCTTACGAAACATGCTTATTTTTACGCAGAGTTACTGGCCCTTTTTCAAACTGTGTAATGCTAAAACCTGGATGTACATATTTAGATATTTAATTTCAAATATTATTTATTGTGATAAAAAAAAAAACAATATATCAATCATTACCAATCCGTTAACAATTAAATAATAATTTCCGTGCGGTGAACCCTTAATTCTATACAAAACTTATAAATAAAACATTGAATATTTACTCTGGTTAACTCGGCCTGAAACGAACTCGGCCTATCACAAACTCGGACTAAAACAAACTTGGTCTATGCCGTGAAGATTGTTTTGTTTCATTTTTTTCGATTTTTTTTTACATTTTACACGAATTTTACACGAATTTTACATACCATCTTTATATCATATATCAGGGTTTTATGATAGATCCGTGTTTTTATACTTGCCCAGATTATAATAATTAAAATAACTATATTTTATACTATTTTCTATTCTCAAAACTACATCTATACATTTACGCTACAAATCTACAACTCTACTTTATGGCTACACGTGCTGTTATTGTCTATATTCCTGCATATTCATTAGATAATATGTAGGCGTGAATTGAAATTTCCAATAGAAACTGGATGATGGAAAACGTGACATAGAAAGAGAAAACAGAAAATGCAATTATGACCAGCCAGTACACACTGGATTGATGACATTAACCAGTATTAAAAAGATAAACATTTATTACAAGTGTCCTTGTTTCCCAAACTTGCTACTTATTCGATTCTTCATGACATTGTACAAATAAGTCGTACATAATGATAAATAATTTAAAAAAAGGACACAAAAATAAGAGAAAATAAAATAAAAGCCAAAAATAAGTCAACTTTTCATTGTCAACTGAAATTTGTCTGACATTTCTTTTTATATCTAATGTAACGTATTAAACTTATAAATATACATTCAATTCGGTGTTTTGCATGTGCGCCGATCTGCATTTCGTTTGCTCCGATTTATTGTGTGTCTATTTTTTTCTCTTCATTGTAATCATATATTTTATTGTATTCAAATCATTGTAATCATTTGTACAAAAAAGTAAAAATCACAAAAGCACTGAACTCCGAGGAAAATTCAAAACGGAAACTCCCCAATCTACATTCTAAGTTGATCTGTCAAACTTGACCAATACTCAACCGGCTTCCGGTCGGTGGGTGCAAGAAAAAGAGTAATTTTGTAAGATAACAAAAGAATATACAATCGACTATAAAGTATGACAGAAAAAAATAAAATAATAATAAAGCAATGTATATGAAAAAAGGGGGTCACATTTTCTTTTCGTTCATCTAGCCTGAACCAATCCTGCTTCCGTGGCGGTACCAGGGAAACAATCCTGTCTGCATAGTTCCAGTCCATCATTTGACTTACTTGGCAAACGGGGGACTGTGAAGGTTAGATATAAAGTGTTGAAAGTCCCCTCTTGAATGATACCAAGGAGAAAGACTCAGCTATAGTTGCTGGAAGTGAGTTCCACACGGTCACTGTTCTTGTGAGAGAGAAAAATGTATTTGTAGCCATTAGTCTTGGTTGAATATTGCCGGAACTTCTTGGTATGTGATGATCTTGTTCTCGATGACATGGGTGTTAAGTTAGTGTCGCATGGTATATCCACAAGATCATTAACCACTTTGTAGAGTAATGTTAGCTGTAATTTAACCCTCGGTTTTCCAATGATTCCAAGTCAAGCTCTTCTAACAGGCAACCCACTACTGGTGTTCCTATAGCGGTTGGTGGCATAACGGGCTACGCATCTCTGGACCATTTCAACCCGGGCCTTTTCACTTGCTCTTTTTGGCATGGATTCCATACATTTGCGCAGTAGTCTGGGTTGGATCAGACCATTGAAACATATATGCGTTTGTCTTGGTTTCAAATGGCAAAATCGAAAGCTGAAACACATCATACGAATGGACAACAACTATAATATTCATTTTTAACTTGTGATTATCCTGCCTGTAATGGGTGTCTTTACAGTAAAATATATTTGATTTTATTGATTTTATATTTCTTGCTTATAAAATGTTGAAAATAAATCATTCAAATAAGAATGTATTCTTCTGACGTTTCAGTATCGACATCGTTGAAATCTTGTTCAGGAATTAATTCAAAAAAATGTGACAAAAGGAGAAACTATTAATGCATTTTAAAAATATCATCATCAAACTTTAATAACTCCGTGAAAAAAATGTGTATTTACAATAAGAAGTTTTTGTTAAATTAATTATCAAATTGGTCTAGTTAGCTAAAACGTTTAGAAAATGGATTTTACCAGAAACCTATACATCCAATATCCATTTTTTTTTCTTTTCAAAATTCTTTAAAGATATGTATATTTTCAATCATTTTAACAAAGAAGCTGAAATGATTTGGTTTGCTTTTTGTTCTAAAAAAAAAGAAGGGAAAAATTCCAAATTAACAAAATTGTCAGTAAAGAAAATTTGACACGAAAAAGCAACCAATTTTTATAGAACTTTCTTATATTCACCCTTACCTTTACCTTTTTTTTTTTTAAGTTAAATTTATTTATATTGGTCCACTCAGTTCATATTTATTGAAAGTATGTGAAAAAAATTAAATGTGAAACTCTGAATATTTGTTTTTGAGATAATAGTGTTGGACTATTATACTAACGCTGGAATAATAGTCACATATATAAAAAAAAAAAAAAAAAAAAAAAAAAGGGGCAAAAATTGATGAAAATTTTGAAAATATTCAGAATTGGGTACTTTTAAGTGGTAAAAAAGAAAGTGCACCACCATATGATGTTTACTTCACCAACAATCTGTTTACAATCATATAAACCTAAAAGTCAGGTTAAGAATAAAAATATAGATCTAGAAAATTTTGGTTCCTCAGAGATGAACATACGTAATAAAACTTCTAAAAAAATTAAAATAAGGTACTGCTAATTAATTTCCAATAAAAAAAAATTAAAATACATTAACATGCTTATATCTCGTAGTAGTCTGAGTTTGTGATTGTCCTTTTTTTTTTTTTTTTACTACAGACCGAATTTAATTCGGGATGCCAAATGTGTTATAGGCCGAGTATGTTATGGGCCGAGATTTCAAGGAGTCATTTACGGGATGAAGGACCTTTTTTATATTTCCTCATTGACATTCACACTTCCGGTTACTTGTTGGCGGCAACTTCAATATGGGGAAAACAAAACAACCTAAAAAATATTCTGAAGAAAACTCTAAAGAAAACAAAAAGACCAAACAAAGGTTAATTCATGATGCTTAATCATAAAAGCGTTTCTCTTCAACATAATTTAGTTACAAGGAATATATTTTAAACCTGTTTTTGACTTGCATCTTTTGCGGAGGATCTGACTTTACCGTCTTCAGCTGTTCAATGACAGGAACTTGAAATTTACCAAACGCCTCATCCATCCCCCTGGGTCTGGGGCCTTCTTTTACTTTAACAGTTTGAGAACAAACCCCAGTCTAAACGTAAATACCTCTCTATAGAGGCATAATTTTATCCCTCTGTTGTGATCCCCAGTATATCTCAAGACAGATATATACCTTAGATGGTCGCTCCTGCAGTCAGGAATGGCCGATTGCTCTTCCTAGTGTGAATAGTCGTCTGTATAAGCCATTAGTTCAACCGGAAGAGGATGGTTTCTGGGAAGAGCTACGGACATCTCTAGTCTGTCTGATTACCTAAAACTAACCCTCAGAATACTACACCTCTATACAGGTATAATCACCATATAGAGGGTTTGTTCCTGTAATGATCTTATAGGATTATGTGTATGTGTTATATTACCTAGATATAACAATCCTAGGCTTGAGTCATTTGGTCGCTCATCGATGTGTGGACGTCTGATCAGTGGACGTCTGATCAGGATAACGTCTTGGGTAATGACTGTAAAATATACCATGGGGAATGCCGGAATTCCTTAATATGAAGTGGTAGTTGTCCGAATGTACATTGGTAATAGTAAGACCAGTTATATGTATTTCCGAGTATACCATATTCATAACATTCCCAACCTGTTTAATGGTTGCCATACTCATAGTAAGAGTTCACATGGTTATGGTTAGGTGAAAAGATGAACTTCAGAAGGCTAACTAATGGAGATTACTCTGACATCCATCAGCTTTTTTGCCAGACAAGCTGGGCTGTGGGCCATTAAAGCTTGTCCATATAAAAAAAAGTAAAATTTTGTCAGTCAGTAATGGATGTGCTGGTTTGTTACTTCTGAAGTTCTAGAGCTGAATATTTTTATTTACCAAATTATGGCCCCAGGAAGGCATATAGCATACAAACAATGTTGTGATAAACAATAACATAATGCAATACATAGACAAAAGATATGTAACATGTGTAATAAAAAAAAACTAATATCCATGTACAAAAATTATAGCAATATATTATCATTCAATTAATTCTATGTTGACATTGATTGAAGTGCACCTTGTAAGTGTTTTTTCACTTTTCCATTTGGTCATTTATCTCTTTATTTATGTAAGTTTCATCTACCTGCCACCCTCTATTTTTGTTGAGCCTTTCGACTAATTCGACTTTAGTCGAAAAAGCGAGACTAAGCGATCCTACATTCCGGCGGCGGCGTCCACAAATATTAACTCTGTGGTTAAAGTTTTTGAAAATTTGAATATCTTTCTTAAACTATACTGGATTTCTACCAAACTTGGACAGAAGCTTGTTTATGATCATAAGATAATATCCAGAAGTAAATTTTGTAAAAATAAAATTCCATTTTTACTGTATTTTTGTCGAGCCCTCGACTTTAGTCGAAAAAGCGAGACTAAGCGATCCTACTTTCCGTCGGCGTCGGCAGCGTCCACAAATATTCACTCTGTGGTTAAAGTTTTTGAAATTTTAATAACTTTCTTAAACTATACTGGATTTCTACCAAACTTGGACAGAAGCTTGTTTATGATCATAAGATAGTATCCAGAAGTAAATTTTGTTAAAATAAAATTCCATTTTTTCCGTAGTTTACTTATAAATGGACTTAGTTTTTTCTGCGGGGAAATATTACATTCACTCTGTGGTTAAAGTTTTTAGAATTTTAATAACTTTCTTAAACTATCCTTGGTTTGAACCAAATTTTGACAGAAGCTTGTTTATGATCATAAGATAGTATCCAGAAGTAAATTTTGTTAAAATAAAATTCCATTTTTTCCGTAGTTTACTTATAAATGGACTTAGTTTTTTCTGCGGGGAAATATTACATTCACTCTGTGGTTAAAGTTTTTAGAATTTTAATAACTTTCTTAAACTATCCTTGGTTTGAACCAAATTTTGACAGAAGCTTGTTTATGATCATAAGATAGTATCCAGAAGTAAATATTGTAAAAAAATAAATCCATTTTTTCCGTATTTTACTTTTAAATGGACTTAGTTTTTCTGCGGGGAAACATTACATTCACTCTGTGGTTAAAGTTTTTAAAATTTTAATAACTTTCTTAAACTATCCTTGGTTTGAACCAAACTTGGACAGAAGCTTATTTATGACCATAAGATAGTATCCAGAAGTAAATATTGTAAAAAGATAACTCCATTTTTTCTGTATTTTACTTTTAAATGGACTTACATTTTCTTCCAGTTAACATTACATACAGTCGGCAGTTTAATAAAATTGAGAATGGAAATGGGGAATGTGTCAAAGAGACAACAACCCGCCCAAATAAAAAACAACAGCAGAGGGTCACCAACAGGTCTTCAATGTAGCGAGAAATTCCCGCACCCGGAGGCGTCCTTCAGCTGGCCCCTAAACAAATATATACTAGTCCAGTGATAATGAACGCCATACTAATTTCCAAATTGTACACAAGAAACTAAAATTAAAATAATACAAGACTAACAAAGGCCAGAGGCTCCTGACTTGGGACAGGCGCAAAAATGCGGCGGGGTTAAACATGTTTGTGAGATCTCAACCCTCCCCCTATACCTCTAACCAATGTACTAAAGTAAACGCATAACAATACGCACATTAAAATTCAGTTCAAGAGAAATCCGAGTCTGATGTCAGAAGATGTAACCAAAGAAAATAAACAAAATGACAATAATACATAAATAACAACAGACTACTAGCAGTTAACTGACATGCCAGCTCCAGACTTCAACTAAACTGACTGAAAGATTATGATTTCATCATATGAACATCAGGCACAATCCTTCCCGTTAGGGGTTTAGTATCATACCATCATAACATATATGAGAAGAACATAACCCGTGTCATGCCAACAACTGTTTTTAGAATAAATGTGTTTAGTTCCGATGCAAAGACCTTATCAATGACTCAATATTAACGCCAAAATATGCAATCTTTAATGACTTGACAACAGTATCGTAATTATATCCCTTCTTAATAAGTCTATTCAAAGGTTTTGTAAGTTTCTGAGGTGAATACTGACACCTTTGTGCTTTATAAAGAATATTACCATAAAAAATTGGATGTGAAATACCTGAACGTATTAAAAGTCTGCATGTTGAGCTATATTTACGAATAATGTCTTTATACCGATGATAAAATTTAGTAAATGTTTTGACTAGTTTGTGATATCGAAAACCCTGGTGTAATAATTTTTCAGTAATACATAAATTTCTCTCGTTAAAATCTAAAACATTGTTACATACACGAGCGAATCGTACAAGTTGAGATATATAAACACCGTAAGATGGTGACAAGGGAACGTCACCATCTAAAAACGGATAATTAACGATAGGAAATGAAAAATCATCCCTTTTATCATAAATTTTAGTATTCAGCTTTCCATTAGTGATATAGATATCAAGATCGAGAAAAGGGCAGTGGTCATTGTTAGTATTAGCTTTATTTAAAGTAAGTTCAACAGGATAAATTTCATTAATATACATACTGAAGTCGTCATTATTGAGAGCCAAAGTTTTCAAAACATTAATTAGATTCATTAACTATCCTAGATTTTTACCAAACTTGGACAGAAGCTTCTTACAATCAAAAGATAGTATCAAGAGGAATTTTTTTATTGATTTTTTTCCTCATTTTTTGTTGAGCCTGCGATTTACAGCAAAAGTAGGCGAGACACTGGGTTCCGCGGAACCCTTACAAATTTTATTTATAAATAGACTTAGCTTTTCTGCGGGGAAACATTACATTCACTCTGTGGTTAAAGTTTTTAAAATTTGAATATCTTTCTTAAACTATACTGGATTTCTACCAAACTTGGACAGAAGCTTGTTTATGATCATAAGATAGTATCCAGAAGTAAAGTTTGCAAAAATAAAATTCCATTATTTCTGTTTTTTACTTATAAATGTACTTATTTTTTCTGCGGGGAAACATTACATTCACACTGTGGTTAAAGTTTTTAAAATTTTAATAACTTTCTTTGACTATCCTGTGTTTGTACCAAACTTGGACAGAAGCTTGTTAATGATCATGAAATAGTATCCAGTAGTAAATTTTGTAAAAAAAAAATAATTTTTTTTATATTATACTTTTAAATGGACTTAGGTTTTCTGCCAGGAACAACACAATCACTCTGTGGTTAATTTTTTTTTAAAATTTAATGACTTTTTTATACTATTTTAAATTTGTACCAAAGTTGGACAGAAGCTTGTTTATAATCAAAAGCTAGTATCTAGAAAGGAAATTGTGTTAATATTTGGTACCTGTGTATCTGTATTTTACTTATAAATGGACTTAGTTTTTCTTCCAGTTAACATTATATACAGTCTGCAGTTAAAGTTTTTAAAACATTTATTCGATTAATAAACTATCCTGAAATTTTTACCAAACTTTGACAGAAGCTTCTTACAATCAAAAGATAGTATCAAGAGGAATATTTTTGTTAATTGTTTAACTCATTTTTGTTGAGCCTGGGAGACACTGGGTTCTGAGAACCCTTACAAATTTTCTCATATTTGGACAGTTTTCCCAGTGACCCATCTATTCAAAGGACAAGCAAATATCCTCTTATTGATATACATGTAGGACTAGCTCTGTGTATTCACAGACTACACTGTAGCAATTGGTCTTAACCACTAGACCCTGAACTCACACATTAGGCCGAGAAAAAAAAGATCCGTGTTTCCGGTAACCCGACCGACCCTGTTTTTTAGCCCCGACCCTAACTTTTTTATTGGATCTTCCAAAAAAAATTTAAAAAAAAAATTTCAACCGACCCTGTTTTTGACACAGGCTTCTGATAAATGACATAATATTTTTTCTCTCTTGCTACCTCTTGCATAGAAAGCCAGTAAAACATTTTATTAATGTCACAAAGGTATTCCAAATAGGTTAAAATCCAAGAAATTTGCTCAGCAGGTGCTTCAAAAACATTGCAAATGGCACACTTCCGGTTTTTGAAACTAATTACGGATCCGGACTTGGAAAAAACATGATAATTTTCCGGATTTCATTTACAATGTCAAAAAAAAAAAAAAAAAAAAAAAAAAGAATTCCGACCTACCGACCCTAATTTTTCTAAATGATGTTACCGGAAACACATATCTTTTTTTTAGGCCTTAATGATGTCTTGAATTTTTTGTTGTGATTCCTTCCTATGACACATCAAAGCCATTTTTTCATCTTGTGTATTAAATTTTGTATTAAAATCTTCATTAACAGCTAAATTAGAAAATTTTGCATACATGTGTACACATATATAAAAATGTTTTTACCTTTTGTGCACTTGTTGGACATTGGTGCAAACCATTTCCAGAAACATAAAAAATATTGATAAAATAAGGTACATGTGTGATTCCATGCATGATGCAGATGTCCTTTGATTTTCATATGGTTTCACAGTTTTTAATATATATACATTTGTGTACTCAGGGAGAGTAAAAATTAAAATTTACAAACTATTCTCCTTAAAGTTTAGGAATTATAATTTCCAGAACACTAAGATTGATATCGAAAAGAAATTGAGACCTGTTAAATTTTATGCCGTTTGGTTTGTAAATGAAATAGGTGGTATTTAGATAATTTTTTTTAAGTAAACTAATTAGATACATGTATAGATAGATTCCAGGATTAATACTTTTGTATGCCAGATGCATCTTTTGATTTCATATGACTCATCAGTAACGCCCAAGTTTTAAAGATGTCCAATAAATTACAAAGTCGGAGCATTAAGGGCCCAAAATTGGGAAAAACAATTCATATATCTATGATCTATTCTTCGTGTGTTTAAGTTATGCTTCTGATTAAATAACAAAAGCTAATTTGATAAATACATTGTAGGTTTTTCATGATAAAGTGCTTTTGTTAGCCAGGAATAAGTAAATTTCATGTCAGATATTCTCCATTTCAGTTCTTACAACAATGTTTCATTTGGACAAGATTTGTAAATCAAAATGGCCAAGTCTGTTGAAAAACATTAATTTCGTTTATAAACATATGAATATAAGTTATAATTTTTTTTACAGAAAAAAGAAGTTAACAGATGAAAATGATGGACGTGTACAAATAAAATGGGCAGTGAGCCAAGATCAAACCGAGAGACTTTACAGTGAACTTGGTGTAGAGAATATTTCTGATGAGAGTTCTGATAGTTGTTATGCCTTAGAGTTAACACCAGCTGTTACAGTTAACAAAGATAAACCAGTCGCTCCATGTGTATGATAAATTCTAAATATAATAGAGAAGAGTTTTATGAAAAATATAAATTTACAAGGTTAAACTTGAGAAATAATTCATCAAAGCCATAGATTTGTCCGTCATTATATTCAAATTTTATCA
This sequence comes from Mytilus edulis, assembly GCA_019925275.1. Lineage (NCBI taxonomy): Eukaryota > Metazoa > Mollusca > Bivalvia > Mytilida > Mytilidae > Mytilus > Mytilus edulis. The sequence continues at coordinate 137,336,363 of CM034349.1, forward strand.
AGAAAACACGGAGAATAAAAATAAACAAATATACATGTATAATGGCCCATGCCATGCAAAAATGACAAAAAATCTATGACTGATATGATTTTTTTCTTAAATTACCTCTCTAAAAATGTGTTTAATCCTCATAATTGTTAACCAAAACATTTGCAATTCTGTCAGTTTTGTTTACTGTCAAATACAAAGATTACTTTAAGTTTGTATCATGACTTTTGATCTTACAATTAGAGATGTTTTGAAATCTTGTATTGGTCGAACCAAAGCTCGGCCAATATTAAAAAAATCAATATTGGCCGAGTTGAAACTTTTATATTGCATAGGCAATATTCATCATCATATTAAATTCAATAACAGAGTAGTTAATTGATAAAAAGTAATATTGTTTATGTTCACAGAGCTGATTGTAAACATTGTACATGTCAACTTGACTTTCTTTCACACATTTTTGTGAGTGAATTGACTGAATTCATTAATCAATAAACTTTTATAAAACAGTAGTTTCTTATTAAAGTATTCAATTACAATCACACTTAAATTTGTGTTATTGATTTAATTGTAGGCTCCAAGAGTTTTGCTGCCAAGCCAGAAGCCAAACCTTAACCACAGTTACACATCTGATGATATAGAACTTATATCTCCCTTGTCAACACCAAACAACAAAAAGTTTCTTCATTTTTGCCATGACGACGATGATGATGATGATGTTGCAGAAGACAGTCAGTATGGTATGTGATTGTTAGTTTTCTTACATCAGACAACTGGTTTTAATACGACTTTAAATCTAATGGCATGTGATCAGAAAGTGTCTATATTTCTGTATGTATAAAAATCCTTATAATGACCCTGAAGCATCCCTAGATACCTTATTTCACAGGGATTTTTTCCCCTTAAAAGAATTTGCTTTTTGTATGTAATAAATGTACTAGCTATGACATGTTTGCATGACCTAAATGCCTCAAAGGTTAGTCATATCCTTCTTATCTGGTATACAATGAAAAAATATGAAATATTTTGATGTTTGGGATGAATTACAATGGAAACATACATTACCATAAAAGGATTTCTTTTCATTTCAGATTATTTTGCAGAACTGTCAGATGAAGTTGTCCTAAACGTATTTAAATGGCTACCACGTTTTACTTTAGCAAAATGTGCTCGGGTTTGTCATCGATGGAGTAGACTTGTGTAAGCTACTGTGTAGACAAGGATTTAATAAGACATTTTTTTTAAAAGTATTTTTACTCTGGTCAAAGTCAACAGTTAAGTGTTGCATAGAAGCAAAAACTAAGTCAAAGAAAGAGGATGTGACAAAACACAAACATGAAAAGACAAACATCTGTTGATTTATTTCTAAACAGGAAAAACAAGAATCAAGTTGCACAAACAAATTTAGAATGAACTCAGGTGATCTGAAAGGGAAAGTAGTTCCTGCCCTTTTATAGCATTTATTGTGCAGTGATTTCATCAGGGTTTATCATTTTTACCATTTACAAAAACAATCATAATGACAAGTACAAAATGTATTTAAGATTTATTTTGATAATTTAATTTATAAGATAATTATAGACATTATGAATATGTTTTAGTGCTGATGATCACCTTTGGAAAAGAATTGATCTTTCAAATAGAACCTTAGCACCAGGTGTACTAGGAAATGTTTTGCGACGTGGAGTACAGATTCTGAGATTGGCTAAATCTGAGGTAAATTCATGCTTTAATTTACAATTCTGACATAAAACCTTTGTTGGACCAAACTCCCATGTATATTGTATATTTCCAGATATTCTGTAAATCTCTTGGTCAGTAATAATAACTGGAATGAGCATGACTTTTATCTTCAGGTAGATGGCGTAGCATTATATGGGGACGAAGTCTCAAATTATGTTGAAAAATCAATGAAAAATATTTCGGGGAAAATCGTTAACTTTTTTTTCAGATCTAATTCCTTTTCTGGTCTGCATCTGCGCACAGATGTCTTGTTTGTACGAGACTTTGAATAAAATGTATTTTTATCAACATATCAACAAATATAGGAAGGAATTCAGCACCCAATCATTTTTAATAATTGTTTGATATGAAAAAATATTACCTGATAACAGCCTTTCTTTGTTTACATTAAATATGACGTCATCACTTAAATAACGTCACAACTAAATCCCTAACAACAGAACCAATAATGGAAACGTTACAGTATTGACGTTTCTTTTATCAACATGCTTGAATTAAAAATGAATTAACACAGACTTCATCCCCAAATACAGGTAATGCCTGCCTCATATTAATCACAAATGTTGGTTCCAATCCACCTAGCGTGGAAAGGAGGAGATTGGATCGTAACCCTGGTCTAGCAAAGATGGCTTTATATGAACATGCTTTACCGAGATGCATTTTCAATTTCAACAATTTGCAACTTCCTGTTAACCAAATAATCATTTGGGTATTGTAACTGTTTAACTTTTTTATATAACAGTAAATTTCCATGACATCTGTTTAATATTATAAAAATGTAAAACAGCGAAATGTGAATAATTTATTGTAGATAAACTTGATGTAAGTAACTAATAATTATTCTCTGATTTTAACAGATTGAAGGTCCTGTATTTATTTGTTCTCCAAAGGTTCTCAGTTTTACAAGGTAAGTTGTTCAAGATAATTCTAATCAGATTGACTTAAGGTTCAAACTAAGAAAATAATGTGGTATGAGTGCCAATGAGAAAACTCTCCATCCAATACACAATTTATAAAAAGTAAACCTTTATAGGCCTAAGTATGGTCTTCAACACAGAGCCTTAGCTCACACTAAACAGCAAGCAATAAAAGGCCCCTAAAATTATTAGTGTAAAACCACTCGAACAGGAAAATCTATATATAAAAGGAGAACAATATGAACCACCTCAACAAACGACAATTATTACCATTTTTAATGCATAATAAGAATGAATATTTTCAGTAAACAACTTCTGTAACAGTATTTGTTTGATTTTGTTATAGGTTAAGCCGAGTACAGTTTTTAGATTTAAGTATGGCATCCCTTACAGCTCCAGTACTTCAAGAATTATTATCTGTATGCACTCATCTGAAAAAGCTCAGTTTAGAACATTGTCCACTCAATGATCAAATTTGCCAGTAAGTAAAAGAATATTTTAAATTTAGTTGGGCAAGATGTTTATCACAGATTTTTTTCTGTTACAGAATTGATAGCATGGGAGGAACCTTTTTACTACCCTGGCCACCATATAATTCAAATTTTATTCTATAACTGAACAAAATTTTAAGGAAAATGCAACTGCCCATATTTGATAAATATGAGTGCCTCCTGAACCTGCCAGATAAACTTTTGAAAAAACCCTCAGGAAAAATATTTATTTAGCAGAAGTAGATGTTACCAATGAACTTGCTTGATTGATTGAACTGATGAGTGACTTGCAACCAAGTTTTACTGATGTTTGTGAAACAGCAACTTTATGTTAAACCATCCTCTGAATAGGGCTGTATTATTCAGTGTAAAAAGGGTTTGGTCTGGCATCCAAAATGAAAAAGTGTTTGCAAATATGGAGAAGTTTTAACCATTCTTCAAGTCAATTTATTAGACTGTTGCTTAGTGTCCAAAATTACAAGTCAATATGTATTTCTATCTACAAAAATATTTGAATGAATATTAACTGTTAATGCTAAAAAAAAACTTCAATGACAATTAATTATCTTCATATTATAATTTTGTAAACATCACTCTTTATGTTTGTTTTAGTTATATAGCTGAGAACAAGAACCTAGAAGTTATCAACATGAGTATGTGTGAAGGAATCACTGTAAATGGATTGATGCCAATATGTAATAACTGTACGAGGTAGGTTGTCTCCCTTTGATCATGTTTTACATGTAATACATGTATGAGGTGAAACAGGTGTCATAACAAGAGTACATGTAATATAATATGTTACTGTCGTTTTACATAATAACTGTAAAAGGAGAGATATCTCTGTTTGTCTACAACATGATATAGTTATAAAGAATTTACAGTATTTCTGGTATTTTTGATATTTTTTTACAACCATTGGTTCAATGGCACTGCCCTAGATGTTTGGTCACTGAGGTATCACTGGCCCACTTAGGCACTTATAAGCATTGGTGTGCTGACATTGAATGTCCTTGATACAGTCATTTCTTGTGAAAATAATGCGCATAAAATGTTCAAATTATTCCTCACTAAGGTGTTTCACCCCAATGCAACGGTAGTCATACACAATTTGGGACATTGATAGTTTTCAAGGCTACAAAACTTCTGAATTGGTTTTTGATATGCCGGGGTAGTTTATCTGTTTTGAATATAAAAGTTAGATAATCTCCTTTTGTCCACAACACCTTTATAGATTTACAATATATAACCGTCTCTTTATGTAATAATTGTTGAAGATTAAATTCTCCCGTTGTTTGAAAAAATGACTGTTCCACACAGACAGCACTTGCATATGGGGTTGCCACCTATAGTGGCAATTCACCATACAAAAAAGTATCTAACACCAACCAGACATCCACTAATTTTAAAAACATGGTCTTTTGATAATTTCAGAATTAGTGTCATTGAACATGACCTTCACAGTTGCTTACTTCTACATAATCATGTTTTTGATGGAGAATTGTTTCATTGGCAATCTAACCACATCAAATTATTTTATAAACACACACACTGTAGTTCACACCAGCCATTCACTTGTATTGTAAAATATCAGCTGCCAATCACAATGTGGAGCTATTTGTTTAGTGAGCGCAGCAAACAAGTTCAAAATGGCTTCATATTGAGTTGAGCAGCTTATATTTTACAACACAATTAGGAAGACAACCTAATAATTGGTTTATTAGTTTGCATTTTCATTTTTGCATGTTAGAAACAAGTGTTTTCTTTGTTTCACCAGCAAACCGGAAGATAACAGAATAAATTAGGGTCAAACAAAGTTTGATAATGTTATATTAGAGTAATTGAATGTTGCCCTAACAGGTATACAGACACAATTTACTTTACATTTGCCATTCACTTGTTGTCATCCTATAATTTCAGATTACAGTCTTTGAATGTTGAGTGGACAGGTATACACAGACACAGTGTAGTTTACATTAGCCCTTCACTTGTTGTCATCCTATAATTTCAGATTAGAGTCATTGAATGTTGCGTGGACAGGTATACACAGACACAGTGTAGTTTACATTAGCCCTTCACTTGTTGTCATCCTATAATTTCAGATTAGAGTCCTTGAATGTTGCGTAGACAGGTATACACAGACACAGTGTAGTTTACATTAGCCCTTCACTTGTTGTCATCCTATAATTTCAGATTAGAGTCTTTGAATGTTGAGTGGACAGGTATACACAGACACAGTGTAGTTTACATTAGCCCTTCACTTGTTGTCATCCTATAATTTCAGATTAGAGTCATTGAATGTTGCGTGAACAGGTATACACAGACACAATTTACTTTACATTTGCCATTCACTTGTTGTCATCCTATAATTTCAGATTAGAGTCCTTGAATGTTGCGTGGACAGGTATACACAGACACAATTTACTTTACATTAGCCATTCACTTGTTGTCATCCTATAATTTCAGATTAGAGTCCTTGAATGTTGCGTGGACAGGTATACACAGACACAGTGTAGTTTATCTTTCTCTTTGTTTACCTCAGTCGTTAGAAAAACTCAATATTAGTGGTTGTAGAGAGAATATTACAGATGAAGGTTTGTAGGTTTTATTCTGACAGCTTAGTTTTCCTAGTTTTCCTATTTTTCTATACATTTGGGAAAAAAATGATCAGCATATCAAACCTTTGCATGAGGAGACATTGTCCTTATAAAAGTTATATATTAGAGTTGATTAATTTATTACATCAGAGCGCTTTTTCTCAAGTAGCAAGCTCTTTTTTGTACCCACATCTCATTTGTATCTTCATAACATGTATAAACATAAATATTATTTGAAACATTGTCTTCAGATGTGTCCGTTTTTGATGCGTTTTGTTATTTGATTTTGCCATAGACTTTATGAATTGATTTTCCTCTAAGTTCAGTATTTTTGTGATTTTACTTTTTTTTATGCCCCACCTATGATAGTAGAGGGCCATGATGTTTTCTGGTCTGTGCGTGCGTTCGTCTGTCTGTCCCGCTTCAGGTTAAAGTTTTTGGTCAAGGTAGTTTTTGATGAAGTTGAATTCCAATTGATTTCAAACTTGGTACACATGTTCCCTATGATATGATCTTTCTAATTTTAATGCCAAATTAGAGATTTTACTCCAATTTCACGGTCCAATGAACATAGAAAATGATAGTGCAAGTGGGGCATTCCTTTACTGAGGACACATTCTTGTTTGTACATAAATTGCATTTAGAGGCACATTCATCAGTTCTTGTATTATAAATTGTATATATAATTACTTCATTATATATAAATGAAAGAGAGACACTTACATAAAATACCACAAAAAAAAAAAATTATCAGGTTCAGTGTTTATAATTGTTTTTTTAAGGGGAAACATTAGGCCAAACAAGTTAAATTCTTAAACAAAATAGCCTACCAATAACCTAACTATTCCTTACTGAGATGTTATAAGCCATTCTCGGTTTTGTGTTTTACAGAAATTTTACAGTTAGTGAAAAGATGTTACAGATTAAGAGAACTAGATTTAAGTGATTCAACAGTTATTACTTGTAACAGCATTCGTTATCTAACTCAGTATTTGAAGAGATTAGAATACATAGCATTGAGCAGGTGTTATCGTATAGCTCCCACCACTATACCGTAAGTATTTTAACTGTTTTATACAGATTCAAAGGTACAACCAAAGATCATGCATCAAACATGGAGAAGACATTCAACTTAAGACATTCAACTTAAGACCTCATAATTTAAACCAGAATGCACTTCTGTGAAGTTTTATTTTGTACTGTATAAAAAATGATAAATAAATTGTTGTAGAAAGGAATACCTATCAAAGTTCAAGGCAGTATCCACAAGTGTACAAAACCTTTAAGTTTTATGTAAAAAATTTGCTGTTTCTCTGAAACCATGTTTTGTTCAACATCATAAGAAAAGGCAATATTTATTTAGCACCTGAACTGAATTTCAACTTTCTGTGATACAAAATTGAGTACACTTTTTAAGCAAACAACCATATTAATAAAAATCAGAGTATACTTGTTTCCCGCTTAAATTTACTGTAATCAGTTATTCAAGGCACTATATTTGTGTGTTACATTTTCATGATTTATTGATAAAAGTTGAGTTTGCATAATAAGTTGGTATATGTATCTGGCTAATAGATTTGTCATGATAGGAACATGTCCATATTATTAATTGATCTATGTTTAGTGTTCATGATTAGGATAATTTCTCTTTTATATATTTGAGATCTAGTTTTGAACCTAAATTACCATCTTTTCAGAGAACTACAGAACATATTATCTTTAAACGTGGTGGATGTGTTTGGAATGTTGAGGAACACAGCATTACAACAGCTGAGACAGGCTATTAGTGTAGATGTTAACAAATATCCATTCTCCAGCATTGCCAGACCTACAACAGGAGTCAGAAGAACCAGTATATGGGGGGTACCAGTCAGAGACAATATTTTATGATGCAGGTCTACATTATTATGTGAATATCATCAGTCGGAGACAATATTTTATGCTTAAAGATCTTTAAAATAAAAAGTAGATTGCATATATCAGACAGACAATGACTATGTAGTAGAATAGGGTTGATACCTGTCGGGGGAAATATTTAATGATATAAGTTTGTGTGACTGGATCCTTGTCCACTAGTACAACATAGGATCAGATCAACATGATAAGCAATACTGTTTTACTGTATGTAAATTTGAGTTGTCTCCCCTTGATCGAATTCTGACTTTGATAATTTATCACGAGATAATTAGATACAAGTAAAAGTATACATGGGGTGCCAATCAGGGACTATTTTATAATGCAAGTCTACATAGTGAAATGTATACAGATACCAGTCTGGGTTAATATTTTATAATACCCAGTCTACATATATTAAAAGATATTTAGAAGATACCAATCAGATACAGTATGTTTACAGAGGGTAAGGTGATTAAAAGCAAAAATATAAGGTGTGGAATACTGAAATTTGTAAGTGTAATATTGAATTTTATGTCACATTAAGTATATCATGGTTACTAGTATTCCTTAAATATGTATTCAGAAGTGTAATTTGTCTTCTATATGATACATTTTCACATACATGACATAGGAGCCTAGACAAAGGTCAAGATATGTTTTAAATGTTGACCTATGTATCTATTTAAAGGAAACCAGTTCAAGATGACATAATGATTTTTTTTAATTCTGATCATCATTTAATTGGGCAATTGTTATTACAGTTTCACGGTATTTATTAGTATTATCAGGTTGAAATTATGAATGGTTATTTATAATAATCCACTGGTTGTAGTATTCCTACTTTTAATCAAAATGTTATATCATTAATGAAACCTATCGCTATTAAAACCAAATATATAATTATTCCTCATGATAATTTGAATTCAAATCCTTCAAAACAGTATACTGCAGTACTATATGCACAACCTAAGTACCTTGTATAGACTAATCAAAAGATCATAATCATGTCAAGTTTTGCTTACTGTGCACTGATCAGCTCATTTATTTAAACACTTGTTATGTAACTTTTAATTAACTGCAATAAGATCATGAAGATGACACAGCATAATCATTGAATACAAAAGATCTCCTGTTATATTTTATTTAAGAGTAATGGCTGACATAATGATGATTTAGAAGATATATGTATAATATGTAACTTTTACAGAACAAATCATTCCAAGGCCACACTGCTAAGTTTTATTATGTTTCTATTTATAGTTGAAAATTAATCATGTGTTAGACATGTGACATATTTATAATCATTGAGCAGATTGGTATTTTATTTCATGGGGATTTTTATTTCCATTTCCATTTATTTGTTGTGATCAGTTTAAATAGCAAACACTTTGGATAGGTGGTAATGCATATTATTGTAATAAAATGTATGTATAAATGAAGAGCATTAACATGAGTATTGTATGGGAGACGCTATTTTATATTATTCCATTTTTTTGATAGGCAAACCAAGGGTGAAGTCTGGGCTATGAAATTGGTTTGCCAATCAGTTAAAGACTGCTTCAACCAAATGTATAATCATAATGCTATTATAGTTAAGAAGGAGAAGAACTCGACAAGCTATATTTAATTTTTGGACTAAACCTGAAGTTTCTGTCTGGTACATGTATATGGCATTTTATGGTTATATGACTCACAATTTTAGTTATCACATTTAGGTCTTTTTTCTTTTTTTTTCTCCCAGTAACATGTCTCTATTTGGTTGTTCAAATAACTTTCAGTTTGGTTAGTTTCTTTAGCATTATGCATAGTAGGTTCACTATTTTTTTTATAAATAAATTTCACTTTTTTCATTCCTGTCGTATGTTTTCGGATTTTGTTCCCATTTTCATGTTTCAAAACAAATTTAAAATTTCATTGCTTTGATTTTTTTCTCTGTTAATTTTCTGTTAGTATAAATGCATGGTAAGCCATATTTGGTTTATATTACCAACCGTGCGAGAGCTGTATAGCCATCCAAGGTCGTTAAAAACTTCCATCATCATTGGTTTTATAAATTAGTATGTCTATCAGTGCTCACCTAACCTTGACCTTTTTTAATTGTTCAATGATTAATGTCAAGTTTTCAGGATACATACAGCAAGTCTGACTGTCAACCATTTCAGTAATAATCATTTATTTAAGCTAAATGTTTAAGTCATGTTTTTATTATGATTGATTTTGTATGATTTTAAATCATTTTGTGTATTTTATTTTGTTTTAAATTGATTTGTGCTTAAGTATTTTAAATTGATTTGTGCTTAGTTAAGTATTTTGTTTTTTGAATCTTTTTTATAATTTGTGATTAGTGCTTGTAAAAGTAGTATGAACTTGTTTAGTGCATATGTCATGTGAGGTGAAAAAATGGTAAATTTAATTTTTGCCATGATGTATTGATAACCAAAGACGTGTTTAATAGAGAGGCTATTTCATTCATGCATTAATGTTACGTAAGGAAAGGCAGACAGTTTACAGGTGAATTTCTTTTAAATAAAGCTACGCAGATATTATATGACTGACTTTGTACCTGTATTACGTGTATAAAGGAGCAGACCTCTTGGTAATATTATTTATGCTCTGCTTACGTCTTGAAATACATGAATTGTGAATATCATGAAGACAGATATTCTATTATCAATGAAGATGAATGTACAAGTAGAAAATTTGTACTTGATTTCCTAGAATGTTGTGTATAACATTAAATCAAACATTTAAATTCTTGTTAACTATGGATAGTTATGTTTGTAAATGTAATATATACTCAGAATTATAATGTGTTGTCAAATGTACTGGCCAGTTTGTATCTTCATGATCTACGTCTAAATCGTATAACAGTGAAAGTTTATATTTAAAGTTTATATTGATTTATAAAATTATAGAAATACAATATTTAGTTTCCTAACAAATATTTAAAATAATTATAAATTGCTGTACTTTTATGGGGAAAATTGTCCAAATTTGATCTAAAACTGAATATTTAAAATATATTGCCAAATTTGAAGAATATGTAACATTTACATGTAACATGTAAATGGCATTTACGTCATCAGTGGGTATTTAATAATATATTATATAATAAGAAAATTAAATCGGTCGAGGAATTGTTATTTTCATGTTTTAAAAACATTTTGACAAATTGGTTAAATCTTGCAAAAAAAAATGAACATCACTTTAATTTTACAATTTAGATTAATATAATGTTAAAACAAGTTACAAGCTGGCCGGTCATGTTATAAATTGTTATGGTATAATAATGTTCTTTACAATATGATCTACAATATCAATTGTTTTGTTATGATTCATTCTGCGCTGTGTCCTGTATAATTACTCATGGTCAGATATTTGTGGTCAGTAGGGTTAACTTACTGTGCTAGAGGATAAGTAAATAAAAGGTCATCTAGGGTTATTACAACAAACATAATGGGATGGAACATTAGATACAAAACACAGCTATATACATCATTGTTATTGACAATGGGATAAGATCCTATTTGGCAAAGAAGGCTGCCTGGCAATCTTTAGCTAAGAGTGCACATCAAGCTGAAATGTGCCGCCTTTATAACTTACAGTTGATTTTATGTTAAAAGTCATAGATATAAAGCTTTACTACAAGTATCACATAAACTTTACATGATCCAAGAAAATGAGGTCTTGGTCACATTAACCAAACAAGAAATACATGTACACCTTACAATCATTCAATACACCAAATATAGTTGACTTCTTGTTTATAGATTCTAAGAAACGGACTAAATCAAGAAAACTAACAAATGAGCCATGAAAGTGAGGTTAAGATCAGATGATAACTGCAATACAGACAAATTCACCTTACAATTATTCCGTACAACCAGTATAGTTGACCATTTGCATATAGTTTAAAACAAGACCTTGAAAATGAGGTTACGGTAAAATATAACCTACAAAAATGACATGTGCTTCATAAAAAAATTCTGTACACTGGATAAAGTTGGCCTATTGCATTTAGTATTAGAAAAAAAGACCAAAACACAATACTTAACATTGACCTCTGAACTATAAAAATGACACCTGCCAGTTGTACATGTACACCTTACAATCATTCCAAACACCAAATATAGTAAACCTATTGCTTAAAGTATTTGATATATGGATATGACCAAGAAAACTTAACTTTGACCACTAAGTTACCATGAAAATGACACCTGCCAGTTGTACACCTTACAATCATTCCAAACACCAAATATAGTAAACCTATTGCTCAAAGTATTTGATATATGGATATGACCAAGAAAACTTAACCATGTGGACTGATCCATGAAATTGAGGTCAAGGACAATGGACATATTCCAGTCGGAAACTTCATAACATACAGCATCTTTATACAAAGTATGAAGCATCCAGGTCTTCCACTATCTAAACTTTACAGCCGTTAACAATTTAGATAGTGCCACCACTGGATCACAATCCCTATGTTGAGCTTTCTGCAACAAGTCTCAGGCTTAACAAAAAACTACATATGACAAACAACATTTATATCAGTTCAATCATTGATTTTAATTGAAGATCTAGAAATTGATGCCGTACTGATTATATAACTCTTTAAACATACCTGATTGATTTTTGGTTTCTTTATGTCCAGTGACAAATATTTCATGCATGATCCTGAGGATGACTTAACATAGAATAGGTTTTCAACCTATATTATAGTAAGACAATTTTTTTATTTTTTTTCACAATTATTCAGAAACAATTTTGTTTGCCTAACAGTATAAGAATAAATAAGGTCATTAAAATCATGAAGGAAATCATATTATTTATTTACAAAAAAAAGACATTATCCCAATTCATATATTTAGAAATAAATGAAGTATGGTTGCCTATGAAACATCTCTCCACCATAAACCAAATGTGATAGAAGGTAAGCATGCTGATTTCATAGCCAATTTACTTATGAAGGGACAATTTTGTATCTATTTTTGTTATATAAGTTTAATTGATACGATGACTTATTGCTTCAAGTTTTGCATAGGGGGAATATCCAAAAGGGCTCGAGATGTTATCAATATAATGATGATCAACATAATTTTTTATGTTATTGCCCTTGTTAGGGTTGGCAGTCGATAGAGCCCTGTGAAATGTTGGCAGCCAATAGAGCCCTGTGAAATGTTGTCAGTTCTTATGTTGAGTAACATAAATTGTCATATGTTCAATTGCATCGTCCTATGTTATGTTGGTCAGTATTAATGTTTCTGTGTTTAATTAACTTTGCTATATCAATTGCCTTCAAATAATTCTGAAATGTTACCTGTGCTTAACATTGCTATGATTAAATCATACTTGTCTTACTTTCTAGGTCATAACTATATAATGTATCTGAAGCTAAGGTTGCAACTCCTTCGGGCAATGTTGGCCTAGACTGATGAACTAACGAAAGGATGATTGTGTCGTTATGTCCTTTGATATGATGATATGATGGACATCCTAATGCGTCCAGTGAGTTGTCCTTTCTTTTGATTGGACAACTTTAAGGGTCGAGTGAGCTATCAGTGGCTGATTCAGAACTTTTCATAAAAAGGGGGATGGGGGCACGCATGTCTACTTCAGTAATTCCCTATATAATCAACCAAATTGTCCCACTTAAAGGGGGCCCAGGCCCCACAGGCGCCCCTGAATCCGCCTATAGCTATCAACTTTTGTCCATTTTTGTAATGGACTGACAAGAGGATGATCATTAGCTATATGCTATGATGAACTCCAGTATGTGTTTCAGAGTATTCAGAGAGCTATTGTTCATTTGATATGATGGGCGGAATTAATGCTTCAGTGAGTTATTAAAATCCATTATTTTGATAAGCACCCAAACGAATCCACGGAGCGGTTGTCCTTATATGGGCCCTGGTTTGTTATCGCTCTTCTGTTGTGTTATTATAGAATTTTTACAATAACATGCAGGTTTTCTTTTGTTAAACCTGAAGTATGTATAATAATTACTGAGATTTTGTACAAGATATTTTCACCAGAGAAAAGGAATAAGATATTAACAAGTTCTAAGAATGTTGATGTCTATTTAAGGACATTATATATTTGCTATTCAATTTTGTACACTGTCAACTAGATGTGTAAATATTATTGGTGACATGAATCTCACAAGGTCATCTACAGTTAGGTAATTGATTACTGGATTGTCTTGTGGGTCATTCATCTAGCCTATTGCCATGTTACTCTATAAACGTGTTGTCTGAACTTTGTGTTTACTGAACTCTTTGTTAAATAAGTAACAATGACCAATTCCTGATTTCAAAACTTCACATTGTATATCAATTCTTTAAAAAAATCTACGTTTGTGTTATCACTTCCTTTAAAACATACATTTATATTATAATTCATTTTAAAACATGTACTTATTAATAGATGGGTCTCTTTGATACATTCTCAATTTTATGACTTCTTTGTGACAGTACTAATCATTTTAGAACTTAATAACCTAATAAAGATAATGAACAGTTAAAGTGAATTAAACTAACCCCATGTTTCCCCTAAACATAATTAGAGGGTGGTCATTGAAGCAATGTAGCACGTGTATTCATATACTGTACCATAGACGTAAACGTTGCTGAATTGAATGGCTAATTGACAGTTATAAATAATCACAAACTATTCAATATTTTTTTTTTTTATTGTCTTACAAAAATGGCAGGTATAAATGAATACTTTTAGCCTTCTTAAGTCTAGAACATGATAAAAGAGAGATGAAATTTACCAAAGGAGCAGGCGAAAATGATAAGACCGAGCAACACAACTCTCGCCAGAAAACGTTATAATATTATTATATTAAGGATGTTTGTTACTCTGTTTAAAAATAACAAGCTTTTTAAAAGACTGTTATAAATTGATAGTATATAAATAAACAAACTAAAAAAGCAGAAAAAATGGAGGGTCCGTGAACTTGTTTTCAAGATATGAACCATTGAAAATTTGGCGGGAAATAATTCTCTCTAGATTTTTCTTTCACTTAACATTGGCAAATTTTAGTTTTTAAAAACAAACTATTAAATTTTTTTTTTTAATGATAATACATGGATAAAACCAGAGGATTCTGAGAATCTGACAAAAATTGAAAAAATAAAGGAGCAAACATCCTTAATGTCACGTTTCTCGTGTTGTTCATCGTGTGATTCAGATTGTTTGCACCGGAAAGTCAGGAATTGGATATCAACGAAGTTTGTCATTTTTCTGGTTAATTTGGTTAGAGTGCACAATTGAAACATTCATACCGTCGTGTTACAGAAAATGTCACGTGTGTATTTGAATAATGCCAAAGACTTGTATACATTTGAACTACTTTATATGGATTATTTGAATAGGTACTGTGTAGTACTTGGATATCGGTGTTGAAAGGCTACCACAAATGTTGTTACATGAAAAGTATTTCCTTTAGAATAACAAAAAGTCAAACCACACTTAATAGATCTTAAATAATATAAAAATTATACATGATATTTTTAATCTCACGAAAGAACAGCACTAGTCGTCCCTTTTAAATTACAAGATACTTCAGGGTTAATATGAAAAAAAGAAAATAATTATGGTGATTGTAACTCAAACAACTATAAACCACGAAGTATAAATTTAGATCAGCAAATACAGTGTCAATTTATCTGCGCATGAATTTGCCAGGACACGGCATACCTATATGATTTAGCGATGGTTGAAAAGCGTCAAGCACCATGTAACAGACATTTCAAGAATATGAATAAACGAAACTAACTTGTGTCTTAGTAGGTTGAATGTTGGATTGCCTACTTGTTCGTGATGCCGTTGGTAATGGTAGATGGTGATGGCGGAATTATAACCAGAACATTTTGACCTTCAAAAACATTTTACAACTCAATGGGACTTTGAGATTGTCAATGTTTAGTTTCATAGTTGTTTGTTTGCACGTACTGGTTGTTTTGAACATCGTATCGGTTGTTTATACGTCCCTTCCGATGTGTGTCATGTAGTTTTGTCTTTGCATTATTTTTGTGCTAGACTTCCTTATTCATATTTGTGGTATTTTTGTATACTAGTAATTATTTGACATTAACATTCATACTGTTTTTGTACTTGTAATTATGATTGCACCAAAGAATCATCAATTATATTTCCCACTGTGTTTATAATCATGTCTAATGACTGGATCAATATCGCGAACAATACGAAGTTAATTCTGATAATGCTTCAAGAATGTTGTCGGCTTGTCCAAATCAACACCAATATAAATAAATTGAACGTTTAAAATGAAAACTTCATAAAACAATGAAGACTTAGAACAAACTTAAGGTTTTAAAAAGTAAAAGTATTGCAAGTCTTATTCGTCATAAACCTACGTATATGTCTCTGATGTAAATAGCTTAATCTGTTGTTGTTGGGTTTTTTTTATTCTTAACGCCGTTCTTTTGAGTTTTAGTAAACAACAACAACTTTCTAATACGTATTTCTATGTTTTAATCGTTTATACTGAAGTGTTGGTCAAATGCTAGCATTGTTTGTTTTTGTTAAATATTTATCGACATGCTCCTTTTTTCAGTTGTTTAAGCCAACTGAAATATTTGTATTAGTTCGATTAACCGATCTAATTAATCAAAAATTGCAAAAGCCCCTGCCAGATTGATTTATATATTAGTATATACTTATAATTTTTACGTGTCCGACAATCTCGGTCATTAATACATCAATGATTGAAAATGTATATGGCTGTCTGGAATGTAGATGAACATCTAACCTTGACCTTATTTTCATGGTTCATTGGTCAGTGTTAAGTTTTTATGTGATGGTCTGTTTCTTGAATACTAAAAGCATTAGGTCAAATGAATTTGGTATATGGATTAATTGTCGGGCGAACGTATCTGTTTAGAAGATATCATCTGTCATTGGCATTATGTTTATCTGGCATGTAGTATCTGATGTTGACCTCGTTTTCATGGTTTATTGGTAAAAGTTAAATTTTCCTGTTTAAGTCTGTTTCGTAGATACTGCATGCAATTGATCAACTATATCTGATGCACAGAATGATTGGAATTATGCATGTCTGCCTGGCATGTTTCTTTTGACATTGGTCTCATTTTCACTGTTCATTGTTGGTCAGTAATAAGTTTTCATTCTCATATACTATTAGAACTAGGTCAGCTATATTTGGTGTATATAATGATTGTAAGGTGGGCATGTCTGTCTGGCAAGATTTATCTGACTTTGACATCATTGCCATAGATCGATGCCAATGCTAAATCTATGTGAGTGATACATGCAGTAAACATTAATACTTCTAAAATAAAATCAACTACTAGTATGATGTAAAGCAGGTAGGAAATTTCTGAGTACATTCTTGTTATTTTTTATCCTTTTTACGGCTATATATAATCTGTAAATAATTTTATTCTTGCCATTAAGGAACGACTTTTTTCTGTTTTGTTGTAGTTTATAAAATATACTCAGTAATGGCACTGGCTGATATAAGAATTGTTGTACTAGTGTCCGTTTTTGTCATATGCATGGGCCTAGAGACACCCATAGTTCCGGTACCTTTGTTCTTGTCATATGCAAAATCCTACCGACCACTATAAAACTAGTGCCTTTGTTATTTTCGTATGATATGTCCTACCGATACCTACATTACTAATATCCGTGTTTTTGTCGTATGGTATGGCCTACTTATACCTTTAGTACCCGTACGAGTGTTTTTGTCGTATGGTATGACCTATTGATACATTAAGTACCAGTATCTGTGATTTTGACATATGGTATGGCCTACTAATACCTTAAGTACCAGTATCTGTGATTTTGACATATGGTATGGCCTACTAATACCTTGAGTACCAGAACCTGTGATTTTGACATATGGTATGGCCTACTAATACCTTGAGTACCAGTACCTGTGATTTTGTCATATGGTATGGCCTACTAATACATTAAGTACCAGTATCTGTGATTTTGACATATGGTATGGCCTACTAATACCTTGAGTACCAGTACCTGTGATTTTGTCATATGGTATGGCCTACTAATACCTTGAGTACCAGTACCTGTGATTTTGTCATATGGTATGGCCTACTAATACCTTGAGTACCAGCACCTGTGATTTTGTCATATGGTATGGCCTACTAATACCTTGAGTACCAGTACCTGTGATTTTGTCATATGGTATGGCCTACTTATACCTTGAGTACCAGTACCTGTGATTTTGTCATATGGTATGGCCTACTAATACCTTGAGTACCAGTACCTGTGATTTTGTCATATGGTATGGCCTACTAATACCTTGAGTACCAGTACCTGTGATTTTGACATATGGTATGGCCTACTAATACCTTGAGTACCAGTACCTGTGATTTTGTCATATGGTATGGCCTACTAATACCTTGAGTACCAGTACCTGTGATTTTGTCATATGGTATGGCCTACTAATACCTTGAGTACCAGTACCGGTGATTTTGACATATGGTATGGCCTACTAATACCTTGGGTACCAGTACATATGATTTTGTCATATGGTATGGCCTACTAATACCTTGAGTACCAGTACCTGTGATTTTGTCATATGGTATGGCCTACTAATACCTTGAGTACCAGTACCTGTGATTTTGACATATGGTATGGCCTACTAATACCTTGAGTACCAGTACCTGTGATTATGTCATATGGTATGGCCTACTAATACCTTGAGTACCAGTACCTGTGATTTTGTCATATATGGTATGACCTACTAATACCTTGAGTACCAGTACCTGTGATTTTGTCATATGGTATGGCCTACTAATACCTTGAGTACCAATACCTGTGATTTTGTCATATGGTATGGCCTACTAATACCTTGAGTACCAGTACCTGTGATTTTGTCATATGGTATGGCCTACTAATACCTTGAGTACCAGTACCTGTGATTTTGACATATGGTATGGCCTACTAATACCTTGAGTACCAGTACCTGTGATTTTGTCATATGGTATGGCCTACTAATACCTTGAGTACCAGTACCTGTGATTTTGTCATATGGTATGGCCTACTAATACCTTGAGTACCAGTACCTGTGATTTTGTCATATGGTATGGCCTACTAATACATTGAATACCAGTACCTGTGATTTTGTCATATGGTATGGCCTACTAATGACTACTATTTGGTGACAGAAATAGAACGCGTGTATAAATCATCTTCCTTTACCTCTCAATGTGTGCCCGTCTAAATTCAAATCTGAATCATTCTCTGGGAATTTACGACTGCCAGCGATAAATACATGGAGAAGGCGAGACACCGGCGGCGGCGGCGACTGTTTTTTTTTTAAATTATTTGTGTATAGCTTTATACTTCAGAAGGTATCATACCTGGATGCTTCATACTTTGTACGAAAATGCTTAATGTTACAAACTTTCCGTCTTTTATATGTTTATTGTTTTTGTTTACCTCATTTTCATGGCAAGGCGACTGCTTAAAAAACTTAAGCTGTCCTCGATGTTAATTTTTCGGGGTAAACTCAGGATATCAAATACCACAAGATATAGGTAATTTTCTAGTATATTCGGTGTATAGAATAATTGTAAGGTGTATACAGTCCAAAGTTCAAGTTCTTTATTTTCTAATTAAGGGCCCATGACGGGACTTAATGACAACAATACACACTACATTCTGATTCTTAATACATAAACATACAAAATGTATAATGAAAATAAATGGATATGTCTGTCTGGCATTGGATATCTGATCTTTACCTCATTTTTATAGTTCATTGGCTAATGTTAAGTTGTGTGTGCTGCTTGTAGCAAATAAACTCATCAAAGATACCAGGACTAATTTTTGTATATACGCCAGACGCGCGTTTCGTCTACAAAAGACTCATCAGTGACGCTCGAATCCAAAGTTAAAAAGGCCAAATAAAGTACGAAGTGGAAGAGCTTTAAGGACAAAAAAACCTTCACAACAAATGAAATTGAGAATGAAAATGGGGATTATGTCAAAGAGACAACAACCTGATTAAAGAACAGATAACAGCAAAAGGCCACTGACCAATTAGTCTTCCGGAGATGGACCTCAGATGGCCCCGAAATAAAAATGTGTACTAGTTCAGTGAAAAAGACCTCCAGCGTCAATTCAATCATGGCCATGATAGGTAAAGCATGCACGACATTCTGCGTGTGTTCTCCTGCTTATAGTTTTTTTTTTTTATATTCTTTAAACAATTTGTCTTCATAGTAGATCATTTGTAGTCTGTGAAATGTAACCCAGTCTATTAAGAGTTCAAGATAAAGTATAAAACCTTATTTCGGAGTTCATTGCCCTCTTCATGTCCTTTTCATGTTATGTTTTTCTCCAAATGTCGAAATTGATACGTTTTTTTTAATTCGTACTACATAGTAAAAATGAAAAAAAAGAAGAATTATTTTTTTTTTATTTCAGACTATTTCATAGTTTAGTCTTTTCATTTACAAATCATAACAAAATATAAATTATCAATAAATAAATACAAAATTAACAACAGTAAAATATATACTTATATTAAATGGCAATATTTGTCATTATGTCCTTTGGCACAATCATGCTGGATTTCGTTGTTTCACAGATAGAATAGGATGAGAACTAAGTAAACTTTTCAAACAACATATTAAGAAGACGGTTCGGAGACTTAGATTGTTCTATGACATGAACTGGATCCACTGACTTTCTTGCTGTTCGTGTATTGGCTCTATCACAATGAACACCAGTCCATCCTCGTGAACATTCACAGTACCATTGACAATTGTTGCCATATGTTTTATGACAAATGCCACCGTTGGCACACGGCAACAACCTACAACCATCTACGTTACACTTCTGTGGCTCAAGCGTAGTAGAGAAAAGTTTTGTAGAATGATGAGAGGATGATTTAAACTGTTCTGTTGTAGTAATTGGTAGTGGTGTAGTCTGTTCTGTTGTAGAAATGCTAGTAGCGGTGTAGTCTGTTCTGTTGTAGTAATTGGTAGCGTTGTAGTCTGTTCTGTTGTAGACTTTTCTGTATTTGAAAGTCTACTGCTTGGAATTGTAGATTCTGGAGTTTGTTCTGGAATTACAGGTCCACAATTAATACAGCATATTAAAAAACATAGAGCCAAACAGCACGATATGATTCCAAGAGATTCCATAGTATGATAGTATAAGTTATCCTAGAGATTATATTAACCAGTCCTTTCAAAGTTAAGCACAGAATAGCTTTGTTTACTATTGACGTAAATAGTATTGTGTATTCGAAAAAAATACGACTTTATATTCAATCACTTGTCGTTTTACAAGAAATATACGCAAATTACAACTATTGTGTTATACTGTTATTTATATATAATCACTCTAGTCGCTAAATGCCATTATATAGATGGCGTGTGTCAATTTGCGGCTTGAGGGCGGTAGTTTATTATTTTTTTGCAATTAATCATGTCTTTGGGCGATTAAATAAACAAATTCTCTTGTAAATACTATAACCGGAAATAGAATAATTTAATTTATCAAAAAACAATTAATTCCAATTAAAACGAGAGAACTAGATTATGACGTATAACGACCATATTCATGGTTAGTGTCCCTGTTCTTATTGGGCCATAGTCAAACGAAGGATTGAAAAAAAGTGTTGATGGATTATATTTTGTCAATAACAAATGAATAGATTAATAAATGATTTACATAAATGTAAGCTTTGTTTAAAAGATCTGTAATAGTCCGCATACACTTCATCTGGTATCTTTCGTCCCTCTTTTATCCCCTATTTATCAACTAAAAATGATGTGCTTTTTCATAATCTGTATCGTTTAGAGATCTTTAGAATGTGGATGAAACATTTTCCACTGGCCATTAAGAAATCACTTTTAAATTAAGTCATGTATATGCAATACCATTAACGGTAGACATTTTACTGTATAATGCAGCCCCAGGAGGCTATGCTTCCAGGCGTACGGTACCTTTAAAAATGCATTCACATTTTCAGTAAAATTGCTATATGTTGCTTGTGATTTTTGGTAACGTATGCGTATTTCAACATGTAATTCCCTTCAATAATGATCGAAAACAAAACTGATCCAACACTTTATACAGACATTTTTAAGTGCTGATAAAACCAAAAAGGACCAACACTAAGCCACTCCGCAATGCGCTTGTGTAGGGCAGGATACACATGTTTTTCTTTCTATAAGTTTTCCTACACTGCGAAAATAATATTAAACTATGATTCAAACGTTAAGTACATGAAAATAAACATTTACTTTTCTACCTTCTGAATATATTCTAACTATGCAAATTGTTCTGTACATACACCAGGAACCATGAATTGCACAATCCTGACTTGTTTCAGGTGAGTACTTGCAAAATAAAGCGGAGTAAAAATGTTTGCTGTTGCCAAACCACCCCCTAATATGGGCCAGTGATGAAGCATTTGAGAATAGAAACCGGGATTCCACGAATATGTCAAAGAGGGAACAAACTGACCAAAGTGCAGAACAAAACTCAAGGCCACCACAGGGTCTCCAACACAGCGAGAAAATCCCGCACCTGGAGTCGGGATTCAGGTGGACTCTAAACACAAATGTGAATAAGTTCAGAAAATAGACGTCATACTAAACTCCGAAACATATTGATGAAGCAAATATACAAAACATACAAGACTTACAAAGACCAGAGGTTCCTGACTTGAAACAGTCGCAAACATGAGGCAGGGATAATTATGATTTGTGAGATCTCAATCATCCCATTAAATAAACTCATAGTAAAACGCATAGTAAAGTGAGATTATTTTGAAACAATTATGCTTTATTTATGGAAAAATGCAGTTCATCGAGCACAAAACGTTGTGCCTCTTTCTAAAAAATCCAAAGAACATTGACCCCTCTCTAAGGTATTAACTTTGACATCCAACTAAAATATTCCAAACCTTAATTTTTTGTATTGAAATTCAAAAGACGTATGCATATTTTTTGAATATTTAAAATAGTTGTGAAAATTCACATTTATCGGCCATAAGTTCTAGAAAATACCATAACCATAAACTATAAGACAAACATGTATATGTAGGAGTATAATTTAACGTGTGATTTTGAACGGTGAGAAGATTTTCATTTTGATAATTCAGACATAATCGCCTGTCACCGAATGTCAATCAGAATAAATCAGGGCGATTGTTGTAATATCTCTTTGTGGTAAATGACTAAATTGATAGACATCTGATATTATTAAATAATATAATTTTGTCATTTGTCATTTTTTGAAACATTCTTACACGCCATCCTTTGTATATTGAATTTTTACAAATGTTCAAGTTAAGGTATTCTATTAAGCATTAAAACCCACACACGTACACCGTTACTCTTCATAAAGTGAATTCATCTATTTTTTAGACAATCTTTTCTCTTACAAAGAAGTTAGAACATTTATGAAGGAATACAATGTCTTTATCTCGAATTGAGAAAATGGAATACATTTCATAAAGGGAATCTATACAATCTTTTGAAACAGACTTTTCTTTTACACTTATAAAAGAAGTTTGAATATCGATAAAGCAATGGCAAGGTCTTGACTCAATTAAGAACAAAACATGAGTACGCCTGTCAATGAATCAACTAGCCTTAGAAAAAAAGAAAAAGATGAGTGGTACAAGGTTGTCCTGTGTGTGCACTACTATACAGTATTCCTAAACTAGATTAAACCTATTGATGTAGCAACATAAAAGTATAAAACTAACAAATTTGAAGAGTCCTTTTATTCAAAGAACAAAGATAAAAACAAATAAATCTTAAACCCCGTTCCATGGTGATAATGTATACTTGCATGATAGTATGCACATTTGCAAATTTGGCTACGTATGTAAATGCAAATTTACAAAACGTTCATACGTTTTTATACCAATGATTGTTGTATTTGCGTAATACACACATTAGCCATTAAAAGAGATTTTAATCGAGTCATGTAATATTTGATATCCAAAATGAACCGAAAAGTTCAATATCAAAAGAACATGCGTACTTAATTTTTAAATTAGGTACATGTATACTTTTTAGTTATATGTTTACTTCACAGAAAAGATTTATGGATTAAGGAGCAGTCTTTAATATAGTGTACCTGAAATGTTATTAATCATAAGTCATATGAAACCACTATTATTTTTTTTATAAAAGCAATGTTAGTAAATGCAAAAGAAGACATTATTCGTATGTTTTGAGAAATTCAAACTCTATACAGAAGGTAGACAGACCGTAACTATTTCTCGTACTGGAAGCCATAAACCTTAATAAATATGAAATTTTATAGAAAATTCACATCCTTATTGCATGCAGTGCTATCAATCGTTTCCTTAAAACAAATTTTAAATTTAGAAATTGGTTAAAGTTAAAAGAAATACAAATCTGGACCAATTCAAGTACACCGTCTAGACCACAGAATGGGTCATAAACCTTAACAAAGTAGTACAAGGTCTTATCTAAAATTAAGAAAAAATAAAGTAAGATGGTCAATGAATCAACTATCCATGACAAAAGGGAAAAAAGAGGTGTTCTGCAAGGTTGTCATATGTATACACTACTATACAATTTTCCCAAACTAGAAAAAAAACTTTTTTGTAGCAACATAAAAGTATCAAACTTACAAAATTGAAGAGTCAGACGAAAAAAAAAATCAAGCCCCGTTCACATGGTAATAATGTTAACTTGCATGTTAGTTAATATGCACATTTGCAAATTTTCCTACGTATGTAAATGCAAATGAACAATGGGCTCATACTGTTTTTATACCAGTGATGGTTGTATTTGCGTAAAACACACATTAGCCATTAAAAGAGCCTTTAATCGATTCATGTGATATTTTATATTCAAAATAAACAGAAAGGTTCAATACCAAAAGAACATGTGTACTTAGTTTTTAAATTAGGTACAGGTATACTTAGTTATAGGTTTATCTCACTGAAAAGATTAATAGACAGGGGAGCAGTCTTTAATATATATATATAGAGTGTACGTTTACAAATACCACACATGTTATTTCTATTAATCATAATTTATATAAAATAGCTTTTAGAAAACAAAGAAATGTGAGTAAATGTAAAAAAAATATTATTAGTATGTAATGAGAAATTCAAACTCTATACAGAGGGTAGACCTTAAAACTATTTCTCGTACCGACATGAACCGAGAATATAGTTCAGCTTCTATATAACAGTTACAATGACCCTGGCATATCAACATGTGAAACGAACCGAAAACAAACGGCCTAACATATGATAAAAATAATTAATAAAAACACAAATGTAGACACTAACCTACTAAAACAACTGGATAACAGGCTTTTAGCTTGGGACAAACACTTTATTAACACGGCTGAGTTATATATGTTTTTTTCCCTTACCTGGAATTATGATAAACAGTTGAAAAGGGGGTACATTCATCATATCGACGTGTGTATTTTTCGTTGGACAGCAATTTAATAGAGTTTTTCATCAAAATCTTGCTCTGCACTTATTTCAGTCTGTTTTAAATAAGAGAAAGGCGAAAGATACAAGAGGGACAGACATTCAAACTCATAAGTCGAAAATAAACTGACAGTCAACGTCATGACTAAAAAAGAAAAAGACAAACAAACTGACAATAGTACACAAAATACACCATAGAAAACTAAGGACTGAGCGACACAAACCCCACCAAAACCTGGGGGGTGATATCAGGTGCTCCGGAAGAGTAAGCATATCCTGCTTCACTTGTGACATCCGTCGTGTCTCATTATGTACAAACTCGGTTATAAGTTTAATTGGGTAAGTCTCATTTGTGAAATGGGGACGGGATTGTAGTCCCGATATTTGAAAAATATCCGCTATCATCTGTGAAACGGATATTCAATAACGGTCAACCTACTCGTGATGAAGTCCGTAAAATTTACGAAGGGACGATTTCAACTTCACCATTTGGAACTCTTGGTTTAAAAGGTTCCTTGTGAGTAGCAACCCTATATCAAGGAAATCATGATAGAAAATGCAAGCACGGGAATCTCGTTTTGATTGGGAGATAAATACACCGTATGCAGGTGCTACTGGATGGTTGCTACATAGAAATGTAAAGTTCACATTGGGAAGTTGAAATCGATCTTTTGTCGTGAAGTTTTGTTTTCAACCGACCCTCATTATCAATTTCTAGATGTAAGTCAATATGTGAGACAGACTTAACTGTATCTGTTATATCCTTTATCTAAAGTTCGATGAAAAAATGGGTTCAACATAGATAGATATGACCTTGACCTCGTGCGCAGCTGTCATGAAATGAAAAGTGTTGCTCCACTTATTTCTATTTTGTTTTGATGTAACCCCGTGTTTAGTTCTTGAATAATGGTCGCTTAAGTCATGTCCTACATTTATTTTGGTTTATTTTAGTTACAAAAACTTGAGTAAGATTACAATCGGATAAAAAAACCACTAAATTATCATCCGGAAACCGAGATGACTCACTCAAAGACGACTGAATGATTGAGCTTTGACTGTTATTATATAACGTTTTATTTTGTTTTAGAAATTGTGTTCATATATTCAAAATACTCCACGTAAATTCGCATATTCGCAATTATAATTTTGCATCAAAGTGTTTAAGGGCATACGATACAGTTTTGATCCTGTATTTACAAGTTCATGAAAATTTGCATATAGGCTATTTTTTACCTGATTAAATCAAATATGTAATAAAAAATATACCTTCATGTGCTACTTTTTGAGTAAAATGAGGTCGAAATTTTGTACATTTGCTCAAAATTCAGATTTTAGGCCGTAATTTCTTTTTCGAAAATAAGACATAATTTTTTTGTTATAAAAGATAAACAGAAATTGTTTTTTGTTAAATAATCGGTAATTTATGTATTTTATAAATATCATAAAAAAATATGCATTTTTTTATTCAGAAATAACTCATATTTAGCAAATGTCCATGAATTGAGGAAAAAATGTCATTTTTTACTGCATGTTTATCAAAATAAAAAAAAATCCTCTATTTACAGTTTTATGAAATTTGGGTCACATAATCTCCCTGCAAAACGAAACACAATGCTGTTTTGAAAAATAGGAGTTCATGAACTCGTTTTCAAATTAAATCAGTTTGAATGATAAAAATCAGTCGAAAAATGCATCTTTTCCCGATTTGTCACAGTTTGACGTTGCGAAAATAACAAATTACGTTAGCAACGTCATTACCTTCCCTGTAACTGTATCGTATGCCCTTAATCATGCACCGATATTGCATTTACTCTGAAGATATGTACTATATAACTAGAACGTGACTATAAGTAAAACATTTTAAAGTTAAAGATGACATTGTGTCCTCAAGATAAATATTAAGTAGGTCATTTACACTCATTCTTGGTCGGTCAGCAATGCGGAAATACTGAACAGGAGTGTATCTCCATCTTTTGATGTGTTTGAGCTTTTGGTAATGCCATTTGATTAGGGACTTTCCGTTTTGATTTTTCGTAGGAGTTCAGTATTTTTGTGATTTTACTTTTTCATTATTGAATGTGATCTGACTTTTATTGCAACTAATGAACTGTTGACAGTGAACTTTTTTTTTAAATCTGCATACTTCATGCAATTTGCTTTAAATAATTTATATTGATACATATCGTAAGTTACTGATAATAATAAGTGACAGTAAATTAAATTGAGCCCTTCCGAGTTTTGAGACATTGATAAACTATTTATAATCTGCAAGTGTTGTTGTTCATGAAAGAGGGACGAAAGATACCAAAGGGACAGTCAAACTCATAAATCCAAAACAAACTGGCAACGCCATGGCTAAAAATGAAAAAGACAAACAGAAAAACAATAGCACACATGACACAACATAGAAAACCAAAGAATAAACAACACGAACCCCACCAAAAACTAGGGGTGATCTCAGGTGCTCCGGAAGGGTAAGCAGATCCTGCTCCACATGCGGCACCCGTCGTGTTGCTTATGTGATTACAAATCCGGTAAATAGTCTAATTCGGTAGGTCAAATTCATGAAAGGGAAGGGGATTGTAGTTACGACGTAAGGAACATATCCGATATCATTTGTGAAATGGTTATTCCATAACGGTCAACCAACTCGTGATGGCGTCCGTAAAATTTACGAAGGGATGATTTCAACTTCACCATTTGGAACTCTTGATTTAATAGCTTCCTTGTGAGCAGTAACCCTCTATCAAGAAAATCATGATAGGAAATGCAAGCACGGGAATATCGTATCAATTGAGAGATATATACCCCGTATGCAGGTGCTGCTGGAATGTTGCTACTTAGAAATGGAAAGTTCACAATTGGAAAGCTGAAATCATCTCTTTTGTCGTAAAGTTTTGTCTTCAACCGACCCTCATTGTCAATTTCTAGATGTAAGTCAAGATATGAAGCTGACTTAACTGTATCTGTAGTATCCTTTATCTCCAATTCGATGGGATAGATGCGTTCCACATAGTCACCAAATTTTGAATTGTTTAGTGAAAGAACGTCATCTATATAGCGGAAAGTAGAGTTAAAGGATATTGCTAACTTCTTATCTTTCTTCCTAAGAAGTTCCTGCATGAAGTCAGCCTCATAATAATAAAGAAACAAGTCAGCAAGTAGAGGGGCACAGTTTGTTCCCATTGGGATGCCGACAGTCTGTTGAAAAACACGTCCTCCGAACGTAACAAATATGTTGTCAATCAAGAAATCAAGCATCTTGATAATATCGGTTTCAGAGAATTTTTTGTTTGAATCAGAGTGATTCTTTACAAAGTAGGATTTATCCGTCCCTAAGACAAGATACTTGTATCTACGTTGGCCATTCTTTTTTATGAAGCAAAGTAATACCAACTCTTTTAATTTGTCTTTAAGTTTGGAATGTGGAATACTTGTGTAAAGAGTAGAGAAGTCAAATGTTTTAATACTGTTACAAGATGAAAGAGAGTTAGATTGTATGTACTCTAAAAGATCTTTGGAATTTTTAAGTATCCATATCTGATTCACGCCACCTCTAGAATAGGCAGTTTCACAATAACTTTGAAGCCCGTCTTTGATTGCTGATAAAATGGATGTCAATAATTTAGAAAGAGGTTTTGTGGAGCACTTGGAAGACCCAGCAATATACCGCTGTTTGTAAGGACACTTATGTAGTTTAGGTATCCAATACAGTGATGGAAGATCCAGTTCTTCATCTTTGGTTGAAATACCAAAGGAAAAAAGAACAGACCTATGATTATCCAGGATTTCCTCTTTGGTAAGTGTCGTGAGGGTATATGTTGAGTTTCCAAGTGAATTGTCTATACCTAATTCGTTTATCAAGCAATTAATGTAATGACTTTTACAGACAAAAACGATGTTATTTGGGGCTTTGTCTGCGGGGACAACAACATATTTATCATGGAGGTCGGATAGGTGTTTAGCAACATTTGGGTCTTTAAAGATTGACGTAGCATGGGCATTGATGGACCCATTCAGTTTCTTTATTCTGATTTGTATTAAGGACCTCACTGCTTTTATCCATTCGGATAGAGTGTCTACGTCTTCCTTCTCGCGCTTAGCCCATTGCCTGGCATAATCCTCGACTGAATCCATCAAAATTTTAAAGTTGTATTTCCAATTGATGGATTTAGGCTCACGATATTTCGGACCTTTCGATAACACGTTTCGTAGAGAAGTGTTATTAACAATGTTAAGGTCACCGGTAATAACGTGGCCAGCAGGATTATATGTGAATTGGGAACTAGCACATGTGCAATCAGGAGGTTTAGACTTGAAATCGTCAATATCGAGATCCTGCAAAACGCGTTTGTAATTGAAAATTTTAGTTGCAATAGGTTTGGTATAGGTATAAGAAATTATTGGTACAGACTGGTCTTTAAAATAAGGAGGTATTTTCGATTGAACTAATTTATGATGAAGGATATTGCCAAGGTTGACACCATCGAGACCTTTGTTGGCAAAGGAAAGATTTAGAAAAGATCTTTTCTCTTTTTCATCTTTTCCAATGCGAACTGGCTTGAAAAGTCTGTGACTTGCAATATCCGAAATTATAGCTTGAAGTTTGTATTGGTTTGAAAGAGGATTTGTAACAGTGGATTCCAAACATAAATTGAACAGAGAATGAAGTTTTGAAAGGGGTAATGAATAAAGTTTCGTGCGAATGTGATGAATACCTAATGGTTTTTGTATGAATGGCAGCAAGTCATTAATAGAGACATAATGCAGAGAGGGTGATGTATAATGACGATGACCATGACTGCGTCTATGTCGAGGAGTCGAGTTGAAAATATTCATCACATTCACCGAGTTACACGAAGGAC
This sequence comes from Mytilus edulis, assembly GCA_019925275.1. Taxonomy (NCBI): domain Eukaryota; kingdom Metazoa; phylum Mollusca; class Bivalvia; order Mytilida; family Mytilidae; genus Mytilus; species Mytilus edulis. The sequence goes on from CM034349.1 coordinate 137,366,324, forward strand.
TAGATAGAATACCTATACCATCAATTTTGTCGTTGCAGCCATACGGTGTTGCAGTTCCCAATTGTCTAATCCAGTAGTCTTCTTTTTGTCTACGGAGAGTCGTTGAAAGATTAGGATTGTTAGAGCTATGGTATATCTTTTCGATAATGCGAACTGTCATAGAAACGATGGAATGATCGGGCTGATTGAAATGCTGGTATAGAATGTCGTTAGCATTGAGGTTAATGTCTGATCTATGACCGCACATCCGTTTGTTTAGCCTTCCTTTCGTTTCACCGACGTATACCAATCCGCAAAGGTTGCACTCTAATCCTTTCTGATAATAAGCCGTCTCATTCGGTATGTAACAATTGAGGAAAAGAGAACAGGGTTTGGTTATGATAATTGGAATATGTCCATGGTTATCTGTGACACAGATAATTCATAACAACCAACTAACTCGTCACGGCGTTCGTAAAACCTTTGAAGGGATAACTTCAAAGTTCCCACTTGAAACCATTGGTCAAAAATATTCCTTGTCAGCAGCAATTCTCTATCAAATAAATCATTACAAGAGTTACAGGCTGTAGAATATCGCACTACCTGGAAGATACATAAACAACTGCCGGAATTTTGCTACATAGAAATGAAGTAAGCTGAAATCTTTCCTTTTGTCGTAGTTCTGTTCATAACCATCTTCATTGTCTAGATATGACGCAGACTTAACTATGTTTTTGGTATCCTTTATATCAAGTTTAAAGGATGGATGCATTCAAAATAGTCAACGAACTTTGAACTATTTAGAAGTTCATCTGAATTGCGGAACGCGAAATTAAAGGGTAACGCTGGCTTTAATTACTCTTCATGGGACTCTTCTGTATGAAGTATGTGAAAACAATATACTCTAAGACAAATTCTTATAAAGACAGTCCATCAAAACTGACAAAATCAAACGCTATTAATCAACTGAGCAGGTGAAAAAAAACTGTCACATTCCTACTTTGTACAGACATTTTACTTGAAGTGAATGTAGTCGAATATATATTATAAAGAGGAACACACTTATTCACAATTGGTTCCGATTGGAGTGTTGATTGTATTTTTCAAATCAATGAATGAAAATTTTATTGAAGAAGTATACACATAACCTACTGTTATAGTAAAATAATATAATAAATAAAGTGACAATAATGATTTTGCTGAAAACACGTCCTCCAAACCTTTAAAAAATGTTGTTAATGAACATCTTGATTATGTCAGTTTCAGAGAATGTTTTGCTCGAGTCAGAGTGTTTTCTCTCACACAAGATGTTAAATTCATTTATTAAACCAGATATTTTCATCTACCTTCGACATTCTTTTTGTGAAACAAAGCAGGTTTAGTCTTTTTAGTTTAAAAAGGGATATGCAGGTGTAAAGGACCGAGAAGCCAAATGTTGATACTATTTCCAGAGAACAAGAGACTAAGATTGTTTATACTTTCAAAGTTCTTTTGATTTTTTAGTATCCAATTCGGACTTAAAACAAGCCCTTAATGTAGGTAATTTTACGATAACTCTACCTCAGGAATAGATTACCTTAGCTGTATTCGACAAAACTTTTGGAAATTTGTTCCTCAATTCTCTTCAACATTTATACAAGTATTCGTCATTTGGAACTTATTTTCTAAAATCGAAAACTTCTGTTACCTACATTCAATATTTGTGTAACTAGTGACAAGGGTTCTTTCTTACCTTATTAGCAATACTCAAATTTCACCTGCATGTGGGATATTAGTTTCCTAACTAATTTGGTATTCAAGAAAATGCAGCTGCTACTCAGACTTTGTTAAACGTCACCAGTGTCAGAGCGGATAGTTGATAAACCACGGTTATGTCAAAGAAAGTCTCGTCACTTTTCTAAAAACGATCATCGGAAGATACCAAGACTTTGTAGATAAATATTGCATATAAACTTCAAAAATAAACACGATGGTTTTGAAGTATAAATTGTAGGTTTTATGTTATCTTAATAACGTGCTATAATGTTCTTTTATTTGTCTTTGTAAATTATGACCTTTGTTGTTCAGTCTATTTTTGTAAATATGTCTTTGACGTGGCTTGGTACTATACATCCCGTCATTGTGTTACTGTGCTAATGTTGGGTTTTTTTTTGCTTATTTGATTTGTATATATGCCCATTTCTTTTGCTCTGTTTACATTCTTGCTCGTTTTTTTAGTGGTAAAGATAATAACACAATGATGACTACTATGCCCCTATTTTTGACATTTTTACCTTTTATGTCTGTTTGTTTTGTTCACACATTGTTGTCAATATAATGGAATTTTATGCGACCGTGATACAAGTGTGAGGTTTAGCTATCTATAATCCCAGGTTTAATTCACCATTTTCTACATAAGAAAATGCCTGTACCCAGTCAGGAATATGACAGTTAATTTTCCATTCGTTTGATAAATTTGACTTCCCGATATAAATTTAGCTCAGAGGTTGGTATTTTTTGTACATTTACGAGTAAAATTGTGGCAGTGAATAATGATTTCAAGATGATTATTCCCAACAAACAGCATCCTTGTAATTTTCAATATTGCATTCGCATTTGGCGAATGATAGTTGTTATCCATTCGTTTTATGTGTTCGAGCTTTTGATTTTGGCATTTGATTAGGGACGCAATTTGTTTGTTGTTAAAGAATGGAAAGAGAAAAGAAAAAATTTAGCATCAACGACTTCTGTCAGTTATAACCATAATACATATTAAAAAACACTGTTGCATGTACAGAATTTTATATGATAACGTATAAAACAGTTTGAACAGATACTGACAAATATCTTAAAGTACAGACAAAACACCTTCTTACACTGTATTTTCTTAAAATATTCATGTACATACTATAATAGATTGGTATCGTGAGGAAATAAAACATACTTTACAATCTTTTGTAGACAGGTGTCCAACTGAAGTACAAAGATAACTGTACAAATACAAACCGCTTCGCATAACTTTAAAACGGACTCCTTTTTTTAAAGGATTTTAAAAAAAAAATCTTGGTAACAGTTCATAACACGATGGGTGCCGTATACGGTGCAGGAAATGCTTACCCTTCCGGAGCACCTGATTTCACTCCCGGGTTTTTAGTGGAGTCGTGTTGTTCCTTAATTATTATTTATAACTGTTGATGTAAATGTCCTTTGTGAGTCTTTGTTTACTGCTTGATTTTGATTGTTATTGTTTTCATCAATCCCAAATATCTAAAATGTTCTACTCAAATCCAAATACTTGAGGAATTTTGAAATTAATCTCCTTTTTCCACCAAAAGGAGTAAGATTAAGTGTCAATTTGACGTCTAATTCAAATAATTGGGTTTCAATATATATATTCGCTTAAATATGTAATGTTTTGTTTTAGATATATAAATGTTAACTTCAAAGGACGCCACCACGAATTCGATTTGTTATAACCACAATCCCGTCCATTTATTTCTCGATTTAGACTTGAAACTATACTGATATGAGAAACACGACTAGTGTCACATGTAGGAAAATTTAACAGATTTGAATCATGCTGAAAAATTTAACTTTTTAATGACTTTCCATATATGAAAATTAGCAAAATATGTAGATCGTGCATTTCATATAAGACGTCAGTTGCTGTATAACACTTAAATTATTTGCATATTTAAAGCATAAATTTTTGTGCACAAATATTTGTAATGTTTATATATGTTTGAAATCAACTTTCGTCTATAAAAGAAAAGAACGTGATATAACTGTTTTATAATAATTTAATTTCATTTGAGGTGACTTATAGGTCCATTGGACCGGGTGTATTAATATTTATCATATATTATATGTTTATAATCTGTACATATTTACACATGTCACTATAATAAATAATTTATTTACTTTCTTACTTGTAGAGCAGGATTTGTTTCCCCATGCCGGGCACCTGAGATCACGCTTTTTAGGTAGGGGTTTTGTTGATCATATCAAGATTTCTACAATGTTTTAAACTGTTGTTTTCTTTTTCTTTTACATGGCGTTGTCAGCTTATTTTCAACTTATGAGTTTGAATCACTATGTGTTATCTTTCGCCTCCCTTTTTCGAACATTAAACATGAAATTGTTGAATAATTCTAAAGTAAAGTAAAGTCTTTCATTGATTCTGATTTAACCGTAATCGAGTAAAACAACAAGGATAACATGTCACTGAACAAAACTTTTGTATTTTTATGTAAAAATCTATTGATGGGAAAAGCTTGAATTCATACAATCATATTATCAATTTCAGTTTTTCACCTAAGAAAATTACAAAACGATTCTATCATATGCAGCTTTTTCACCCTTAAATATACACACTATATCAATGAATATATACAGTAATATAAATCAATTATTTATTAACACATTCTCGTTAATTTAGATTTAATAAACTAAGATCAAAGATAAAACTGATTAGTAGTCAATCAATGCAAGTTTCAATTGACATCTTAATTCTAAATCATGCAATGACAAATGCATCTCAGAAATGGTAATCATCTATGTTCGTGGTTTAACTGTCAAAACATCGTGCGAGGTAAACCAAGTTATCATTAATTCCCCTAAAACAGGCACAAACGACTGTATAGTTTAAAACAAGATAGATAAAAAAAAAATTAATTTACCTTTGACATAAATGTATCATTGTAATCAAACTATTGTGTAAATAGCATGTTGGTTGTAAGTTATGAAATCAAATACTGTTTGGTTTCAATGAGAGCATGCTGAATGAAATTCTGTTGACCACTCTTGTTTATTAATTTCACTTTGCAACTTCTTAAACATACATCTTTTCTTTTTATCTTTTCACCTTTCGGATTATGCAAAGGATATGACTCGGTCAATATTCGCATAGATATTCTGTATCTGAATACACACAATGTAAAGTATAATATCATTGTCTATATCTTGTGGTCATCATGTAGTAATTCCAAAAATATTCATGAGTCCATATCATCGCCAAGTATTTATTGTATTTATAGAAACTGTGAACCTTTGTTTACTTTGATAAATGGAATAACAGTTTTCTAACTTGTACTTTTGTTCATAATTTCATATAGTTGTTATAGATGCCCTGGTTTTCCAACTTTAAGTTTTAGCAAACGTTTAGTGTGTTTATGCATAACACACTATTGTTTCATGAAGCTGGTATTATACCAATTAATGTTCGCCTCTACATAAACATCAGTACATTTGTGTTATTATTTAGTTAAATTGTTATACACCAGTCATTCAGTGTTTTTGGTATTGTTGACTATATTATTATTTGTTTGTGCGTTTCTCTGTTATGAAAGTTCTTGCGTGTGTATGTGTTGTATTTCTGTAGTGTTTTTGCGATATTTGTTATCATTGTCATACGGCTGGAGGTTTACTACTGTTGCCTTTTTTTTTAATTCAAAAGTATACTGACTGAAACTAACTCACTCTTGTCCTTAAATTCCATGGTGTCTGGTTTATAGTTCATGTCCTTGTAAAGTTGAATATTGTATTCAGGTTCTTGTTTATATGTTTTACCTACTAAATTGTTTATTCGGTTGATTGATATTGAATTATTTTTTTATGAGCATTTTCCTCATTTTTTGTATGTTACCTCGATTAGTCTCTTCCTAATCGATGGAAGTAATTTGAACATCCGTTAACTTTTGTCGCCTTAATTCATAATGTTGGGTTTTGAGCGTTCCTGAATAAGGTAAATCCAGAAAAGCGCTTCGAACGCAATAAATAATTAAACGTGTTGTTTTCATTTTTCATAACCATTTTCTATTTTCCAGAGTCATAATGCTCCCATGCTTTCTTGTTTTTTATATACAATGGGCTGTCAAATGTACAGGATTAAGACATGAAAATACACAAATACACTACAAATGCAAGAAAATACAGTATACCATGATTTTTTCATCAACCAATTATTATGCACTACACATGCCTTTTCTGTTTCTTTTAATAGAAGACTGACTGCGACAAGTTTGTCCTTCAGACGCCCTTCAATATCGTAGTTTTCAATATAGTTTGATGTAATTCTTAATTAGAAATGAAAATTATTATAGGTTGGTATTTTTTTGTTGTTTTTTATATAGTTTCCACGACAACACTGGAATATTGACAGGGATCATAATGATTTTTAAGTTCTTTACTGAAGTTTTTTAACGTTAAGATCATTTTTGGGTGTTCACCCTCCTGTAGTACTATGACACAACATAGAAAACTAAAGAATAAACACCATGAACCCCAACAAAAACTAGGGGTGATCTCAGGTGCTCCGGAAGGGTAAGTATCGTCTACATGGTCCATTTAGTTACCAAACTGCTCTTAACTGTCGTCTTCATATACACAATCAGTGGAATTACCATGAAAAAACTACAACACTTGGAAATAGCCAAGAAAAAATAACTAACATCAGAAATAATGACACATTTTAAGAAATGTATTTATATTGCTGCCAGCAACAATGAACAAAAAGTACAATCCCATCTACGCCTAAATAGCACTGTATGTATGTCTTACAATATAGTACAATCCCATCTACGTCTAAATAGCACTGAATGTATGTCTTACAATATACATGTTTATATAAATATTTGAATGCTACACTCATTTATAATCACACATCTTTTGTTAGCAAAATGAAAATGCAGTCTTGTAATTAACAAGGATACTGTATGTTGGTAATATTCATCTAGGAATCGTAATTTACTGCCAACATGCTACTGAGTCATCTTTTATAAAAAATAATGGAACTTATTTCAAAATTTAAAATCTCCTAAATGTAAAAAATTTCAAGGTAAATTTAAATCGGGAAGACAAATTAATCTAACGAACGGAAATCAACTGTCATATTCCTGATTTGGTACAGGCATTTCCTTATGTAGAAAATGGTGAATTATACCTGGTTCTATAGATAGCCAAACCTCTCACTTGTATGTCAGTTGCATAAAATTCCATTGTATTGACAACAATGTGATCACGAAACAAACAGACCGACCCATACGAAGTCTATTTATCCATTAAAGTCCATAAGCCCGACAAAATCAAACACTTGACATTATAAACCAACCCAACGATAGGAAAAACACAGTCATATTTCTAAATTGGTAAAGACATTTTACTATCTCACATACTTGTACAATTTTGGCTATAAGAGTGTAGCTTTGTCTAAAAAAAGTTAAACCTGGTTTCATAGCTAGCAAAACATGTATGACAAGTATGTATCATAATAATATATCATACACATTACAAAAAGAATTAAGGTTTTCGTCATCAGTTAGCCTCTTATCAATGATGTCAGGAAAGGACTCCGATAAAAACAAATACAACTCCTAACTATCTAGTCCGAAGCTACATTTGTGTCTTATTATAGATTAAAAAAAGTTGTTCGAGTAACATCTGCAATTCCTGAACAAGAATAAGCTCACATATTAAAAAGATAATAAAAATTAATTCGCAGTTAGCGGAACAGCTACTTAACCTAATATACAATAAAGTAGACGCATTTTGGATTACTGATTACTACTATATTAAAAAATGTGGTGTAACAAATGCCATGAGCATAATAAATGTTTTCTGTTTTAATATGATTACATACCTGGCAAAACAGTCTTAAAACTCAATTACAATACTATTATGATTGCACAAAACATATTTGGATTCATAAATGTGGAATGTGATGGAAAAAAGATGTATATATATCTACGAAGTCTAGGCCCGCTAGACATGCATAAGATAAACGAGCATTGTCTAAAGTTAGCTGCATACTAAATGATTTCCGTCACATTTGTCATTTAATTATATCACAGATTACAAATAACTTTTATTGTTCTGGTCAACCAGTCATTCATATGGAAATCGATTTCTTTGATCCATTAAATCACATTTTTTCTAGTAGTTTATCCGTTTATGATTTTGAATATCCCCAGAATTGTGCGAAAGAAGAGATTTTCTTAATCTTGGTTTTGACGGAGATTTCGTTGTGGACATCATGACTGTTGTTGGCGAGTAGCCTAAAATACCAATACTTGTCGTTGTTGTTTCAAGGTTTTTTAAAGACGATGTCGATAAATTGTTCGTTATTGGTAATATTGTACTTGTTTTAGTTGACATATTTTGTGTGCCTTGTTTTAACATATGTGACGTTGATTTGACGTAAGGGGGTTGTGTTCTTGTGACTAAATTTCCTACATTTCCCGCTTTTATCGATTTTGTTGGTAATGACGTTGTCGTCACCACAAAACTATTTGCAATTACAATTCTTTTAGCAGCCAATGCTATTTCTTCTTTAGCCAGATCAATAGAAGTACTTCTCTCCTTTACTGCTGATAGTTTATTTTCCCCACCATTAATTTGAACTTGACTTTGTGTACTTGCATTGTCTTCTGAAGGTTTCTTAGTGCTTTCCGGTCTTATTGTCTTATTTGGAACAGTCGAAACAAAAATTCGTGATTTACTCAGAAGTGTATGAGTAAGATACATATTCGATAAGGTTGTCGAGCTCAAAACTTTATCTCCAGCATTTGCCAAGTGTGCCAGAATGTCTGAATTATTCAAAGACGAATGATTTTGTTGTTCGTCTATTTTTCCATCTAGTAGAACATCTGGTTTAACTGTTGTTGTTTCCTGTGAGAGAGATCGCCATTGCGGTGCATGGAATACTTTTGGCACAACTTTTCTTGTCTTTCCACTAAATGTCAGCGCGTCTTCATTAACACGTTTTTCTATCACGACCTTATCAGGAGTTGTAATTATTGATGAAGGGGTACTTTGAATTGTTGTTATCGAGCCTGAATTTGTTGTTGATAAAAGCGGACTGACTTGCGCAACAGTTTGTTCTTGTATTGCAGCAAAAGTTGGTTGCGTCGTTGTTGTTGGGGTAGTGTTTATGATTTTTAATGTATTCGACGTCGTTAAAGATAGGTCTGGTGTATGCTTATCAGATATTTTCCTTGCTGCCGTAAAAATGTCATTCTTTACAACAGATTCACTTGTAGAAACTATTTTTTTGTCGACCTTTTCTGTGATAAGCGATTTGCTCTCGGATTCACCTCCATTATCCTGGGTGTTACTTTTGTTTATTTGTTTTGTCCTTGGGCCTTCCTTTGAACGATCTAAAGACTCGCTGTTTATTCGTTTAATCCGTTGACTTTCCTTTGGACGATCTGAAGACTCTTTGTCGTTTGATGACTCGTCTTGCTTCTTATCTGATAGTGGCTCAAACCTAGATGGGAAATTTTCTCGTGTGCGATCAATTGAATGTGAATCCTTATCACTATCTTTTTTGTTGCTGACTTTTATGACATTTTCTTTCTTGACGATATGATTTGTGACTTTTGGTCTTGGATGAGACATCATACGGAATAACGATAATATGACACTCATTTTTTCATTTGTATTGTCAGTTGTTGGTTTTGTTTCCTTCTTTTTAGGAGCTTCAGTCTTCTTTTCTGGAGCTAATGTTGTTAAAGCGGTGATTGGAACTTCACAATTATGTCCAGTAAAGTCTTTTGTACATTCACATTCACCTTTACATCCAATACTTATACAAGTGCCACCATTTTTACAAATTCCTTCAAACATTGAGCAATAATTACCCGGACACTGTTCACCATTTTCACCTTCTCTCTTAAGGGTGACATAATAACTAGCGGACAGGTAAGGAGAAAAAGGATCACAATTACACGTACGTCTATCATTCTTAATTATCTATTCTGTTCTTCTATTCTGAAAGACACCATAACAATATAAAAGGTAATATTTGGTATCACGTGGTATAATTATATTCAGATTTTGACATATCTACATGAATTTTGTCTACTACTTGTCAATCAGAAGAAGGTTTTTTTCTTGTACAGACTGAATAATATTTAATCAAACAAAGATTTGTATTAACAATCAAGAAAACGAAAAAAAACATCCTATATGTGATGAAATTATAACCTTGACTTCATAGTACTCACAATTTTTATTATAAAATTAATTTCTTTACATGAAAGGTATTCGTCAAGGAAGTCCATTCTCATCTCAAGTAATAAAAAAAAGTAATAATAGGAAATATTTTTCTGTCTTCTTATGATTTTAAAACACTCGGTTACGCATATTGTTTGTTAACACAAGGGGGAGGGGGGGGGGGGGGGCTTGTTTTGGACGAAATGCTTTTTTGATAAAAACAAAGGCGGTAATTTAATATGTCTATTTTTAGGAAAAGTATCTACAATGAAAATTAGTAGGTGTTGGCTGACTATATCAGAATGTAAGAAAACACATAAAGTAGAAAATAAAATATGTCATTATTGACATGGGTAACATCAATATTAACCTTTAAGCAATGGAATGAGAAAAATGCTTATCATTAAGAAAGTAAGATTTTCCGTAATTGATAATAATAATAATAATAATAATAATAATAATAATAATAATAATAATAATAATAATAATAATAATAATAATAATAATATTAATGATAACAATAATAATGATAAATAATGATAATAATGAAAAATAATAATAATAATTATAATAACACTTTTTTGTTATTGTTGTCATTATAAAAATATTATTATATCATCAATAATTTCATTTGAAATAGATAATATCTACACTCTATCATATCTAAAATTGAGAATGGAAATGGGGAATGTGTCAAAGAGACAACAACCCTCTATCATATCTATCTGTTTTTTTGCGTAGACAGATGAGATGTGACCTGAAGCCTTGGTTTATTTTAATACTTAATTCAGAATTTACTTTTCAAAAAGCATAAACATTATAATAACTAAACCGTAGACAACGCTTTCAAACTGAAGAAGAAAAGGAGGACAAAGGACAGATATGAAAGAAATATGTCGAGACCGACTTACTATTATTTTCTGTAAAGGTATAATTAATAGTGTCATGTAAATAACCTGTTGACCTTCATTTCTATTTAAGGAATATAAAGGGCGCTACCATTTTTCTTGCTTTATTCGTTAATGATTGTTTAACAAGTTCATACAATATCATTTGTTAAAACTGTCGGACTGAACGTGTATATGAATGAGTATAGTAGAACTACAGCTTAACTTAATTAGCACTCGATCAAATTGCTTTAAAATTGACTATTTTTTTTTTAACTTGGATTTATTTTGTGAATATAACGTACATCCGATTGACTGCGTTAGCTTGTCATATCATGCAGAATGTACCTATAAACACATCACACAGAACATGTATGTTGTCATTTTTACATGTAGATTATGTTCACATTGTCACCGTCTATTTATATATTTCCTTTCTCTCTCAATTTTAAAGTAATATTTTTTTAATTTTTTTTCTTATATATGAATCATTTAATAGCTTAAATGCATTATATAGATACATATATATTAAACTGAATATAAAAGCAACATTTATGTCAAAGACACAATAAAAAATTACTTAAATATATCAACAAGAACGATGGCATTAAAAGATAATTAATGAATATAAAGAAAATATCAAAATAAAAATAAATATTTGACTTACCCTGTATCATTATAAATTCAGCACGTTAATTATTCTGTTTTAATGTTATTGAGGTCATTTATAAAATTAATATACTAAGATCATCGTTCATTCGCCGGTAAGTTTACAGGTATGTTCACTTTTATTTACGCTTCAACAAATATCCGTGTTATTTCCTTTTTCGTTTGTTGCGTATGTTAATATTCAGGCAATGAAGTCGCAACTGCTAGCTTACAGATCCGGATTAGCCTCGTTCTGGAGACAGGATGTTGTCCCAGTTGTGAGTGTATTGCAGCGCCGCAATGGGAAATGTTATGTCTACGCCACTGCTGTTACATAACTGTATACAATAGAAAAAATGAACCTGCTTGTTTAAGTATGTTCGGGATTTTATGCTGCAGGCACGAAGTTAAAAGAATAACTAAATTAGACAAAATCTTGTTCAAGTGTTGTGATTTCCTTTTTTAATTAGCCGAGTGTTACCAATATTTTTTTTATTTGTCACATTCGATGTTTCGGCTTAAAACTAATACCGACGAAATCTTTATAAACAAATTATAAGCCTGATACATTTGATAACTATATGGAGGCTAGTTATACTTATTTATGTTATGTTTCTAGTTTTAAGAGATCCAACCGTAACTTAATATCATACAGCGGAGATATTTCGTAAATAGTAAAATTACAAAAATACTGAACTCCGAGGCAAATTCAAAACGGAGAGTCCCTAATCAAATGTAAAAAATCATCAAACGAAGGGACAACAACAGTCATATTCCTGACTTGGTACATGCATTTTCTTATGTAGAAAATAGTGGATGAAACCTGGTTTTTATAGCTAGCTAGACCTCTCACTTGTATAACAGTCGCATAAAATGCTAGTGGAATGAACATACACCGTATATGAAAGATTTCATTTGGTTTGTTTATTTTGGGATCATTTGTGATTACTGACATTTCTTGTTTTTTCTCTTTTCAGTAATACTGAACTTTGGCTTTTTATATTTCCGTACTTTTTGCCGCTATCGGTTTCTTCCATATTTTATATAATTTTTTTATGCACGATTACTCTGCGCTATTCAATTTTACTTGTTATTTTCTCTGCATACATTATGTTCCCAATAACAAAGGACTGTTGCTACTATGCACCATGTTAGATTTAAAGCTGACAAATTCTCATTTGTTTATGCTGTTAATTTTTGTTTGGCAGTGTGTCTGACAGTTGATCCTTTTAAGTTAGGTGTTACAGTATTTGTTAAACCTTAACCTTTTTCTAAATTGATGAATTAATTATTGTACATTTATTCAAAAAAATATATGCTGACAAGAAACAAACATATTGAAGTAAAACAAATCACCAAATTAACAAGGGGAGGATAAAAACCAGGACACTAACCAATTACTTATAATAGTCTTGTATATTGTCTGTTATAACTTGTAATACCAATTAACCTACACAGATACTATTAAAGGCGTAGCAGTTACAAATAATTTGTATATGACATTTTTTATCAAACAATCAGTATATTTATTTAAAATAAAAATTAATATTAAAGTGTAGGAGTTTATATGATTTATTAAACATCGTGAATAATACATCATATTTGTTTTGAAGTTGTAAAACTATCTAATTTATTGTTCAATAATGCATGTGTTACTCACTATTAAACATACAACTTCAATTTACATAATTCATTGGTGTCAATAGCTAAAACAGCTGAATTATAAAGTTATATATTTCAAAAATTTTAAAATGTTTGTGAAGTTGTTTTGTCACGAGATTACCATATGGTTATATACCTATTTTTAAATAATAACATTTAAATTCATGTTTCAAAATGTATTCACTTTTATCAATTTATATCGATTTCAGACACAATATTAGTGCATACATTTTTTCTAGTCTGTAGGTGTCATTAAATATTTAAACTGATATGTGGTTTTAAGCTGTTCAATCACACGCATTATAAACCACGCAGTGGTTAGTGGTGAAAGATATTTGCAAATTTAAAAAAAGTGTCTGATTAATATCAAAATGATTGCTGTACAGGAGTTTTATCAAATAGTTACTATTATTATACTGTAATCCAAAATATTAATTTTGGTGAACCATTTAGGTCGAAAAATCCCTCCAAAATTCCCGAGAGTAAGACGAGGCGTATCAAATTATAAGCCTGGTACCTTTGATAACTATGTACAAATAATGTGGATACACAGAACCTATAGCCAAATCTTAATCCCTGTTTTATATCTACTTCAAGCATTCTAGTTTACTATAATTTCCATTTAAATCTGCAAATATATACATCAAAAATAGATATATAATTCCACTGACTGGTTAAAAGTTGGTTTCCGGAACGTTTTCAATATCAAAAATAGTTATGTTCAAGTTGAAATTCCGCTGACTGGATGGTCAAAATAAAAAAAAAAACGCTGACTGGATCTCATTGAATGACGTCAATGGTCTTCGGAATAATCTCAACTGACAGAAACATCTAGAAAATAATATATAAATATATATAAAGGCCATCGCTTCAAACGTATATCACACAACTAAAACACTAACGCGTTGATGAAAAAGTTTTTCTCTCTCAATTTTAAAATGTGTTTTCATAGTTTTAGTCATTGCTCTAAATGTTTGTAGTAATCGATCCATTGCTAGTCGATTACAATAATTTTTTTACTATCCATACGAGCCCCAAGTGAAAAAAACCCTTCTTTTTTCACTTGGGGCTCGTATGGATAAGAACATATTTATTGTAATCGACTAGCAATAGATTGTTGAGACTTGATATATGTTTATACATTGTAGAAAATTGTAAATAAATTAAAAAAAAACACCAAACAATTTTTTTTTAGTGAGGTCCAAAAAAGGGGGGTCAATGCCCCCAAATACCTGTGCTTTTGACCTTCACGATGCAGGTGGGTCCTGATGTGCGATTCGGATACAAAATGTTTTACAGTGTTTTTTTTTCTATTTTGTTTACCCTTGTATTTATATTTACTTATTGTTAATTGATCGAGAAAGTGTAACGTGACGGTACCCAAATTGCACCTATTTTGACAGTTTTTTCCTCTACGTTTTTTTATGATAAAGACAAAAATGTCCATTCTGTGTTTATTTTGTAGCCGTATCCTTCTTTATTATAAAGGTACACCAATTTGATTTTTATTCCATATGGAATCATAGAAAAATGGGTCTAAACTTACCTCCAAACCATCAATGATTCTGACATGAGGAGTACCCAAATTGCATCCATGCTTAAATTCACATCGTCAAAAGTCTAATAACAAAGCTTTTGTTTAATTTCTTCAAATATTTTGAACAATTGGATATTAGTCCATGCTTACTCTTCATTATTTTTTACATGGATACTTGTAACATATTGTATTTGCTTATTTTAAAAAGATGACGTTTTGATGACGTCGCATGGCGACGTTTCAGTACATTTTGCTTTTTCAGTAAATACTTCATCTGTTGATAATTTCTGTGAACGTTTTGTGCATATCTAAATAGTTTTACCTATGTTGAAAGATATGCTTAGTATCAAATCATAAAAATACAAACTGTTTAGTCTCTAGGAAATCTTGTAAGATTTCCGCTGCTAGTTTTGCTAAATAGGTGCAATTTGGGTACTCGGTGCAATTTGGGTACCGTTACGTTATACTGTATTTGGCGTGTACCAATAACGACAAAACTTTTGTTGTTGACGTCATCGTAAATTTTCTTTGTGAGATTTATCCGATTATTCGAATTGTTTTAAAAGTCGGTTGTGTTGTATGTCTGTAATGCATGTTTACCCAGTCTTGGCTGCTGGATCCCAAATATTTTCACAGTATGTCTGTTTGGGTTGCACACCTAATTATGTCAATATAACGGAACTAAAAACTACTGTTAGACAAGTGGGAGGTGTAGTAAGCTATGAATCCAGGTTTAATCGCTCAGTTTCTTCTGAAAATGAACGCACCAAGTCATGATTATGACAGCTGCTTTTTACTTGTTCCGTTGATTGATATAGTTTAACTTTGTCAGCTTAAGAAGCTTCTATCGTTACCCTTTTGAATATGCCTTGGAATTCGGAACTTTTGTTATGCTTTATTTTTTTTTTTAGCTAAAAGGAAATATAAAGCGATTTTTTTTTTCAAGAAAAGTCTCTGTTGCAAAGAATCTATGCATGTTATTCACGTCCGTCTGACAGAGTTCATCTAGACTTGACCTTGACTAAGACCTTACTAATATTTCTCTCAGACTTTTAGTTTTAACATACAATTTAATCATAATCAGTCAGTAAACGTATACACTCTTGTTTATATTGTCGAATATAATATTGAACATAATCGAGCAATTGTAATTTGATAATGCAATCTCCACGAAAATTATGTGCAAATGTGCCTAAAGCTCGACGTCTTAAAGAATAACTGGAAATTAATTTTGGAGAATTTTTCTCGGTAAGACCTTACACTTTTACTCATATTTCAGTTCTGTATCAGATTTTAGGGGAGTTAGTATGTAAAATTGATTAATTATGTTAATTGATTTTCACCTTTAGTGACATCAGTCGTCTCGTTATTTTGAAGACACGTTTATACATATGCACATGATGCGAAGCTTTAGTTTCTTTCGATAGTCATGCCATCTTGAAATTTGTACTAAACAAATATCGATTTTGATTGGTTGCCGTATTCGATTGGCTTGAACAAAATTAAAAAAAATGGGAACACTTCCCGGACAGGAGAAGATACACTTCCCGGACAGGAGAAGATACTAAATATGCAAGACACGATGGACAATTATTGCTTCATGTTGACGTAAATTTAATATGTGAAGTCTTTTAGAAAGGTTAAACTTGTAAGAACAATCATCACACTATTCCGTTGGCTTACTAAGGCTTTTCTACCTCAGGCATAGATTACTTAAGCTGTATTTGGCAAAACGTTTAAGAAATTTTGGTCCTCAATGCTCTTCAACTTCGTACTTTATTTGGCCTTTTTAACTTTTTTGGATTCGAGTCTCACTGATGAGTCTTTTGTAGACGAAACGCGCGTCTGGCGTATATAGAAAATTTAGTCCTGATATCTATATGATGAGTTTATTTGGTACTAGGACTTTATAAAATATTGTATTAAAGACTATAGAAGACATACCATATTTATTTAACACAAAAATATAAAAATGAAGTACTGGATACAGCCAGCAAATTGTAAAACAATATGAAAAAAAACCATACACATACTAATATCTTTATAAAAAGCTAACATGATAGGTAAAGTGTCCGCAATCATGTTTGTTTATTAGTCGTATCCTTCTTTGTTATAAAGGTACACCAATTTGATTTTTATTCCATATGGAATCATAGAAAAATGGGTCTAAACTTACCTCCAAACCATCAATGATTCTGACATGAGGAGTACCCAAATTGCATCCATGCTTAAATTCACATCGTCAAAAGTCTAATAACAAAGCTTTTGTTTAATTTCTTCAAATATTTTGAACAATTGGATATTAGTCCATGCTTACTCTTCATTATTTTTTACATGGATACTTGTAACATATTGTATTTGCTTATTTTAAAAAGATGACGTTTTGATGACGTCGCATGGCGACGTTTCAGTACATTTTGCTTTTTCAGTAAATACTTCATCTGTTGATAATTTCTGTGAACGTTTTGTGCATATCTAAATAGTTTTACCTATGTTGAAAGATATGCTTAGTATCAAATCATAAAAATACAAATTGTTTAGTCTCTAGGAAATCTTGTAAGATTTCCGCTGCTAGTTTTGCTAAATAGGTGCAATTTGGGTACTCGGTGCAATTTGGGTACCGTTACGTTATACTGTATTTGGCGTGTACCAATAACGACAAAACTTTTGTTGTTGACGTCATCGTAAATTTTCTTTGTGAGATTTATCCGATTATTCGAATTGTTTTAAAAGTCGGTTGTGTTGTATGTCTGTAATGCATGTTTACCCAGTCTTGGCTGCTGGATCCCAAATATTTTCACAGTATGTCTGTTTGGGTTGCACACCTAATTATGTCAATATAACGGAACTAAAAACTACTGTTAGACAAGTGGGAGGTGTAGTAAGCTATGAATCCAGGTTTAATCGCTCAGTTTCTTCTGAAAATGAACGCACCAAGTCATGATTATGACAGCTGCTTTTTACTTGTTCCGTTGATTGATATAGTTTAACTTTGTCAGCTTAAGAAGCTTCTATCGTTACCCTTTTGAATATGCCTTGGAATTCGGAACTTTTGTTATGCTTTATTTTTTTTTTTAGCTAAAAGGAAATATAAAGCGATTTTTTTTTCAAGAAAAGTCTCTGTTGCAAAGAATCTATGCATGTTATTCACGTCCGTCTGACAGAGTTCATCTAGACTAGACATGATGCGAAGCTTTAGTTTCTTTCGATAGTCATGCCATCTTGAAATTTGTACTAAACAAATATCGATTTTGATTGGTTGCCGTATTCGATTGGCTTGAACAAAATTAAAAAAAATGGGAACACTTGCCGGACAGGAGAAGATACACTTCCCGGACAGGAGAAGATACTAAATATGCAAGACACGATGGACAATTATTGCTTCATGTTGACGTAAATTTAATATGTGAAGTCTTTTAGAAAGGTTAAACTTGTAAGAACAATCATCACACTATTCCGTTGGCTTACTAAGGCTTTTCTACCTCAGGCATAGATTACTTAAGCTGTATTTGGCAAAACGTTTAAGAAATTTTGGTCCTCAATGCTCTTCAACTTCGTACTTTATTTGGCCTTTTTAACTTTTTTGGATTCGAGTCTCACTGATGAGTCTTTTGTAGACGAAACGCGCGTCTGGCGTATATAGAAAATTTAGTCCTGATATCTATATGATGAGTTTATTTGGTACTAGGACTTTATAAAATATTGTATTAAAGACTATAGAAGACATACCATATTTATTTAACACAAAAATATAAAAATGAAGTACTGGATACAGCCAGCAAATTGTAAAACAATATGAAAAAAAAACATACACATACTAATATCTTTATAAAAAGCTAACATGATAGGTAAAGTGTCCGCAATCATGTTTGTTTATTAGTCGTATCCTTCTTTATTATAAAGGTACACCAATTTGATGTTTATTAGTCGTTATCGGCTTCAAACTAGCTTTAAGTAAATGCGAGTGCCTTCAGATCTGTACTTCGTGTCTTTTCTGATATTAGGGGATTTATAGTGTTTCTTAATTCTTACTTCTGTCCTATTTCAGGAGCCTGTAATTCAGGGGCTGTTGTGTGTTGCTGAATATCATATTTGTTTTTTATGTATTGTTTTGTACATTTATCAGACCGTTTTGTTTTTCTAATTTGAATTGTTTTACATTTGTCATGTCATGAACTTTTATATAAAACTCGAAATATTGATTGATTGATTGTTGGTTGCTTTACGCCGCATTAGTACAAAAAGGTTATATCGCGGCGAAGGAAATAGAAATACAGAATATGTCAAAGAGACAACAACCCGGCCAAAAAGCAGATAACAGCTTACTATGCTGTATGGGGTTTACTCATTGGTGAAGGCCATACGTTTCACCTATATTTGTTAATTTCTATAACGTTTGGTCTTATTGTCAATCATATCACATCTGATTTTTATATTAACCCCGTCAGATTATATATTGGCATGCCCCAAATCAGAAATCTATAATTGAGTGGTTTTCCTTTGCTTCTGTATATTATATATGTTTTTGTTTATTATTTAGTAAAGTTTGTTCATGTGGTGTGTTATTAATATTGCACAACAAGCACCACTGTTCCAAGTTGGTAGAGGACTGGGTGTCCATAAACATGTTTAAAATCTCGTTTTTTTAACTAGATTAGACCGTTGTTTTTCCCGTTTGAATGGTTTTACGCTAGTAATTTTGTGGTCCTTTATAGCTTGTTGTTCGGTGTGAGCCAAGGCTCCGTGTTGAAGGCCGTACCTTGACCTATAATGGTTTACTTTTATAAATTGTTATTTGGATGCATGGAGAGTTTTCTCATTGGCACTCATACCACATCTTCCTATATCTATATATTATGTTTTCCCGGAAACAAATGGAATACGAAAGAGCGTCTAGAGTACCTTTTAAATCAAGCAAGTGTCCGTTCATGCTATATTTAAGAGTCTTCGTTTTATGTCTTTTGGTATCTAGTCACAATAAAGTCTATTAAAAACCATAAATCAGAATCTTGATCTTAAAAATACTGTATTCAAGTGAAAAGACGACATTGGTACAAAACACAAAATAACTTGATAAAAGATAATAACAAATGGAATACGAAATAACAGTTAGAAGATAGATATAAGAAGATGTGTATAAGTGCCAATGAGAAAACTCTCCATCCAAATAATAATTCATAAATGTAAATTATTATAGGTCATGGTACGGCCTACAACACGGAGCCTTCGCTCACACCGAACAGCAAGCTATAAAGGGCCCCCAAAATTACCAGTGTTAAACCATTCAAACAGGAAAACCAACGCTCTTATCTATATAAAAGAGTATGATCAAAAGAAATAAAAAGACGAAACGAAAAACTATAAAAAAGAAGATGCGATATGAATTCTAATGAGACAACTCTTCACAAGAGACCAAATGAAACAGAAATTTACAACTATAAGTCACCGGAATCCAACAATGAGCAAACTCCATACCGTATAGTCTGCTTTAAAAGGACCTGAAATAACTAACGCCCTTTATTAATGTTAAAAAAATAAGCGAAAATATAACCTGAGATAGTGGTGTAACAGTACAACATAGGAACGAACTATAAAAATAAGTTGAAAGAGGCTTAACTCGTCATATGGATACAAATAGAAATATATCTAACAAAAACACAGAGTGAACGTGACTAGGTACTTGTACATCCCAACAATATAAACATTAAGTATAGATCAGAGAGTACCCACAGTTGTTGGCTGCTAGTTCAAAGTCAAAATAACTAAAAATAACAAAACACTACACAATTAGCTTAATTATGAGTACATGAAGCTAGAAAGAAAAAAAAAAAAAAAAAAAGATCTTGACTCAAATTCATCCGGAAGTGTAAGAAGTTATTTTCTCTACGTGTAGAATATGTGGTGCTGCTCATAACAAAGTTACAAAGTAAGCTTGTAAAATAAATAATCATCTGAGAGATCTTTACTTCATGGGAATGTGCAGCAGTTCTGATACGTCACAAATATGAAAAGTTTGCAATCGAAAAATTATAGTCATCCGGATTAAATTAACGGCATCATTTTTATAAGGGAATGGGACATTATGGATATAGGCTATCGACAAATATACTTCTTTATCTTTCAGAGAAACCACTTTTAGGTTTTCTGGATTTTATTTAGAGACTGCTTGCTTGTGCTTGTATTCGATGATCCTGTGGTTTTGGTGCAATAATAGCAAGTCAAGTAAAAACGAATACCACCTGATTCTCTTTTTTAGTGTTTTAAAATAGATAAAATATGCATAAAATACAATGAACTTCAAATAATTCGTGCATTATCTCGACTAATATATCATTTGTGACAATTAGACAACTGTCATATTTAATTTCCATAAATCAGTCTTTTTTTCTTTACTTTGATGTTTTTTTCAATAAAATTAAATTTAATTAAAAAGGTTTATCAATCACTTTATTATATTGCTTTATTTAAATAAAACCTATTATACATCTGTCATTGTCCTGTACTATGGAATGGATTACCCCTGCATGCCCATACAAGGAATACACTTGATCTTTTAGTATGGAATGTATGGCCCATGCATGCCAATATAAGGAAGACACTTGACCTTAAAGTATGGAATGGATTGCCCCTCCATGCCCATATAAGGAATACACTTGACCTTACAGTATGAAATGGATTGCCCCTCCATGCCCATATAAGGAATACACTTGACCTTATTATTATTATTTACTATAAATATCATTATCACGAGGTTTATATTGTATCAATCGTCACGTCACGTCTCAGTCATTACAGCTTAACGTACGTGCTGTGTCAGCTCCCTTTATCCGAGCCTGCTATTTTCGGTGAGGGTTTACTGATAGATGGATCAACGACTTACTACTTTCGATGACAGAAACCAATCCAACGCTGTACAGAGTCAAAATACGTCAGACATTATCCGCGTAACCCGCGTCAGCTTACACTCCAAACCCCATTATGGATGGGGGAGTGACGTCCGAGAGCTATAGGTGTTGCATAATAGATCTCTATGTTTACTGTCAAACGACAGTGGTCCTGATAATGCTTCCTGTCATCGTTAATACTACGTCCGCGACTCATCGACCAGTACTTCATCGTCGTGGTTATCGGCCTGCCAAGTTGACCAATCTGGCCCTGAGAGCCCCTGTGTAGACATAACATCAAAATAGTCAACAAGAGAAACCAAAACAACTCCACGAAACCAAGATTGCGACCTTCCAAAATGGCGTCCTCCACCTGTTCCTGACCGTTGGCACAAAATTATTTAAACTCTCACCAAACGCTGTGTCTACCCTGGCTAGCTCTCGGTAGTAGAGAGCACACTTAAATGTCTAAGAACTATATAAACTGCTTTCTAAATGGTCTGTCTTATAGTCTTGTACTATGGAATACTGGATGAATATCCAGTCAAGGTCGTTAAACATTTCCATCATCATAAGATTGTATTCTCTTTTTGTTTATCTGTGATGCTTTTGTCTACATACTCACCTTGTAATGAAAACGAGACAATCTTTGGTATGGGAATATCTTCCCGTAACTGAAAAGCTGGCAATACATAAAACGTTATTGGACAGTAAAACACAAACACTGACATAAAAATCCTACGAAAAACTATACGAAAACACAATAGGGAAAAACAAGAAATAAAACACTAAAACAAGATTTGATCTTACAGTATTCCATAGTACAAGACTATAAGACAGACCATTTAGAAAGCAGTTTATATAGTTCTTAGACATTTAAGTGTGCTCTCTACTACCGAGAGCTAGCCAGGGTAGACACAGCCGTTGGTTAAAAACTTCCTTTCGACAAGTTCTTCGACGTCTTGTCATGACATTTAGTTCAAAGTGCGAGGTCAGTAAGTAATTGCCAAACTGTCGGGTTGAGGGACCAGAGGCGGATATAAGTGGGGGCCGAGAGGGGGTGTCCGGGGCAGAGGGCCCGGGCCCCCTATTCTGGGAAAAAAAATGGTTGATTATATAGGGAATCACTGAAGCCTGACCGGAGCGGGACCCCTCTTAGGCAGTCAGTGGGTCCCAGCTTATGAAAATTTCTGGATCCGCCACTTGCGACAATTTTTACTGAGTTAGTTAGTATATCACGTATTCTGTTGAAAAATGCAATACTTTTCCCCCAACTTTTTATACATGAGTCATTCTCATCATACATCATTTTAACATGTTTTAGTTCTATAAACAGCATTACGATATAGAAGGTAAAAGGTAGAGAAATATCGTCAACTATCAAATTTTAATTTAAAAAAAAAACCATAATGCTTCAATATTATACAGAGTGCTTAACCCTAATTAGAATAATTTACTATCATTCTTATTTTTTTTTTCAGTTTCCAGTCTGAATTGGTAAACTGATAAATATGAGAGGAAAACATGTTTTTTCATCTCCCAACAATACTACTTTTGACAGAGCATGCGTCTATAATTCATCATTTACCAGGAAATAAGCTTCATCATAAACATCCTTGTAAATATAGGATGGACTGGAAGAATTTACAATGAAAAAAACCTCACAATGATAACGATATAAAAATACGTATCACATGTTATGCTAAAACAATAAACATGATGGGCCTCTTGGCTATAACGGACACATACATACACTTTTATAAGAACTCGGAGTAAAAGCTATCGAATCAGGATTTTAGTATATGAACACTAGTGTATATCAATGTTTTGGCATTTTCTGTCAATAGGAGGTTGTAAATTTATTTGTAATTCATTAATCAAAGTATAAGATCGTATTAGGCAAACCCTCATAGGGGATCCAGGTGGGGGAGAGATTATATAGGGAATCACTGAAACATGACTTGGATGCCCCCCCCCCCCCCCCCCCCCTTTTTGAAAAGTTTTGAGTCCGCCACTGAACCTGAAAGGATTCCATGAAACCAAAACGAGCTAGTTAGTGTTCCTCAGAGAAAACCAGCCAATATCTAAAAAGTCATATAGTTCATTTTTTGAATGTAGAGAATGCAAGATGTTAACTTTGTAAATAATGACACAAAACATAACACTTAATACGAGTTTGAATCAGGTAATACAAGTATTTTGTTCAAACCACATCACAAGGTTACATGTAGATAAATCACATGACTTGTTAGGAACATATTTGTGGAGTGTACCCATATCTCCTAATTTATATGTAACCTCCAACTGTACCGAGCAAACAAGGAAATAATGCAATTGCTTATTTTTAAATTTAAAAACCGCAATTGATTAAACAGATCACCAGAGAAATAGAAAAATTAAAACATTAATTTAAGATAAATAGATGTGAAATAAAGGCATTTTCAATTTTAATACGTGCCATTTTGTCACAAGTTTTGATACGAAGTTCTTTAGCAAGATTAGAATCATATTCAAAACAGTGTAGCTGTGGCCATTGATTGACGACCTTAATTTTTCCCTTGACTGGGGCAGATTAGGTGAACGTCTGTCTGTAACGACCGCTGCTCACTATGTACTTGTTAAAGACACTTAAACTGTGGGGTCACAAAAGGTTCTCAACACCTAAATAAAGTAATTAGAAAAACTAATCAGGAATAACACGATGTTTTGATTTGTGTCAATAATATAAATCAAAACATAAAGTTATTCCTGAATAATTTTTCGAATAATTTTAATATTAAAGGCGTTAAGAACCTTTGGTGACCCACAGCTAAAATTCTATAATAAGTAAGTAGTGAGCAGTGGTCGTTACAGACAAACGTTCACATAATCTGCCCCAGTCAATGGGATAATTTAAGGTTGTCAATCAATGGCCACAGCTACACTGTTTTGAATATGATTCTATTTAGCGACGTCGGTAGATCAAGTTCATATTCGAGCTGACGAAGCCAATAAATAAAATATATATTGTTTGTCGCAATTTGTCTTCTCAACAGTTTTTTTTTTATCTTTTTTTTCGAATAGGAAATGAAGGGGTCTTACTTTTTTTTGTTTAAATGTACTTGAATAATTCTTATCATTTTCTGTGCTTTATTTTGTAATTCATTTGATTGTATAGCTCAAATTTTGGGCACCATGATTGGTTAATAAAATTATCTATCTATCTATCCAAATTGTAGTAGAACGTGATTGCGACCAAACAATCGAGTTCGCTCAATTTAGAAGTATAGATGTAAAAGAAGAACGCACATATTATAATGTTCGAGTGTTTTTTAAATCTTTATTTTCAATATTCTAGAAAGAGCTTGGTGTTGACGAAATATCTTTGTTTGTTTTTGTATTTCGATATATTCATAGTTTTAAAAAACGCGGGACAATTTAAAACATTTTCACAAGAGAATTTTTTTAAATTAAATCCAAGCCCAATTCTTAGTACATTATATTCTGGATGAAAAATGGGATTCTGTTGACTAAAATCGATTATAGACAAATGTAAAGGTAACGCGCGAATCGCTTGACATCTATGTGTAAGGGACATTTAATCATTCAAGAGGTTTTTCGAACAAACGGAGATAACTCAAACGAAATTATCGAATAGTGCATGTATGCAGGTTGTCATTTGTTGATGTGGTTCTAAGTGTTTCTCGTTTGTCATATAGATTAGACCGTAGGTTTACCCGTTTGAGTGGTTTTACACTAGTCATGTGTGGGGCCCTTTATAGCTTGCTGTTCGGTGTGAGTCAAGGTTTCGTGTTGCATACCATAAGTCTGTGACCTATAATGGTTTACTTTTACTAATTTTAATATTGATGAAGAGTTGTCTCACTAGTACTCATACCACATCTTCTTGTACCTATATACGAATAAACTGTCTGTAGTGTCTGCATTAACTACTTAAGAAATCGCTACAGTACCATCCTAAATAAGTAGAGCACATAACACCTTATAATATCCTTATAGGCAGTGAAAAGTTCATATTCGCGACAAGGATTCATTTTTTGTTACAAAATCAATAGCATTTTACAAATAAAAAATAAGAACATTAATTCCAATTATCCGATTGCTAAAACATATAAAAATCAAAGCCCTCCTCTATACTATAATTTTATAAAGATTGACAAGGTCCTAATCAATTAATTATAAGTGAATTGAATAGTAGGAGTCCAGTAAAATTTTACCATTTTTGGTTTTATGAGTTTCCCCAGCAATTATATCACTAAGAATCTTTTCTTCTTTTTTAAGTGTAACCACTGGTTGTATCGTTTTGTTGTTTTGATTTAAGTTTCTTTCTTCCTTTGTATAAATAATTGATTCCGGTAGATCATGTTGAACACTATATCGACTAGCAGGGTCAGAAGAAGTTTGAAGGCGTTCTTCAACTTCTTTTCTTTTTGGCAACGCTAACATTAACCTTGTCCAGAACTTCTTTTCTTTCGACGGGTTATCTCCCCTGGCCATTCTAAATAGGTAACTGATTTTAGGATTTGTTGTAAATTGATATCCATTGTCTTTTTGAAGGATGAAATGTCTTCCAGTATTATAGGAATGATCGTTTGTCTTCCGTGAATCATCTCATATTGAGCTTTTTGATATTCAAACCTGGTCCATTCGCTCTCTATAAATCTGGGCGTTAACAACAAAATAACTCGTCTGCTTTTAGTAACAGACTGTAGTATGTTATTGGCTATTGCTACAACAAAAGTATAAAGTATTAACAAAAAGTACTCAAATATTAATAGTATAGAATAAAACTAAGGCATACAAATGAATTCTTCATTTCGGGACTCTTTGTACTTTAGGTTCGCTTAGAATTAAGAATCATGTCACACAATTTAAGTTAAAAAGGTCACCGCTCGAATGAATAGCTCGTGCTGTTATAAAAGTGTGTTTTCTTTAAAGTGATTAAAAAAATAACTGAAAGAGATTTTCTTTTCTTGTTTTGTCATAAGCCCAGGCTGTTGGATTTGTCATCAGATGTTTCACATTTTGTTATGGGCCCTTTATTGCTGACTATACTGAATGCAGTTTAGTCATTGCTGAAGATCGTCCGGTGATCAATAGTTCCGTATATTCACCACGGCATTTGGTCTCTGGTGTAGAGCTGTCTCATGGTCATTCATACTACATCTCCTTATTTATATATTAAGTAAAGTTTATAGCCTCTTCGTATATTTCATTTTCAGTTTTTAGTTGTATATATATTAAAAAAAAAGAAGATGTGGTATGATGCCAATTAGACAACCCTCAACAAGAGTCTAAATGACACAGAAATTAATAACAACTATAGGTCACGTAACGGCCCTCAACAATGAGCAAAGACCATACCGCATAGTCAGCTATAAAGGGCCCCTAAATGACAATGTAAAACAATTCAAACGAGAAAACTAACGGCCTAATTTAAGTACGTTGTCTGTTGATTATTATTTGACATTGTATTTTCGCATCGTTGGAAAAAAATGGAATTTGATACGACTGTCATACAAGTGAGAGGTTAAGCGCTATAAAACCAGGTTCAATCCTCCATTTTCTACATTTGAAAATGCCTGTACCAAGTCAGTAATATGACATTGTTGTCCATTCGTTTGATGTGTTTTATCATTTTAATTTGCTATTTGATTAGGGACTTCCCGTTTTGAATTTTCCTCGGAGTTCAGTATTTTTGTGATTTACTTTTTTTTCCTACGTGTGATATATATGATATATATATGGTAACATTTTCATTTTAAACATTGAATTATGAATAGTTTTGAAAGCTGGCTGTATTCTCTAGGTATTTGGGGAGAGGAGGCGTCAATAAGGTTTCAATGGTAAAGTTAGTTGTCAATGTATTTGTGACATCAAATCCTTACGTGATAATATTTATCTAATTTCAGGAATATAAATAGACAAGTGTACTGGTCTTTGGTCGGGTTGTTGTCTCTTTGACACATTTCTCATATCCCTTCTCAATTTTCTTGACATTTGGTTTACTCACCATTGCCAGGAATGAAGTCTCTAAAGTGAAGACACAATTTAAAACCTAGTTCTAGTTCTAATTTTGGATATAAATATTTCAGCACAAATTGTTCATCATTTCCTTCGCTTTTGTAAGAAATAAATGCATCCCATTCCCTTTCATCTGTAAACAAAACAAAATATGGAAATAATTTCAAATAAATTTGTTGGAGTGCGTTTTGAACAATAAGCTAGAAGATAAAGTATGCTATAAAAAAGAAGATGTGGTATGATTGCCAATGAGACAACTCTCCACAAGAGACCAAAAAGACAAAGAAATTAACAACTAGAGGTTGCCGACGGCCTTCAACAATTAGCAAAGCCAATACCGCATAGTCAGCTTAAAAGGCCCCGACATAACAATGTAAAACAATTCAAACGAGAAAACTAATGCCGCCTCATTTATATAAAAAAAAATGAACGAAAAACAAATATGTAACACATAAAACAAACGACAACCACTGAATTACAGGCTCCTGACTTGGGACAGGCACATACTGCATTATGTGGCGGGTTAAACTGATAGTGTATAACATAAAACATAAGAACGAACTATAAAAATCAGTTGAAAAAGGCTTAACTCATCAGATGGACAAACTACAAGTGGACGTGGCCGGGTACTTGTACATCCCAACAACATAAAGACACAAGTAACAGATCTGAGAGTAC
The DNA here is from genome assembly GCA_019925275.1 of Mytilus edulis. NCBI lineage: Eukaryota > Metazoa > Mollusca > Bivalvia > Mytilida > Mytilidae > Mytilus > Mytilus edulis. Next base: position 137,394,592 of record CM034349.1, read on the forward strand.
TCGCACTCAACTGACAGCTAGTTCAAAGCCACTTAAAGCTAATAAAAAAATCATGCATCTAGGAATAAATCATCAATCCGTACACATCCAACATCCAATGGATTTTGTGTAAAGACGTCATAAACAGTCAGAGAAAAACATCACCTTGTGAATTGCCAAGATATACAAGTATCGACAGATTGTAGGGCCATGAATGTGTATATGTATAAAACATACTAGTAATATTTAGTTTGATTTTAATTTACTGATAATACAATCAATATTTATACCAATAAAAACAACATTCAATGATCTTATTACAGTGTTGAATTGGTAATCTTTTAGAATAAGTTTATTTTAAGGAGCGATAGTTTACCAGGATCATTTCTAAATTTACGGGCACGGTTAACAACATTAGATTGTTTAATTTCACATACAGGTATATCAATGATATATTTCCTTTAACAATCCAACCTGACTGGATCCCATATATGTTTATATATCTTCTGAATTAGAGCTTTAAAAAAACACAGAGATGTAATTCCTCCTCCTCATTTTAGACATATACCTCGAAGACAACAGCGGTCACCACAGTAACAGAATCTATAAAAACGGGGTTTCAATATAAAGCGGGAAAAGTTATCACAGACACTAAAATGCTCTTGAAATTAGTTTCCCCAAATAAGCACTAATGGCTGAATTCGCCTGGGAATAAAAAATTAGATTTATTGATGGACTAGTTATTGCTGATAATCAGTTGTTTAAAATCATCCGAAATGAAGTTATAGTTCTCAATATAATAAATGAAAATATATGAAAAAATTGAGAGTATTCTACAGACTGCGAGCCTTGACATTATGAAAAATGGAAACATAGATGTTAATCATCTTTAATGTAACAAAACGCCAACTACCAGTGCATTACGTTTGCGCACATTA